>OX421457.1:17203816-17218816 GCA_949126865.1 Montipora capitata | reverse complement strand
CATTCAGAATAGCTTCATTCAAGCACAAAACGCTACACCAAGTATGGCAAAAAATGCTAACAACAGCACTAGTGAGGATCATTGCAAACGATACAAGTAATTGCACATGAAATAGCGTTACAGCTCCAAATACAAAGGGATTCAGTAACAGAAAACAAAAAGCCATGATAATACAAATAGACAGAAAATTCACCTTTTTCAGAAATTTAACTAAATGCATCCGGCTAGGCGTACATCTCTGTGACTCGATACCGCTAGCACTAACTTTGAAATCAGGAACTTTCTTCTTCAGAAAACTTTCACAGTTCTGTGCTTCTCTCCTTTGGCATTTGGTTTCAGTGCAGTTCATATCATCATTTTCACATATTTGCTTATTTAGTACACATTTGTTCTCAACATATAAACTTTCTTTCAGTTTGCGGACCAACCACGGCCAAAACAATCGCTCAACAGCATCTTTTAGTGTGGGTCTACCGCAAACGGCGTGTGCATAAGTCAGTTGTTTGAGCGTTCCGAGGAAGAAGCTTAATACAACAAAAAGCAATATGCTCACAAACGACATACTGTCATGGGCTACACACTTCACCACAACTTGATCGCGCAAAAAAATGATGTTTGGTATGATCACGCTCAATCATATGGTTTTGCCTGTCAATAAGGCATTATTATACTTATTATACGTAGGATCGAAATTCTCCAATCACAATTAGCTATTTTAACAACTTGTTTCCTCAGAAGAACGTCTCTGAAGCTGCCCAATCAAAACATGACGACTTCGATCCTCTTAGTGGTATAAATTCACACAAACAACGGGTGATTACTTTTCTTCGTTTATTTCAGGAGGGGTCAGGTGATATCTGTCTATCGTTAGAATCTCTCGACTCCTGTCTCGTGTTGCTATCGCACACCCACTAAAATTCGCACATTCTTGGTCGTTTTATTCGTACTCGTTTAGAACCAAACAACTACCTCCTAAATGTCAAGACCAGTAAATGATCACGCAAACGAAGCCAATGGCGAGAAATAATATTTCAACTGAATAGCTTGAAGTAAAATTTGCGCGAAATCTCTCTCTTTAAGAAAGTTCAAGAAATATAAGGGCCGTGTATACCAGGCCTGGGAGTTTATACTCGTATAAATAGTTCCTTTCGCGTATTATGTACGCCGCGTCCAGAGTAAGCCGCGGCTTATTTTCTTTCGTATAATCGACCCTACTGTTGCTTTCTCAACTGAACAATAACTTCATTTTACGCAAGAGTGACTATACTGAAATCTTTTTCTGACCTTAATTAAAAAAAATCGCCAGCTGTAATCATTTGCCAGAACGATCACGCCTACAAATTCCTGTCATCTTAATTTAATGCGTATTATATTTGCTATTGGAGACAAACAAAGCCCTTTCTATTCCAATTGCGTACGTGCAAACAAGAAACAATCCGTCTCACAAACCATACGATATGCAAATGATAAATTTCTCAGTTCAAGATTAAACTCTTTCCTAAAGAACCTTTTCCGAAGCACAAAATAGACAACAAACTTTCTTTCCAATAATTCTTCACTGTCACATTTTCAGTTATTTTTTAACCTGAAAACTATACAGCTTGACTACAAATTAAATGCAATTTGCCAGACAAATGAGATGCCACTTCGGTAAACACTGTGATACATTCAAGACGTTCGATTCCTTTTACACCCATACTGAATTTCCCACTTACTGTCAGTGTTCTACATACCAGCACAGTTTATAAAATAAGATCAGAAACAACGCACACTTTCTCATATCCGACTGCAACTGTTGTCGAAGACCATTCCTCGTCGCTTTTAAGATTCCAGATATTTATTTTCCCCGCCTGTTTCATTACTCCAATTGACGTTCCATTCTTCATCTCATAAAGGTATATTTTTTCCACTAAAACGCCATTCGCGTTACAATGACTTTCAACGCCGTTGCAGGTTTAATAATTAAATGTTCTCCTGTGTTCACCAGGGAAATCTACACATTACCCCAGTCCCCTCAAAGCTAACAAAATACGCACAAAAGACTCTATACACAAAGACACCACTTAGCAGGGGACTGATAGGCAAGACTTTTCCCGACACGGAAAAAAAAAAATAAAAAAACCACGAAATCAAACACAGATCTTGACTGGGTTTGCCTATTGGCAACCCAGTAATTATCTGTAATATTTTGGACACAAAGATAAAGTTGAATTCTTTGTTAGTTTTGCTCTAAAATGCGAGCGAACAAGTACTTTTTTACTCCGTTTGCCGAACTGGTTTTTGAAGTGCCTCGACAAGAAAATTTTGCCCTTATATTATAAACACGTAATGGAAATGAGTTCTAGTAACATTAGGGGGAAATTTCACTCGCTTGTGTTTTCAGAAGTTTGTTTAAAGCACCTAAAGGTAATTTAGCGTTGAAGCGGATCTTGTTTGAAGTTAGGGTTAGATTGAAATGGTGCTAATTGACCATTTTGCTGTTTGTGACGAAGATTTTAACGAAAATTATTTAGATTTGTTTGTTTGACGCTTCTGTAAACACTTTCGCGCATGCTTTCCACTCATGAATTGCGATGCCAATGAAATCGACTTTGGATGGTTTTTTCTGCAATTGTTGTTGAGGTCACTTCGTGAGTGTATACTAAAACAATTATTCTTTTCAATCTCGGTAAAAAGTGGCAGAATATTTACCTCGCCGCTTTGCGGCTCGGTAAATATTATACCACTATTTCATCGATTGCAAAGAATAATTGTTAATTAGCGTACAATTTTCCATCTTGCCTCAATTTTTGCTCACAAAACTGGTTGTTCTGTAAAACCAATCTCATGGCTAAGATCTTGCAGTTGTTTTCGGACTATCCTGTTGGCCTAATTCTACTATCAACAACTTTGTTATGCCTAATGCCGCAGAAAACATTGCGGTAAGAAGCATCAATGATAGTGGCACAGTGAGAATTTGTCTTCAAGATTAAGTGGAAGCCAAAGCAGTACGAAACCAACTACGCGATCTTACTCATAACATTGGTTTAGTACATCCGGTTTTCATTACCAAAAAAATGGGGCTTGATAATGACGTTTAGCCAACGTCGAAACGTCGTCATGTTTAACAATTTTATTAGTATTTTTCACCATGTTTAGATATGTTTTATTGCAGTATCTTTATAGTTAAATATGAATGTTTACATTTATATTGTGGTTAAAGCGTTCCGTCAGCAGGATCGAGAAAGAAAGCAAAACAAATTCGGAATAAAATTCTTGCCAGTTTCTGAAGAGACATTCCACTTTTTATTGTTTTGTATATTATCCTGGTGCTGATGCCATTTTTCTCGAAGTGAATTTTCCATGTCTTGGTGCAAACCGGACGATCAGCTGTTTTGAAATTTGAACCAGTGAACGGGAGCCGAAGCTCGAGACTAAACTAGTCACGTGGTGGTGGCCACTTTACGTACAGCTTTCTTGTATCGTAGCGGTCGATAATAGCATTTCGTGTGGCTGTTAGCCCACATTAATCGGCTCGAAGTATCAAAGAGATCGAGGAGATGTCCAAAACACTCTTACCAAACACATTTATCTTTTCCTTTGCAAACAAACAATTTTTCCGTCAAAGAATGCATTATTCGCCTCAGCAGGGAATCTTAATTCTCTGGCGTTTCATTCATAGCTGTTCGTTTCAAAGGTTCGCCAGTAACAACGATAACTTGAATTGCGCGGAGATCGCCCGACTCTCTGTTCTCTCATGTAACGTGATTGGCCAAACAAAAAACAAACAAACAAAACCAGTTACGTCACAGAAATCGTTTTACACCTCGGTTTTTCGGGGGAGAGAAACGACCGCCGGAAATACGTCTGCTTTCGCAGGCTAATAAAAACCTAGTGCAAATAACGGATCTAAATGCCCCAGTATAAGGTAATGATGATGTGTCAGAGAGAAATTTGCAATGTAGGACAAATGGCTCAACAATGAGTTATTCAATTTGTTGAACATAGACAATGACCGCGCCATGATTGGCTGGTTAATCAGTTGCAGTTCGAGGGAAACAAGCCAAACGCTCATCTTACTTTAGTCAAGGTGATTATGGCAGAATGAACGTCTAGATGCCCAGATTAAGGAGTATAGCTTTGGCTAGGCGGGGAGCTGTAACCAACAACAGCACTGAATAAAATCTACTACCACATTTAAAAACATTACAATACCATACAAAAGTCTTAAAATATCAGCGATCAATCAAAATCAATATTCAGAGTGTTCATTTAAAAAGTATACCCGCTCAGTTTAAATGTTCTTGAAGTATGAACGAGCATGTCAAGATGGTCTTCCGCATTTGTAGCGTAATGGCTTCACTCCAGTCTCCCACCAGATCTTTAATATTTTGTTCCACCACTCTTGAGAAACCTCCGAGGACGTCGATAATGATGTTGTATTGAATGATCTTGTATTCAAAGTGTCTCTTTGTGAGCTCTAATCGCAGCTGACTGTACTTTGTGATTTTCTCAATATCCTTTGCCTCTCTGTTCTCCAACCATGATAAACTCATTTCGATGACTATAACTTCATTGCTGATTTTGTCAATGATGGTTATATCGATCCTCTGAGCTTCACCTGCGTCGTGCCTGCACACAAGGGGCCATCCCAGTAGGCAATCTCACGCTTATTCTCGTACATTGGCTTTGGTGTGGCTTGTGCTATGTGAGTATTAAGGTTCAACCTAATTTGCGAGATCTAGAGATCTTAGGATTTAAAAGGATATAATCTTGAGAGCGTTGTTGTTTTTGTAAGTACTTTGTCTGCGCCAGTGCAATGCAGCCAGATAGGATGTGTTGCACGTTCTCCAGGGACTTTCCACATAGGCGACAATTTCCTCAGTGACTTGTGATCTTGTTTTCCTGTTGTAATATACTGCGGTATGTGGCAGCTGTTAGAAGAGCTCTTGTATTCTTGCGATTGTATGTGTTGGAGCATTATTCCATGTAGAAAGCCATGCAAAGCACTTATCAAAAGTAACTTTATCGTCGTCCCATCTCTGCTAAATCAACTTTCCTTGCCATCTCTCTTCAAATACAGTTACTTGAACAGCTTGTTGTCGGGTCCTGTTGATTATGAACGTTGCCTTCTTACATCTGCTTCTTTACCAGCAGCGAATATAATAGGATTGGGGTAGTTTAATTAAGCGCAACTGTAGACCACGCTCATCTGCGTATACGTACTTCGTAACATATTTGATAATGGAGTGGCGTCCTGTTCATCAAACGATATTACAGCTGCCATCGTCGGATGAGTGTTTCAATAAAGCTTTACTACTGCATTGCTCGTGATGTTCTTATATTCATTCTCAACAGACTTAAAACCCCGCCCACTTTGCCTCCTTGACATGTAGAGTATTACCGTTGACCCCTTGGGGTGGTTTCCTCCATTGCAACAATGATCTTTCTTCCCTCTAGGTCTAACTATTGAAGGTCTGCTAGCGGCCACGTTTGCGTCTCCATCAGGTATGTAGGCACCGGTAATGCAAACTGATTGGACGCCAGAACCTTCGAATGGTCTGACAACGGGCTTGACAAATGATTGATAGTCTCTGTAAGTACGTCTTTGCTGCGACCACTAGTACTTGCTTGTGCTCTGAGTTAGTGTTATTGTCCTGTTTCTCTTCCGTTGCTTTGTTGCCGTAAATTGCCCTGTCAATATCCGCTTGTCTTTCTAACATTTTTGCATAAGTGGAATATACAGTACCACGATCTACATGAAATTTCTGGTTAAGCTTTCTTGCTCCTTGTAGCCTCTTTTCACGCCAAAAGCCTCTCCAAAGTTTACGCAAGTTTGATTTTCCTTCTCCATGTAGTCAACTAAATGAGCAACCGACAGCGACTTGCAGCTTTTCAGGAGTTTAACTCTGTTCTCCTTAGCTTTACGAGTAAGCTTTCGATTAGCTCTTACTTTTTCTTTTTCAGCCTTGGCGATTGAAATATTCTTCCTTATTTCACCTGCTTGTGCTTCGTATCTTTTGTTCATTCTCTCATCGGGGGTCTTCCTAGTGCCTTTTTTCCCTGGGTCTGCTGCAGTTATTATTATTATTATTATTATTATTATTATTATTATTATTATTATTATTATTATTGCTATTATTATTTTATTTACTTATTTTTTGGCGTCTAGGAGTATATTCTTCAGTTAGCGTTATCGTTAAACTGCCCTGATTGATATTAAGCCAGCAAATGCACAGATTCCCTGGGAAAAGGCCAATGTTGACTTTGTGATTTCGTGGACGGAAAGCAATGTTCAGCTCTTTTAGGTGTTTGTAAAGAGATATTAGCTGCCCGTTTATCCTTGAATTTGTTCCTGGTAGTCCCTGGTTCAACTTCCTAGCTGCACTTGCAAATAGTCAACTGGTTTGCTTGCGGCCAGTTGAGGTTCTTAACAGTTGTAGTTGTTGTGTTCTGTTGTTTCGTTGATTGTGTTTCATTGGCCCTGACAAGCCCCTTTGGAGAGTGGTCAACTAAGTATGTATTGTATTGTATTATAGAATAAAGGTTCGTTCCTCTTTTCTTTTCAATTTGTCGTGGTGTTTTAAGCTAAACTGCAACCTATGTTCAACTGTTACTTGTTCAGCTTTTCAAGATTTGCAAACATTAGGGATTTGTTTTAGTGCTAGCTTTTCTCCAAACTACAGCTGTGTACTAATAACCGTTTTTATACAAACTAGAAATCGAATTTTTCGAAACCAATTTTTAACAAATGAAAAAAAATAAAAAGAAGAAAACTCTTAAGGAGAATCTCTAGTTACAGAAGTTCTGAAATCTAAGGCACTAAATCCTTTTATTTCTATTCATGTGACAGAATCTATTTCAAACAATATGCGAGTCTTAGCAGCCCTGTACGTTGCGGTTTTACTCCTAGCTCTGAGGGACAAGAAGGAAGGAAAAGTCGAAGCACAAAATACCGGAAACCCCCCGCCTCTGAAGTCATCCGGGAACGCAAAGAACAGAGGACCCAAACCACCACTGACTTCAGCTAGTTCAAATGAACCAGCCTTTCAATTAACCCTTGCCCAAGCCAGCCAATCTGACTGCACGACAAAGGCAGTCACGGTTTCTTTTCAACCAGAAGGCTGTGACAAGCAAGATCTAACGATGAATATGTGCTACGGCACATGCTCTTCGTTTTACGTCCCTAGTGTTGCTGGAACGCTGCAGAAGTACTTTTGCTGCGCCCCTACTGCATTTGTGACGAGAAGTTTGTCTTTCACTTGCCAAAACGGAGGTGCAGCAGTAGTGGCCTGGGTTGTCTCTGATTGTGGATGCAGATTCTGTAAACCTATTGAAAACATTTAGAGCCTGAAACGTCAGTTAATTGTAAATGGAAAAACTTTAAAACAATGTAATATTAAAAAAAAAGAAAAAAAGAAAAAAAAAACGAGGGCGTAGCGTACCCTCTGAGCTGCTTTAATAAACTGAACAATTTGCTTTAAGTAGAATCTCTATTTATTCAGATGAAGGGGAAATATCCACTATAGAAATAATGCTACAGCTATTTCACCAGAGTTTAATAACTAAAACGTTCTTTTCTGCAACCAGAAAAGCCCCCTTGGGCCAGTTCCTAAAAAAAAAAAAAACCGAGGACTTGCTACACCCGAAAAGGACCCGAAAGGTTTTCGGGCTTTCGAGAAACGGACCCCCTGTGTCCCAATGGCAGACTTCATCCGAGAAATTTATGCTTCGTCACCTTCAACAAAATATCAATCCAAGGAGATGAGCGTACTGCCATTTCACTTTGTACTGATCTGAAAATATGAATGTAACTGGGAACATGCTGAAATTAGCCTTCCAGGACACGCCGCGGGGAATTGCATTACAATAGAAT
Organism: Montipora capitata; assembly: GCA_949126865.1. Taxonomy (NCBI): domain Eukaryota; kingdom Metazoa; phylum Cnidaria; class Anthozoa; order Scleractinia; family Acroporidae; genus Montipora; species Montipora capitata. Next base: position 17,210,961 of record OX421457.1, on the reverse strand, counting down.
TCCTCTTTGAGTCGTCGTGAATTGGGAAATATTCTTGATTCCATACTTAGCTACGTCTAACGTAGGTTCTCATAAATTCGTAACGATATCTCTGTAGGTAACGAACTTCTTCTTCCAACAAACAGCAACACTGCATAAACAAATCTACAGTGAATAGTTCTTCGCGACCGGCAAGGACAGCTTGACACCTTAATAAAATCACGTGAAGATATATCCACAACATTTATTTAGGAATGGATCTCTATAATATTTGATCCTGTTTTAGGTCCCATAAATTAAAAAGAAATCTGATAACCGTTCCAGATTTACTTCAGTGGCCTTTAATGCCACGTCCTATGCCAGACCTGGTTGATGAAAAATACCAAGTTGGATTTTGGTATCTTAAATGAATACTCGAAACAACGCCCATCCATATGGTCAATAGCCTGTGTACAGCTGCCCCCTCCCCACAGCAAATAGGGGAAGGAGTGTCTTTGATTTACCGTTGGTGATGTTGTTTTGGAATATTTCCTTACATTAATGAAAGTGATCGACGCTGACTCAAATTTGCGTGGTTCAAATTTCTTGCAAGTTAAATTTTCAAATGGCTGTCAATGCAATAGATTCCAAACGAGCATTGAAGAGAGTCTCCACTATTTCTTCGCGTTATAACAAAGAGGAAAAAGGCTTAGACGCACTTTTAATTTTAAAGGAAAGGATATGTATGCAAGTTTTCCAACCTGGTATGGAAAGTCGTTGATCTTTAAAGCAGCAGCGATCGTTGCCGAAGGGCTGTTATTTTTCTCGATATTACTAAAACAACCCTTTGGGCGGCTAGTATGTCGGCTGATATTTGGCCGAGAAGAGGAGCTTCGAGGGTGAATATGAAATTTTGAAGACAATCTCTTAGCCAAGGACATTATCAGCCAACATACCAGCAAGCCAGAAGGAGGTTTGTTTATTTTATAACTACCCCACCACTCCCGCCCCCTCCCCAAGTTAATTGTTATATCGCGCAAAAATCCGCTCGTAAAGAGCCAGTGTTGATCAGACGGCAATGCTTCGTATATTTTGGATGCACTATTCCAACCTTGACAAGAAAGAAAGAGTTTCTCGCTCTCAGGAAAAAAAAATCAAATCATTGAAATTGTCACTGCCAGGAAAGAGATCGAAAACAAGGCACATTTTGACTTACTAAAAAAAATTCAACCGTGAAAGACGGCACGAGCAAAGTCTCGTGGATGTCAGCTTTTTTAAGTGCAGCTTGAATTTTTCTGTGTTTCGAACGGTTGGTTTATTTTATAGGTAGTAAACAGAGTCTATTAAATTCTGTACTCTATAAAATGACTCAGTTTAAGTTCGCGTAGGAGTGAATCTTTTAAGTCTGCTCATAACTTTCTTCACTTTTAAAGAGTTTCTGGAACAGCATTTGTGATCAGCTTCTTAAGGTCACAATCAAAAGACTCCAGAAAACCGCTGCCCTTTTTCTGCTGCCTTTGTCTCTTTTCAAGGGAAATGATCGCTACAGCATTTCACAGGACAAATATCGGCGCAAATGGGGATAACTGTCCTGTAAGTTTGCACCACGTGACGCAAATTAGCGAATAAAATCGGCCGAAAATTAATAAGTGGGTTATAACTAAAGATGCCCTGAAACCTTTCAGCACAACACGCTTTTTAGTTTGTTCTTGAAAATCGACTGACTGGTCCGAACAAAGAAATGGGATTACATTGACTGCTAAGCAAGAGAAAATAAAGGGGGAAAAAAGGATATCCCCCATACATGCCCTTTTCGATAGGTAATATGTCTGAAGTTATTTTTAGATCTACCCCAGGCTGTACAGATCCCAAGGGGGGTAGGCAACAGCCAATCATATGGCCGGAATGTGTTCCGCGTGGATATAGTCCACACTCAGAGAACACATTCCCGCCATATGATTGGCTGTTGCTTATTGCCCTTGGGATCTGTACGGAAGTCGATCTAAAAATAATTTGAGACAATACCTATGGAAAGAGCATGTGTAGGGGATGCTTCCTCCTCCCCCTTTAATTTCTATTGCTGCTAAGGGAATAGCAGAAGACTTTTTTGGAGTGTACAATCTTTTAAATCGTGCCATTCGCCTCGTAAAGGTTCGTTAGACTACGGTGTCTTCAGCGCTGACAAACAATTCCTACAAAGGTAACAATTCCTTTCGTACTTTAAGATTATCTTTAACAATCCGTACTTCTTACCTTGCACAAACCGTAAAGTACACACCAACTTATCGTAAAAATTCTAGCACGGTGTCGTTGATAAACACTACAGATATATATTCTTTTACATTCGGCCTAGCAAATCCCACGAAAATAAAAGCCAATGTAATGATCGGTGGGAAAAAAACAATCAAATATTTTTCCAAACATTCCCCGTTCTCCTTCTGAGGGGAGGGAGTGGCTGTACACAGGATACATGGTCAAGCTAACATACGGGATGAAGCTCTAGTAGTAGACCAAGTAGATTTACGTTCTTGTGCCCTCCATACTGAAGAAAGCAGAGTCTTTAGGAGAATTCTAAAAATCTGGGGAGAGTAGTGGAGAATGAACTATCAACCACCACACTCGCGTCATCACACGCAGCTATACCGAATGAAACAACAAAGAACATAGGGAAATGAATGACATGTGAAAGACTTTCTTATTACGACTTAGTGGGCACCTCAGCTGGTCCTTTGATTCCCAAACTACCACCACCCAAAGACACACGCAGAAACTGAAGTTTGCGACTAAGGGCAGTCGACGTATCAAACTAGTAATTCCTTTTAAAGACTGATATTACTTAGTTTACAATCCAATGCAATACAATTCAATTGAAACTCCGTTGGGGACACTAAATATATATATTTTATCATTCAGGAACAGGACTACATCGGATCATCCGAAGAAGATTCACAGGCAACCAGAAATACCAATTTATATTTAGAATGAAGAACTGGAAATCCAACGATGTAGTCACGAGCCAGTACGAAATACTGAGTGATCCATTTTGAATGAAAAAACACATAAGCCGTGAGTGGGAATCGAACCCGCGTTCCCTGGATTACATGTCAGGTGTGCTAACCACTGCACCATCACGACAACCCTGCTGGAAACAGAGCAATCAGAGAGGTGATTTGTTAGCCGCGGGGCTATCATCTTCTTCGGATGATCCGATGTAGTCCTCTTCCTGAATGATAAAACGCCGGGGTAGTACTTTGAGTACATATACACACATATATATATATATACCAAAAGGTTAAGCGCAAGGGTATAAAAATAAACATATAAACACTTAAATAATTTTGATAAAAAAATGAGTACGATATTGGTTTTGTCGAGTGAAATTTACTTTGGCATTCACCAGTATCGCAATGAACTTTTCCTGAACCGCATGAGGTTTTAAAGAATACAAGCACACCCTCAGCCATTTCAGAGTCAACTGTCAATAGCCAGCAAATAGGAATCACGCTAAAATTAAAAGCCATAAAAAAAAAAAAGAAAATTGTCAGTTCAAGGTCAAAAAACAGTTTTACTAATGTACTTTATGCCACTTTATCTCTGAAAACGAGGTCATTCACATTTTGATGTATTTCATTGAAAAACGAAAGGTTGGCTTGGAACGAGCATTGGCAAAATACGGCAATGCAACCAATTCTACCCTAGATGAGAAGTCTCGTGATGACGTACATGACGTCTGAGAAAGCGTGGACCATTCCAATGTCTCTTACATGAACGATATAAGTATTTTTATTTTTAAAATGGCGGACGACTGACGAGGATCGTAGATCGAAATATATTTCGGATTCCCGCGAATTTTTTCCGGTTTTATTTTTTAAGAACAACTATTTTACAGTTCTATTTATTCAATTAAGTGCGTCGAAAGTGTACAGAAGACGTGATGTCTAGTTACTGTCGATAACCAAGAAAGGACGAACTTCAAACAAAATGAGCTCTAACACTTGAATAACGGTTAGGTGCTTTAAACAAACTTCTGAAAACACAAACTAGAAAAACTTCCCCCTAATTTTACGAGAACTCATTGCGATTACGTGTTTAAACCATAAGGACAAAATTTTTCTGTCACTGTCGAGGCCCATCGAAAACCAGTTGGGCAAACGGATTAAAAAGCACTTGTTCGCCCTCATTTTAGAGCAAAACAAACAAACAAATCAACTTTTTCTTTGTTTCCAAAAGAGTACAGATAATTGTTATTTAATTCCATTTGACAATAAAAATTCGATTTTCATTCCTGAACAAAGAAAAAAACCGATTAAACTACTTTTTGAATATCATGACAAACGGTTTAATGCCCAAGGAAAGAATTTGTGAAGTAACTTCTTCCACTAAGTATGAGCTATTACTGGTATTCTGTTTTGTCGTTGTCGTTCTCTTTCGCTCTGCTTTCGTTTCTGTTCTAGTCATACAATACAATACAATACATACTTAATTGACCGCTCTCCATAGGGGCTTTTCAGGGCCAATGAAACAAAACGAAACGACAAAACAGAACAACAACAACAGTTAAGAATCCCAACTGCCTGGAGGCAAAGCAGTTGGCTATTTACAAGTGCGGCTGGGATGTTGAACCAGGGACTACCAGGATCAAATTCAACGAGTGGTCAGAGCGGGCCTTGAACCCGGGATCTCCGGATCTCAAGGTAAGCGCCCTAACCACTGGGCCACACTGCCTCCGACAACTCATAGGTCCTCCAGGCATCATGTAACCTTATCAGAGCTTCTAAAGATATGCCAACAATTGCAATAGAGGTTTTGCACGGCAGCCATGTTGCGTGGCAGGAACAATAGATTCTTTTTCCTATGGAAACAAATGTTCTTTCTTATGCAAAACATTTTCATTGTTTCTGCTATGCAACATGGCTGCCGTCCAAAACCTCTATATAGAGAAAAAGGCAGCCTTAAGCAAATTAAAAATTAACGCTCAGTTTTAAGTTTATATCCCTCCGATGCATGACTTGAATAACTAGGTAGCCGCCAGTGTGGAACGCAGCTATCATGATAGCGGAGCTGCGCGCTGATAACCATAGTTAAGAAAATATGTAACCCATCGATGCAAGAAAATTTGGTTTTGGTCACCGTACGACCGTACGTCCGTCCACCCCACCATGTATAACAATGTGACCAGTATCACGTAACCATATCACGGGATCAAGTTTAGAGCTCTGCGAGGAGGCAATGCTCCAGTTGACACTCTAGCTAGTTTACAACATACATCTTTGATATTGGACATCAATGTTATGGTCAATTGACACCTGTCAAAGCAAGGTATCCGCTGACCAGTATCACGTGACCATATCGTGGGCTCATGTTGGACCTTATCGAGGTCAGCTTTTTTTTTTAATTTGACCGCTGACCAGGGATTGGTTGAGGATTGGATCACAAGCTCAAGCCAGGTCAGACACTCACACCTAAGCATAAACGAGGCTTAATTTTTCGAGCTCTTTCTGTGGCTCGACGCGGCTACACGGCGATGCTACGTCAACAAAAGATCTTGACAGTGGATGCTTTTCGTGTTCAGGTACGGGTTGGAAAATATTTTTTTCTTGCATTTTTCGCTGGTTTCAATCCAAGTTTGACATATTATAGCTGTGGTCAGGACACACTGGTGGTTATTTTTTAATTTGTTTAGTGCTGCTTTTGCTCTGAATTAATTATTAATTTTGAATCTACTAAGGTTGTAAGATGCCTGGACGGCCTCTGACAGAAGGACAGAAACGAAAGAAGAGAGAAAGAAAACGAGAACGACAAAACGGTACACCAGTAATAGCTCAAACTTGGTGGAAGACGTTACTCCACGAATAATTTTCTTGGACACCAAACCGTTTGTTATTTTTACCGATGAGTTATTTCCAGTGGATACATTATTCTAAAAGGTGGTTTAGTCGTTTTTTCCTTTGTTCAGGAATGAGACTTGAATTTTTATTCTCAACTGGAATTAAATAACAATCATCTGTACTCTTTTTCGACAGGAATAATTAATCTGTTACTGGTTTGTTTGGCTTTAAAATGCGAGCGAACAACTTTTTTTTTTTTACTCCGTTTGCCTAACTGTTTTTCGATGCGCCTCGACAGTGACAAGAAAAGTGTGCCCTTACGTTGTAAACACGTAATCGCAATGAGCTCTCGTGAAATTGAGGAGCAGTATCACTAGCTTGTGTTTTCTGAAGTTTGTTTAAAACACGTACAGGGGATTTGTTGGAGCGGATCTTGTTGGAAGTTTGTTCTTTCTTGGTTGCCGTATCTTGCCAATGCTTGTTCCAAGCCAAGCTAGCATGTTTCACTCAAATACATTAAAATGTGAATTATCTCGTTCTCAGAGAGAAAGTCATCAATAAAACTTTTTTTTGACCTTAAACTGACAAAGTTTCCCAACGATCTGCCAGAACACGTTTCAAATTTTTCCCTTATTCCTATTCGCTGACTATTGACAGTTAACCTTGAAGTGGCATTTTTTCTTTTTCATTCGCTCGCTGAGGATGTGCTCGTTTCTTTTACAGCTCATACGACTCATTAAGCAAAATTCACTAGTTAGGCATTGAATTTTTCTGTAGAAATTGATTTAATTAAGCAGTAACCGGAAACACCAAAATGCGGACAATTCCCAAAACTTTTTTTTATTTTCACTACCTCTACAGCCAGTAAGAATAAAAAACCTGGGAGCTCCGCTTTTACGCTGGACCTAATCTATATATTATTTCCAGTTACCGTAATAATTTTGGGATTACTCCAAGTCACTCGGCATGAAAAGTGTGTGTTTACATTCCAAAAATAAAATTGGTTAGAACGGTGTAGGTACTTAGAGAGAAAATTGAAAATTCATTGTCAGGTGCTCACGTCCTCCTAAAATTTGATCATTTTACTTCGCTGTTAAGACGAGAACAGCAAAATGCACGTGCGGGGTGTACAGAGCTATTGATATTGCTCGTTTAACTATCAATACTCTTACCCGTCGTCGTCCTTGCTTAGGCTCCCTACTACAGTACGACGACGACTACGACGACGGCTACTACTACTTCAGCCGCTGCTGCTGCTCCTCTACGGTTCCGGCAGTAGACAATAGTTGAGGTCACACTACGCACTTTTGCCCAAGGGAACATCGTTTTACCTAGGGAAATTTTACCTGAGTACACCCG
>OX421457.1:17196316-17198816 GCA_949126865.1 Montipora capitata | reverse complement strand
TCAAGAGACACTGGTCAGCGGATACCTTGTTCTGACAGGTGTCAGTTAATCAAAAGATGGATGTCCAATATCAAAGATGTCTGCTGTAAACTAGCATGATACTGGTCACATTGGCATACATGGAGAGGTGGACGGACGGACGTACGGACGGTCATGACGTCATGGCTATAAAACCAAATTTTCTTGCATCGATGGGTCACCATATTTTCTTAACAATGGTGCTCAGCGCCCCGCTAAAACGATGTTCCGTAAATCTGTCGCTTGTGCGGAGTTCCCAGATTTTTGTTTTTGTTGTAGAATACTGGAAAGTTTAGCTTGGTTTACACTAACAACGTGGGTTATTGAGGGCATGAAGCGAAAGTGAATACAAAACAACTCTACATAACACCTATAGGTCAAGGCGAAATAAATATTTAAGGGTATCTCAAAGTTATTTCTAATCAAAGTATCTCTCAAATGTCACACCAAAGACTTGCATGTTCACTTTAAGTTGCTCTTGACTGGCAGGTGCACATGTTCAAACTGCTCTTTGGAGCTTGCCACTAAACCTGCGGAGTGTTTTTGCTGCAATGAGATAGACCGTAGTCATGGGTCAGTTTGGTGAGGAAAAAAATGTATTACGCTTCTTCCTGGATTTGCTGATGTTTGCCTAAACAGATATGTTTTAGAAATTGCTTCTCTGGGCTTAAAGACAAGAGCAGGCAAATCATACAGAGCAATTTATGACCAAGGCCAAAGGAGTGAAGCAGAGTAAGATTCTTTTTTTGGATTTTAGTCTCGTAGAAAAATAAAGTCAGCATTGTTTCATTATCAGATTTGTATGATGGAATAGATTTGTATGATGGAATGTGGCAGGAAATATTGTTTATAAAATAATGTGTTTGAACTGCCTTATAGACTTAAAAAAAGAAGCTAGTTAAAACTTGGCAGAAGGAGTGAATGAAAGTTAAAGGCGCATTTGTGTAGTCTCTGTGTAACATTGAAGGTTTACCAAAAGTTCAATACAAAATGTCTTCATGTGAAAATGAAGTACAAAACATTTACTAGCTTTAATGGTGCTTTCCTTTCTTGGAGTTATCCTGCATCATCATTTGCTTCTGTTCCATGGCATGATCACGCTGATCCTGCTGCTCAACGTCGCCTTGTTCTGTTGTATCACCCTCATTCGGTCTTTGATTCTGCTCTATGTTATGTCTCTGCTTGACTACATGAACTTGCTCTGTAACACTATCATCATCATAACCAACTTTCACAGTAGGCTGGTTGGCAAAGAGGTTATTTAGCTTCTAAAAGAAAAGGAACTCACACTAAGATCGCCAGACCAATAACCAAAAAGTAGCAAAACCCGTAATTCATAAATTAACTAAAATCCTGCAGTTGCAAACGAGAACAACCTTGGAGAAGCTTCCCATCTAAGCTTATTGTAGTGAGTTAATCACTTCGGAAGATAAAAGGTGTGAAAAAAAAAATACGCGTGTTGAGTGTATGTTCGTCTAGTCTGTGCAATAAATTCACCTTTATTTAAAAATACTCGACGCAATATTCAACAGCATTTTGTCTTACCTTTACCCTTCACCCGATCAACGTGAAATAAGCTAATTTACCGTTAAGAAAAAAAAACAAACAAACAAAGAAAAATAGTGAATTCATACTCACCCTTCGACGACTCCGGCTGGATACGGGACTTGTGGCTTTTTGCTTCCAAGTTGTCGGAATGGCTCCTGGTTTCAAACGCCTCGACGTCCCAGGGATATGAACAGTTCGAGTGAAACAGTTTTTGGTAAAATGCAAGGGGCAGATCCCAAACTGGTCCCGGGATCGAAGTTTTTCCTGTGCATATCCACGAACTTCTTCCATGGTAATCAACCGCGATCGCTAAGAGGCAATAAGTGAATGGAAATACCAGCGTCAAGATCAGTTTCATTATCGCAGTCTTGGACAACGCAGCGCGACGGAGGCATTTTAGCGGACACAACTTTATCGATTTCTCTCCTCCGGCATGCGAAAGTAGCCACGTTTGTTTTGATCGGTTGAGTGTCTGACGTCATGTCCTGTTACGAGAAAGTCGATCCAGGTCTCGGCGCTTTGAGCGGGCATTTTCAAATTGAGTAATGGCGGCCATCCTAAACCGAAATTGACGATCGAAAAAATCGGACTTCCCTGTGGAGTTTTAACGTAAGATTTGGCGCAGTAAGTAACCAGTGCTTATATTTTTGAATTATAAAGAGAACAGAGAAAATTATATTTTTGATCATAGTAGCACTTTAACTAATTGTGGAAAACTGGATCCGACTACATCACATTGTCGCACATTTTGACCCCCAACGAAATGAGCATTGTTTTTCCATTTGATCTTGAAAGTAGTCTTGAAAGAAATGTGGTTTCTTATTTCTACAGTACATACGAAGTTGCCTTGTCGCGTACGGTTCTTGTATCTGGGAACAATTGCAGGGCGAAGGACATGAACGGGGGTATAACACGGAAACTGTGCCATGAAATC
>OX421457.1:17183816-17191316 GCA_949126865.1 Montipora capitata | reverse complement strand
GTCGGTTAGTGCGCGGCCTTGGTGCAAGAGGTCCTGAGTTCGATTCCCGGATCGCGCATCCTTGTTTCGACTTCTTTCCTTTCCATGTGGCTAAGTAGCCTTAAATACCCGTAAAACGGAGCACTGATGGAGAGGGGGGAGTAAAATGAGCGCACCGTCGACCTCAGGTTTGTCAGTTGAATTACTGTTACGAGTTATCGACGTTAAATATGGTTACTTTACTTTACTTTACTTTACTTTGACACTTCGGCTCTATTGCACACACCTTCTTCTCTATCCTCTCTGTTACTTGACTTGCAGACTCTTCCGATCACACCCCAACCAAGAGCGGTTCTCAGAGCATACGGCTCATCATCTCCAGCAGCAACTATTTCTCTCGGTCGAATAGGTTTTGGAAAGTTGTTACCAATCAAGACAGAGATCTCTGCGTCTGGATGGTATAGTGTTAATTAATCTGTCAGCAACGCTTTTCAGATGTTCCTATTCTCTAGCAACTTCAGGATTTGGGATCTGTGACCGATTGGCTGAAACAACTTCTCGGGTGAGGGCCACTGGCATCTTCACAACACACTCTCTGCGGTAATCCAGAACTTTCAATCCGGAGATTGAGCTGGTTTTTACACTTGCGTTCTGCTCTTGCATTGTCGTCAACAGGAGTTCAAAGTCTGGGACACAAAACTGACATTTGAATGGTCGTCAAGGACTGCATACTGCAAGTTTTCTTTTTCTGGCTAGCCCACTGGCCTGACCCATACTGGTACAATCAAGGTGTGGTCAAATCCACCACCTTGGTCAGGAAGCATACATACACTCACACAACTGGAAACGACGACATCGACTTGTGCTTGTTCCTTATAAAGGCAGGTGGGGTTCCACGTTTTACACTTGGACCTCTCCTTGCAATCTTTCACTTGATGACTCTTACTGATTGCACAGCCCATACACAGACGTTCACGATGCCACCCGCATGACTGGCGCTAGGAGGAGGGGGGGCCGGGGGGGGAAGAAGTTCCATTCAATGTCTCTCGCCCTCATTTGCTCCCTGATTCTTTGTTGTTGCCACGCCAGCAAGGCTTCTTTAACCTTAGCTTCAGCACCCTTGAAGTTGGTTCATTTTCACTAAATAGCTCTCTTGTGGGGGCCTTGTCTTCTTACAAATCAGCACACTGCTTGAATATAGGAATCTGTTGTAAGGTCGTGAGAAATCTCAATGTGTATTGCCCTGATTACCAGGCAGGTAAGAATGCACCCACAGCGCTGTGCCGTTCCTCGTCTCCATTTGACCTTCAGGGGCCAAAATAATCTATATCAACAGATCAGAAAAGTGGCATCCCTGGAGTCACACGGGCTGCAGGTAGCGGGGCCATGATCTGGGTACCACGGCTTTGGTTTCAGCCACGGCATGAAATGCACCCACTGACAACACGCTTTACTGTGCTTGGCCCTCTGATGATCCAGTAATGTTGGCGGACAGCAGCCATGGTTTGATTAGTCCCAGAGTGGTCGTCTGATTCATGCAGATAGCGGACTATAAGTCTTGTTGCATGATGTTCTGAAGGCAGGATCACAGGGTACTTCAGCTCACTGCCCAAAGGTGCATTGTCCAAACGACCACCAACTCTAACAATACCTTTGTCTACAACAGGATTCAGCTTGGCCGACCGGCTTGCACTCTTGTTACTAAATGGAGCTAGCAAACGAGAATCCCTTTGTACAAGCCTTACAATTTCTTCCGATGCGTCAACAACCTCATTGACCTTCAATGGGCCGGTGATCAACGAAGCTTGACCTTGGCGAGACTTCCCAAACCGAAGCAGCAGGTGCTTCTTAAACCTTACAAACCATGCTACAGACCTCTGCAACTGGTACCAGGATGAAGGTCGGCTGATAAGACGATTAAGGGTGCTGGGAGATTTCTACCAGAGGTAACTGTGGCGCCAACCCTTGCATTTCCTTTCTTCACTTCTGCATTGGTTTACTCTACCTCAGGTAAAACAGGTGGTTGCTCTGGCCACTTGCTTTCTTCCTCCCATAGAAACTGAGGTCCTCTGAACCAAAACAGCATCTGTTGCTGGCCTCGGTCTGCCAATTCATGGACACCTCTGGATGCAACATCAACAGGATTTAAGTCAGTCAGTACATGCCTCCATTGGGATAGCGATAGTTGTAGAATCATGGATCAACTGTAATCTATTGGCTACAAAAGTCTGAAACCTTCTTGTAGTGTTCCTCAAGTATCGAGGCACAATGGTGGAATCTGTCCACAGGACAACCTTGTTGATGGGTAACTGCAGTTCTCCGTAAATTTGCTTGTTAACCTTCACAGCCAAAGTGGCTGCAGTCAGCTCTAGACTTGGTACTGTGGGGTTACTCTAGCCTTCCCCATGCCCAGACTACAATGAACACGATCCTCAACATTAATAAGTCGTAAATACAAAGCAGTCCCATATCCGCTTACAGAAGCATCAGCAAAGTGGTGAACTTCAATGCTCTTGATATCTTTGAAGTCCGCTGGTTTGTAACACCGGGGTAGCTCGGCAGAAGTCAAGGCTCGAAAGCTACTCTGCCAAGACTTCCATGATTTCAGGGCCTTTCATGGCAGATCGTCATCCCAGCCATGGCCGAGATGGCAAGGTTTCTGAAGAATACTATTAGCTGGTAATACCATAGGTGCGCTTTAGCCGAGTGGTTCATAGAATGAAGCAACATTTGATAAGATACCCCTCCTCGTCTCCGCTTTGATTGTTCCACCTGAAAATCCAAAACTATTATTATTATAAATATAATAATAATAATAATAATAATAATAATAATAATAATAATAATAATAATAATAATAATAATAATAATAATAACAATAGTAATTATTATTATTATCATCATTATTATTATTATTACTATTATTATTATTATTATTATTATTATTATTATTATTATTATTTTGTTTTCGCACATTGGATTTCCAATGGAACTCCAGTACTCCAGGAAGCTTGGTGACAACAAGTCTCCTCAAACTTCCAGGAACTTCCTAAGAATCCTTGCCGTGTTCAGCATCACACTTTTCTGAAGCTCGTCTATCTTGGTTTCTATACCAATATTCTCTAGTCTCCTCTTTAAATCCTTTGGAACTGTTCCAAATGCACCGATTACAATAGGAATTACCATTGTTTTCATTTTCCATAACTTCCTCAATTCTGTTGTGAGATCCTGGTATTTTACTACCTTCTCGACTTCTTTCTCCTCAATACAGCTATCATATGGTATTGCAAAATCTATTATTTTGCAACATTTATTTCTCTTTTCAACAACAATCATGTCCGGTCTTCTTGCCTCTATTACGTGGTCAGTCTGTATCGTAAAAGCCCATAATATTTTACATCCCTCATTCTCTAGTACTGGCTCAGGATGGATCTTCCCAATGGATCTTCTACCCCACCCAGTCCTGTCTTCTCTTATATTCCTTTTGTGCTAGTTTAGGGTATCCACTCAGAATATAATTTATGCTTTCATCCACCTTTCTACACATTCGACATTTACTGTCCTCTTGAGTTTGATATATTTTAGCTTTCATCAGATTCGTTGCAAGGGCCTGTTCTTGTGCTGCCATAATAAGACTCTCAGTCTCCCTTTTTACACTTCCTTTCTTTAACCAAAGCCAGGATTTATTCCCCCATATTTCTTCCGTCTGTCGTACAAATTGTCCGTGCATAACCTTTTCCCTCCACTGTTCCTTTCTTTCATTTTTCTTACGTATCTTATACTCAACCTATGTTTCATTATTATAACCACCGCTGATCTTTCTAGCAGCCTTTATCAGTCTTTCATCACTATCGTTGATATATCTCTCCAACCCCAAGATAGCAGATTATACACAGTCTTCACCACTTATTAGTCCTCGACCACTTTCATCTCTTGGTATGTAGATACGATCGACATTACTCTTTGGATGGAGACCATTATGCATGGTAAGTAATTTTCTGGTCTTTCTATCTAGATCTTGTAACTCTGACTTTCTCCAGTCCAGGAATGCAGCAGAATATCTCAGGAGAGGAATAGCCCACGTGTTGATAGCTTTGACAAGGTTACCCCCATTAAGTTTTGTTTCTAAAATCTTCCGTACCCTCCTTTTATATTCCTTGGTTACTGATTCTTTCATCTCCTCATGCTTAATCCTGCCAGCTTCTAATGTGCCCAAATACTTGTAACTATCACCGTCTTTCAGTATTATTAATTTAAAATCTATAATTATTGACCATTGTTATCTGTTGTATTGAATAGCTTTCCAGATTACAATTTGTTTTGAAACTTGCTGCGGACAGTGTCTGGGCAACAGTTCCTGACCTAACAAAAAAAGTGTGTTTTAATGTCTTAAACTTTAGAATTTTTTGGTGATTTCACAGTTCTGTGATATAATCCACTTCTGACAGTTGGTTAGCACTTTAGTAACATCTTTCTTGGGGGCTAGATCAGAGAGTTATTTCTTTAGGGTGGTGTTGAAACCTCCCAGGAAGTTAAACACTATATTGGTTTGCTTGATCTCGTAGTCGGGATAGAGTTTTCGGAGACCCTGTCTTAAATCCAGATACTTTCTCTTCATATAATCTTTCCTATCGTTGATTTGTCCGATATTACATACAGTTCCTTACACTAGGATGATACCTTTGTTCTTCTTATCAAAGATCGTCATGTCTGGTTTGTTTGCTCCATTTTCTGGCGCCTTATCTATATATATAGGCGTATCCCAGAGAATTTTAGCTTCGTCGTTTTTCGTGCTTGCTTTCGGGATCGCTTGTTTATACCACGCTTTGGAGTCGTCGTTTTCCATGTTATATACTGATAATAAGAGATGGTAAATCGGCCTTAACATTCTATCGTGTCTCGCCGTGTATATTGTTTGGGCAATAGCAGAGCAGCCGCATAATAGATATGGTACGGTTTCTTCTGCACTGTGGCACAGTGGCATACTATCTAAGGTTTACCCTGTAAACCTTTGTAGGGACGAGCTGTTGTAGAATACTGGTGTGCACACTTAATACGACGTCCGGTATGTTTTTCCACTTCATGATTGGGTTGAAGTTGTGTTTAGAGATGTCGTTATCCTTCCAGCGTCGAGTGACATAGTTGCTCAGCCATAGTTGTTCGGAGACTTTTTGTTTGTACTTTGTGTCTGTTGCCTCTTTAAGGGTTTGCTGAATGCACTTTGGACTACTCATCTTGAATACAGTTTCCTTCTCACCCATTGTTACTCAGGTGGATTTGTGCTGTTTGTCGAATGTTACATCTACGTTTAATTGCTTGGCGTAAGTCTTGGCATCTTTTATCACTGATCTACTCTTTTTTGCTTCCTTGACGTCCTGAAAGGTTGTCTCTACTTCTATATGGGGATCTTTACTGGTCGTGGTGTAGTGTGCGGTCTTTATCTTCGTAACTTTATACTGTATCTCTATTTCGTTTAAGCCTCTCCCGCCTAAATCTGGTGATAGGTATAAGGTCGGGTTCGACTCAGAGTTGTGCTTGCCTTTGTTCTGTGCTATTACTGCTCGGGTCTTTCTGTCCAGTTCTTGTAGGTCTTCTATCACCCATTCACTTGACCACATATAATATTGGAGAACTGGGCAAGCAAACGTGTTTGTGGCCTTTACTTTTCTTGGTATGGAGAGTGGGGAGGTACATATAGCTGCTAGTCTTCTTAAGTACTCTTGACTGGCCTGCTCAAACACCTGTTTGTCTAATTGGTTGACATTCTGTATCTTACCGAGAAATTTGTAATGGTCTTCTTCTCCTAGTACTGGTATTTGGCTACCGCTTGTAAGGGGTAGTGTGGCCCAGTGGTTAGAGCGCTTGCCTTGAGATCCGGAGATCCCGGGTTCAAGACCCGCTCTGACCACTCGTTGAATTTGATCCTGGTAGTCCCTGGTTCAACTTCCCAGCTGCACTTGTAAATAGCCAACTGGTTTGCCTCCGGCCAGTTGGGATTCTTAACAATTGTTGTTGTTGTTCTGTTCTGTTGTTTCGTTGTGTTTCATTGGCCCTGAAATGCCCCTATGGGGAGCGGTCAATTAAGTATGTATTGTATTGTATTGTTTTCGGTATTCTGGAGCTTTCCTCCCTTGATGTGGATTGCGGCGCACTTTCTAATTCCCCAGGCTAGGCCTATATCACCAAGCATGCCTTCAAGTCTATTTGTCAAAGTAGTTGCCTTGGCTGAACGTTTGTGATAAGTCTTCAGGGCGTCCACGAAAAGGTAGTGCGTTATCTTTGTGTTCTTTGCATGTGAAAGGCTGTACCCTTCTCTTCCTCTGACGTACCAAGCGATTGGGTTGAGACAGCGAGTAAAGAGCTTAACACAGAATGCGTCACCTTGGAGTATACCTCGCTTTATTATAAGGGGACCAATTTCCTGGTTACCTGCACTTGTTCTTACATGTAGAGTGATCGTCCAGCTCCTCATCACATTTTCTACAAAGGCTACTAGCTTTTCATTGATTTTGTGCATTTTCAGGACTTCGATAAGCCAAACATGTGAGACGCAATAGTATGTGAGGCGCAATGGTATTATTATTATTATTATTATTATTATTATTATTATTATTATTATTATTATCTCATGGCGTTTACGCTCTGGCAGATATACCGCATTTAAACCAAAGGAGCGAGCCAAAGGTCCTTTGGGTCATTCCCTCTTGTTTAGTTTTCCAGAACCTTTCTTAGGATCCTTGCTGTTATTATTATCATCATCATCATCATCATTATTATTATTTGCATTGAACTTACACTCTGCTTTTTTTTTCCTTTAAGAACCTCTTGGTCCATAGTATTTCGGACAAAATGTTGCAAAGGTCACGTCATCGTTGCGTTGATTTCCCTCCCATTCTTGGGGAAATAAATGAAGTTGTTGTTGTAGATAGGAGTAAAGTTCTGTCACCCAACAGGGATGTTCCGAAGTGTTCCGCCAAGTACCTGCTGGCTCGAAAAGAAGTCTTGGGAAGTTGCTGGGGGAAAGATTATTGTTGTGGTGGCAAAATGTTTTCAATCTCCTCGCGGTGCCTCTCCTCGGAGAAATATATTTGTTGTGACCGTTATTCGGAGTCAATGTACCTTATGTACCCAGACTGCTGGCTGCCTACAAATAGCGCTGATAAGCAGTATTTAAGGTTAGGAACCCATTTCAAATAGTGCTGATAAACAGTATTTAAATCTCATTTTTAAGTGGTTAGCTTTCAATAACAGTGATTTAGGGTTAGTCTGCAATCCGCGGTATGCAGTTTGCAAGTGTCAGACACCGCTCTCCTTCAATGTATGGCTCATCCACCTTTTCAAATTATTGACCATTCTCCTGCTCAGTATTCAGAATTCATACGGCATTTTGGACAATTGTTCTGTGACTAGTTGTGTGTTTTGTTTTTACAATCGGTTTCTCCAACATGATGACACCAGTGGTTCGGAGACGAATTGTTATCTTTGATTAAGCTGCAAAGGTTATCTTTTGTTGTTCTTTTT
>OX421457.1:17171316-17178816 GCA_949126865.1 Montipora capitata | reverse complement strand
TTAATGAATATAAAATGTTACCACTGTATGTAACAAACCCAAGAGAATTTAAAATATATATGTTTTTAATAAGTGTAGCAGAGTGACTAGTTATGGGAGTAGGCTGGAGTATATGTGGTTGAAAAAAAATAAGAAGATAACAAATTTATAAATTCCCCAGTTAAAGCATGGGAATCACAAATTGAAGTCACCCATAACAACACAAAGCTTAGACGAGTTCAAATTTCACATATGCTGGAATTGAGGTGCTCTTTTGTTAACTGCACGTTTTCAAGCGCGAGATCAGACTGCTCTAATTAAAGAATGATTCAACTAAATACAGTTGAATATCGTCAAAATCCATCAAAAACATTTTTGGCGCGTCTTAAGCCTTGTTTTCACTAGCGACGCAAGCATAAGTGAGTCATTGAGAGAGCACGTGGCCAGCATACACACCAATCGAGTATTGAATATTGCTTGCCTATTTAGCTATGCACTACGAGAATTTTATTCCACCATTTTTTTCCCATCACTTATCCAAGTTTCGGGATTATGAGACTTACATGAATATATTATTTAGGCTAGCCTAAAAGACGAGCTCCTCAATTATAACCTCTTAAAGTTATGTTTGTATTTTCAAAAGAGAAACTAATCAACTCTAAGCAATAGCATTTTTAATATTTCCACAAAATGTTCATGGCACTTGCCTAGTTGAGTTCTAACAGAGGTTAACTCAAGGAGTAGAAACCAGCCTGACACTGCTAATCAGTGCAAACATTATATTATGAAAACCTGAAGATGTTCCTTGAAAAGAACCTTAGACAATTCTCTACTAAAATACTTCATTGCGCTCTAGTAAGTAGATAGGACATAAAAATCTTTGGTGTGGCTTAATGATGACAAATGTGTAATGTACAATTTGCTCTTTAATTGCTAAACAGTCTTTACAATGGTTCAATACACTAAAAAGAATCCATCTAGCAATCTCGTTGGAACAATTTTTCGCAACCAACTTACTTTCCAGGATAAGCATTAGTTCTTCCCAGTCAGGGATCAAGCCTGACTAACACTTGACTGAGTCCTCATGCGGTTTATTATACTCGATTTGAATGAAGATCTGTGGTCAAACCCTGTCGTCCGTCTTCTCCACATTATGAACATTGTTACGCCAACGGCTACAACTACAATAGGAATGACTATCCAGGGTATTATGGACGCAACATCAATTTCTGTAGGAATAAATAAAACAAGGACATCGTTGCAATAAAAAGGAAATTCTCACAGAAATATTCAAGAAAATTATCAAAGGAAACCATGATAGAAGTAAGAGATAAATGGAGATTTTTGTCCGGGAATTTACAAATATTGATGAATTTGTGCCAACAAGGCGAGCGCCGATTTTAAAATGTGACCGTCATTATACGATTGTTGTTTCCGAAACCTGAACTCTCGTTTCTCGGAATAGCTAATTAGGTACGACGGCTGTTACGTCATTTTTTGGTAAATTGTTGCCAAGTTTCATGAAAGATGGACTGTCCATGAAGTCTTTCGTCTTCCTCCTGGCTTAGAAAGCTCGCTTCGCTCTCTTTCCTATTCTACTGTGAACCTTCTGACCCAATAAGCACTTAATAACTGGCCCCAAGGGAAACAGTGAGTTTTGTTTCCCCGAGACCCTCAGTGTTTCCCGAGGCGAAGCCGAAGGGAACATCGAGAGTCGAGGGGAAACACAACTCACTGTTTCCCGGGGGGCCAGTCATTAAGTGTTTTGTTATACTCAAAATAGAACAATACACGGATGTCAGCTTACGAATTACTTGCAAAATGTTACGAATCCCAGTAATTTGCATATAAAATAAGTCGCAAATGATAAATGTTCATTCAAATCACAAATGTTGAATCTGCGTTAAAATTTCTGCTTCAGTTCTTGTTTGAAACCGTTTAGCTGCCATGACTGCGTTAAAATTATGTGCTTGACGCGGCTGGCATACAAATTTGCCGCTGTTTCAAAAGTGCACGACCTGATCACGACACGTGACACGTTCTCCTCCAATCGGAAAACGTATTTGAGTTGGGAGGTATAACAATCTACTTTGAAACTCGCGAGGCTGGTAAATAAAAATCGAATGCGCTTATGATCTGAGTTACCTACTCGTCATCCAGAACCTAAAGTGCTCTTTGCTTTTCCAGTTATGAATATACGGATTCTCGCACTAGATAAATTAAAAAGTTAACCAACCTTGTTCTGCCATGGAAAACTTTGCAAGAAAACCGCTGTTATCCTTTGCTTTTGTTGCGATCATCTGTATTTTCATGTCCATCTCCGACGAAAGGACGCCATATGGTTTGTCAGATCCACAGAACGAGTCCTCCCCAACAATCAATTTACTTCCTCCTGTGCAATCCATTTCAAAGTCTTTAATTGTCACCTCCAAGATGTAACCATCGGGGACCTTAATGTTCCAAGTACAAGTTATGATTGGATAAGAATGTGGATATCCTGGACTTACTATAGATCCTGTATGACTCTGTATCGAGATGGAGTTGTCCATCAGGTCTGTGCGACACCGGCTTGTGTGAACTAGGAAGATATAATTTTGACAGAAATATTTCAAACGTCCCTTTAGGGGTATATGTATTTTAGAGTACCTTCTAATCAAGTTTTTAGATGTAATTGCTCTCTTTTCTTGACTGAAAGATGCTCCTTTAAAATCTCCTTTGTTCCACTAGTCAGGTGTACTTACTAAGTTGACCCCAGAAACAAGTTACCACCACTACCTGTGCTTTATTCTGTTACAATACAGGTTCCGGATTATAAATAACGTACAACCACGAAAGCTCGGTTTAACGATCTCGAGCAACAAAATGCATTTTTAAAGGTACTCTTTACGTGGTAGGATACAAGCATGAGGTCAAATAAAGTCCCGAAACGTTATGACGTCATGATAATTTACCAGCATTTCTAGTAGTAATCTCCAATTAGGGCTTTCCACAAGTTTCTCGGGAACTTTTTGGCAACTTTTCGTACTTCGAGCAACCGTTTTTTTTTTTTTTTTTTTCGTTTCGAGCAACTTTTCGCATTCTGAGAAATTTCTAGTCTTCTACAAGTTCTGGGAAATCGGAACGGCTTTTAGGGCTTAAATTGGCCATGCTTCCATAATTCACTGTGTTTTAGTAGACTATTTGAATTTCCTGTGAAAAAGGAGCAGTTCCCTCCTCTGGGCTGTTAGGTCAGCGGTGTTTTGAAGAATATACAAAATGGCGGACGAAGATTCGCACTCCACTGATTCGAGTGTTTCAGGTGACCAAAGTCATTCAGATTCTTTGATGGTAGCCGCAGAAGGCGGGACAAGACTAAGTAATCTAAAAACAATATTTGTTTGTGAATAAGTCTATTCAGCGACACTGGTTACATCGCAAAATTGCACAATAATGCTTAGAAATGTTCCTTTTTTTGTACAGATTGCACATTTTTGCATCAGACCAACTAAAAGAAGAGAAACAAACAAACAAACAAACAAACAAACAAAAAAAAGATTTTTGTCTTTTTTAAGTAACATTTGAGCAAGTTTCTTTACAAAAGCAACTTTTGACTTTTTTTTAGCAACGTTTGAGCACCTTTTTGGGACATTTCGGGCCACTTTTTGGGAAATCTCGAGCAACTTGTGGAAAGCCCTATCTCCGATTATTGAGGTGCGTTCGACAGTCACTTGGCCTGTTTCTCTGTAGGGTTCCACTAAGCGTGTGACGAAAACGCTTGCGAGAATCCACGTGAGGATCCCCCTGCAAACAACAAAAGAATCTTCGGGATGGCTATTTAGTTGTCCCTTACAGAGAAAAATCTCGATTCTTTTTTACAATACCACGCAATCACCCAATCTGAACAAAATTGGGACGCGTTCTCCTTCGATCGAACGCAAGAAACACGAAACACATGTGTGCGCGATGCTTATTCTTGCGTCGCGGTGTAAAGCAGTCTTAAGCTCCCGAAAAAATAGTTACCTTGTGGAGTCACTCCAAAGATTGCATAAAACCCTAAACTGTCGATCGTTTGCCTTTGGTGGGCATTCCTGTCAGCTTCGTTACTAGTATAATTTGAAGTGAAAAAGATTTGGAGCTCATTTCTGGTGGAGTAGATCACCGGTGGCTGCACCTGACCACAGAATGTACCCCAATATGACGCAACACTGTTAAAGTCAGTAGTAAAAACATCATCCACTCGAATCCACTCGGATCTTCTCTGTTCCTGCTCGCAGTTTTCTGCAATATTTAACGTTGTAAAGTCAAGCTTAATGCGATAGCCTTCTGGCGCTTGAAGTCTGAAGTAGCAGGCACTGACCGCGGCATACTGGAGCGGGTAGTCTGGGGAAGAGATACGTCCGGTCGAATTTTGAGTCAAGTTGAGTTGAATGAGTCTGTTCTTATCGGTGCACACACCTGAGGAAAAATAAAGCAGACGTTACAGTGGGAAATCAACTGCATCAATGAACAAAAATTGTTCTGAGGGGTGGGGGTAGGCTCGCAAATGAAAGCGAATTTGCAATTTATGTTGATTTATTTGGTGGATTTGAGCAATAGACCCATATCATTGAATGTCCAAACCAAAGATTTTGCCCGTCGAACCTCTCATTCAGTGTGAGGCTGGACGGGCAAAGACAATGCAAAGATAATGCAAAGACAAAGTCTTTATTCCCCACGGACTCCAAAATGGCCGCCGAGTGATAAAGGTGAATAGTCCCGAAAAAGACCTTTTAACTTTAATTTCCTTTTTTTACTGATTGAAAAAAAAAAACTGCAAATTTTAATGTTAAGTACAGGTGCTCGTTACTGCAGGTAAATAGTTTGACTTGACAGCATTTTCAATGAAAACAACTGATAGAAATTTTGGCTATTGAATCAGTTTATCTGGGCACTAAGGATTCGACTTAAGAATAATTGTCTGAAATACGTGAAGACTCCAAAATATCAGGTTTAGTTTGTCCCACTGCACTCTATTTGTTGTCTTTGGTTGTGGATGGAAAAGCCTGGTGCAAGTAGTTTGAATGACTAAGGTCAATAGGGCAACGCGGATGACTGTTTCAAGTTGTGGATGACTTTTACTGTTTTACGGCAAATATTCATTGTCGTACTCTCCTGCTTCTTCACAGAAGAATAGACCTAATCGGCTAACTCAATGTTGTACCCAATTCAAACCCTTTGGGAATAAAACGTTTTGCTCCAGGTATTTCCACATCATTTAAATATGAATGCTACATTATCATGCAAATACAAGACACAAAGAATCTTAGTCCTGGGAGATTTGAATTGGGTACAGCATTGAGTTAACCGATTAGGTCTATTGGACGAATTCTTTGATATTGCAGCTGGCGTCACGTCGGCCGTGTTGGTGAAAAGAACAATAGCGAGAAAGTCTTTTGGGAATTTTACTCTATTATTACTCAAAACTTGAGCTACATTTTCCCATTGTTTTGACAACAACACGGCGGGCTAATCGCGTGAGTGCAATCACAGAATAAGGGAAGGTAGCGATCTTTAATTCAACAGACGAGTTTAGACATTGAAAAAGAAACCCTCAAGGCTTGTGGATGATAAAGGGAAGAAAGGACACTTTTCAAGATTGTTTTAATTTTCTTTCCACAAAATTATTTTACTGCCTGACTAATGATACCGTAAACTGTTAGTGGTTTAATTAACTAGTGCATTTTTTTGCCAAGTAGAATATTAATTTCTAAGTGAGAAAGCAATGCAACCAGGAGCCCAAACGCTCTGTGAAGGAAAAGGTGTAAGAGGTTATATATATTTTTTTCTCCGGGTATCACGTTTTGTAATACTTAATAAGCGAGCAGGAGTGTTTTATCGGGGTTTTAAACCACAAGGCGACAGCCTAGTGATTTTATACCTGATGAAACACGACTTGCGAGTTTACTGAACGACGACAAAAACATTCCGCAAAAATGCTTGCCCCTCTGGAGTCCAAACCAAGGTCCAAATTGTGAGAGGAGAACATAATCATACAAGAAAAACAAGCTAAGACTTATAAGTATGTTTTATATAAAGAATGCGAATAAGGAACATTTTACGGTTTTAAAGCTCATGCACGTGACGTTTTCCGTTGACAAATTGGTTGTATCTCTCATGAATTATTAATGATATTGATCCTTTATTTAATCTGTTCTCAGGACCACAAGGGTCTCATTATCAAACTTTGACTTTCCTACCATCTTAGCGAAACAAAGTATTCTTTTCATTGTTATATTTTTATGTAAGGGAAAAAAGTAGGGCTTGCCTCCAGTTATAGCGTCAAATCTCGCCTCGAAGCCTTGGAAAATTGTTTCTTGATCTGACACGAAAGTCACCACCATCTTTGGCCCAACTGAATATATGGGAGCGGGGGCTACATCTCCACAGAATGTCCCATATCCTGGATCATCGTCATTAAAACTATCCCGAACCTCGACGTGATCCACCTTATCGCAGTTTTCCTGACCTGTGGCTGTTGCTCCAAGATCAAAGATTTGGAAGCTAAGTTTTATGCGGTTCCCCATGGGCACAGTGATTATCCAGCGACATTTCATATTGATACGGTACTCAGATGGAAACCAAGGGCTAGAAAGTCTCCCTGTTAAACCATTAAGCTCAATGTTGTAATTAGTGTCGGGATGGTTATATGGACTGCACGTCTCTGCAAAAAGAAAAACGAAAACGAAAGACTTTAAAAATTGTCAATCAATAGCATCCCCTCGCGAAGTAAATTTATGATTTTTGTTCCTACTTAGGCGATTTAAGAAATTTTTATTTCGAAAAAGGTGAACAAGTGACTTCCACGGTAACTTCAATAACTGCATTCAATTTTTTTTTTAATCACTATTTTTCACAAGAAACGCACTTTTCGTCCAAGACAAACTTGGGCAAATATTTGGTCTAAGTCTATTTAGCTCACCTGGTAAAAAGAAAGGCAAATAAGTAATTACGCGTCTAGATGCATTATATTAATTCGTATTCGGAGTCACGCTAAAGCTTCCATGAACTGATCCAATACTTGCGTCGGTCAACAAATTAAAAAAACAAAGTTTGATTTCATGCAATAGGCCATACTCGATAAATTATAATTCAACTTGAAAGAGAGTTTTAGAGGACAAAGACAAAGGAAAGTGGCCTGATACGTTAATATCATTGCAACTCATTCTCAACACTGCTATTATCGATAATCATATAGTATCAACTGGCTTTGAATATACATTATCATTATTTCATAACATTGACAGTTGGAAAGGAATTCTGGGATTTGAACATTTTTCTTTTAAAATTCAACCCAGACATCCGGAATCCGGGCTCGAACTTACGATTACTCGCTTACATGTCACCGCCCTTAACCAATAACCAACGAGTCGCCGCTTGCTTCGACACAATAATCTAATTTATCATTCGATTGATTTTATCCTTCCTTTTCATTGGCCGAGAACCCACCACGTGACCTGCAAATAAGTGTTTTGCCGCAAATAATATTCTGCTCATGCGCAATTG
>OX421457.1:17161316-17166316 GCA_949126865.1 Montipora capitata | reverse complement strand
CTATGAGTTTAATAAGCTAGGAACTTACTCAAAACTTCACCAGAGCTTGGATTCCACTGGAAGGGAACTGCGATATAATGAGAAACAAAGTAATTCCTTCTAAATTGTTGAACCCGTTTGCAAAGCTCTTAAAAAAGAGGGACGAGACGTAAATCTCTTGGAACAATCAATGAAGTGATCATCTTAGATTGAAAAAACAAAATACTCTGATGACAGAAGGGATCCTCGCACTTATCTGGACAATTTAAGCAATAATCTCTTTTATTAAATTCTCAACCTGGGATAATGCAATTCTCGTGCTCTGATTGGTTCACTCAATCTCGGTTATCAGCTCATATACCTTGGTTTGACCTTATATGGTAAATGATTGATCTAAGTGTTGACAAGCTAAAAGTTTTTTCGCCGGAAAGCGAAATTTCTCTTTGAAGAAAGCAAAAAAAAAAAGTTTTTCTGGACAGCTGGGTTAAATTCCGACGTTTAGAAGTACGCGAAAAGGTAACAAATGTTTTTGTGACGAGCCTGCGTCTGTCTGACCACAAGGTGTTACACGACATCGCATCGGTTCTCATCAAGTTTTTTTGATTTCGCTCGGATTTGCTCGCTTTTTTCGCTCGCATTTCGTACTTTCTAAACTTTTGAAGTTTAAAGGAATTTAATAAAACAATTATTCCATTCGCGCTTGTTGGATATGAGACTGGTTATAGCCAACTCGGCGGCTATTTACCATCTCATATCCAACGTGCGCTCATGGAATAATTGTTAAATAGCCTTTAGAAATTGGCGAGAATAATTTTTAATTTATCTAAGGATATGGGATCATCACATGTGCTCGAATATGCCTTTTGATGCCCGCTTAGTTATCATTTCACCATAGCCTACCGCAGGAGCTTCGGACACAATTGCACTCAAGCACGATTCGGAACATAGACAGCGGACAAATTTTCTATCTGATGGCCTTGCGTTTTGGCACGAACCACGGAGAAAATGCCATAGCCCGTAGAGGCCCGATATTGTGGAATGCTATGGTACGTAACATAAAAGACTTTGGGGACAAGAGCTACAAGTGTCTGGCAAAGACACTTCGATCTGGTGACCGTTTCAAAGAACTGACATTTAGGGAGACTTGTCGACTGCAAATTTTAGAAGTACAGATTTTAGCTTCATTTAAGGAAATCTACGTATTTTGAGTTATCGGTTAGATGTAAAAGGCATGCACATCGCCCTTAATTAATTTGATATTCACTGTATGATGTAAATAGTCTTACAGCTTTTAACAATTATTTACTTATTTATTTATTTTTTATGAACGATTTAATTGTGTATATAGCTTGAATGTATAGTGTTCATTTTCAGATATTTAGTTTTTATTTGCACGACCCTAGAAGCTGCTGAGCTGTGCTAAAATAAAGGCTGTCTGTCTGTCTGATGATCTGTCTGATTCGAACCTATGATCTCTGCGATGCCGGTGAAATGCTCTACCAACTGCATGAGCTTTGAACTTCAAGCCCATCATTTTGGGGCAGATCAATTTGTTGGGCTCATGTGTTCCTGTGAAAGGACTGCGACCGTATGTGGGATGAGATTCAAAAGATCTCAACCTGGCTGACTCTGAGAGTTTTTCTCCGGGTTCTCTGACTTTCTTCCCTCCTGAAAATTGCTTTGAAACGCACTATCAATCATTAGGACCGTGCTCTGTTGTGTTGTCCTTCGGACAGTTTCATCACAATTGGCGAAATTCTTTCACTAAATTTAAGCCACAGGAACCAGTCTTGCTCGTGATCGTTCCTTTTAATTTACGGTGAATGTTATATCTCTTTCAATAGAAATGTGACATGTCAATAAAGAACTTAGCCATGCCGATGAAACCGTATGCAAATGAACCAAGATGAGTTGGTGCAGCGAAATCAAGGATTCTCCTTGTTTTTACAGCAAAAATGCCTGTATTTGAATGTTACAATCCATAATTAAAAGCAGTTTCAGTAATTGCTTGAGTAGCTTATTTAAAATTTCTGACTTATGGGAGAAATGGCAGATATCCCTACATTTTGTCACGCAACCATTGTTTTCAGCCAATTCTCACTGTTTCAGAAGATCTGGTAAGTTGCCTCTTAAAGGACCAAAGCTCGACTTTTAGCCCTAGACTAACATTAAGGGGCAGTCTGTAATTAAAATATAAGTTCTTCTCCTTTTTAAAATTTCTACCGCGTTGAAAGCATAGCTATTAACATTCCCCGATAATGTTGATCGTGACCAGTTGCAAACAATTTTGAAATCGTAAGAGCCAAGCACTCGCGAAAATCGTTTGGGTAAATTTATTAAAAATGCAAGCAAAGGTAAAGGTGGAATTAGCATTTGCAAATCCCAGGCCTTTTCAAATCTCTTCTTATGCGGAAATTTTGGACTGTGGTATTCGCGTAAACAGATAAGATTGTCACGATAGAGAATGTCACGATGATCACGTCTCAGTCAATTTTCTGTGCAACGGAACTATCAGTTTAACTGTCGGAGAAGGTGTGAACGGACAAAAATGCAACCGAGAAAAGGGCTGCTGAAATAAAGTGAAACGTATCTTCAAAAAAGAATAGAGAGAATGATATCCATCGGCTGAGTCTAATTTTGATCATTCGCTGTTTGGTTCACTGGGCAGGAATTATCATGTGAGTAAATGCGATGAGAACTGCTTCGACTTGTCTTTGTTAGTTATCGATTAGTTAGAAGTGTATTGACGCATAATTATATACCATACTTACTCGCAAGATACACAATCAGAGCAAAAACTTTGATCGTCATGTTCACTGCTTCGTCGAACCTCTGTTTGTTAGTCACAAACACAAAGACAAACCGTTGATTAATGCTAAACGTTGCCTCAAAAGTTTTAAATGACAGCCTAAGATGTCACGCTAGACGTCAGTAGATGGGTTTGAGTTGTACCATACGCTGTGCATGAATTGTGCAAACGATTAAATAAGCTAGCTACAATTGCATTGATGACGCAAGAAATACTGTATGTAAATTTTCTGTTTGACCATCCTTGAACTACCGGGTGTGAAGTCATATGCGAATCACAAATCACGACCAATTGCTACTCCTGCGCTCAAAGCAACCTATTTTTTGCAGGATAAAAAAATTTGGTTTTATCAACGGAGTTGATAATGTAAATTGGCCACCGTACAGAGATTCTAAAAGCTGACGTTTCGAGCGTTAGCCCTTCGTCAGAGCGAATCGAGGGATTATGGGTTACGTGTAGTTTTTTTTGTAGCGTCTTGGGTCTCCTGTTAGAAATCTGTGGATTAAAAAATACTAGAACACAAGGTTACTGGTCGCAGCGGTTGAATAACAAATGAATGAAGGGGTAGTTTCTAAAGAAAGGGGTAGGTATTTTTTGCAGAGTCTTTCTTCTCTGCTTCCATTGAGAAAAGACCCTGGTTCAGGCTGGTCACGTGGCACTCGTCGTCAAACATTTTCCCACTGGGGTAGTGTTTTGATCCCGCAACTGGGCGAAAGCGTATTCATTTGACAAGTCATTTTTTTAAATAAGTAATCTTTCGTGCAACGTGTCTCGCACCGCCATTGCAAGACAAGTTGCACGAATCATTGCTCAATGTAACATACTTTACAACGTCCAACCAGTTGCAGAGACCGTTGCGGAGAATACAATACACGTTATTCCAAAATGGCTTCCATTTAGATATGCTTTTATTTTTATTGAAATTAGACCTTAATGCCTCGTTCACGGCAAAATATTCTTTTGAATTTTCAGCTCAAGAACGAGGCACCAAGGGCTAATTTGAATAAAAACAAAAGAATATTTTAATGACTGCCATTTTGGAATAAGGTCTATTAGGTTCTACTTTCCGCAACGGTTGCAGCGAATTTTTTAAGCATTGCGCAGTTAACTTCTGTTTTGCAACTCACTTGTGTTGCAACGGTTTACGGCACCAGCCAATGAAAATGTTTCTTTAACCCCATGTGATCATCGAAACGAGAACATTACTCAGTGTAATCTGAGACCGTTTGTAGAAATGGCGTTGCGAGACAACTTGCAAGAAAATATACACAAGGTAACGGTGCCTTAACAGCTTTTCAAAGTTTATAAAAGTTCTTTGCAACTTAAATTACATATTCTCTACAAGTTTTTGTCAAGAAGCTTAGAATTGCATTGTTTAAAAGTAATTTCTGGGTTAACGTTAAGTGAGTTGCAAAGTGAGTTGATACTTTGTACACAAAATGAAATGCGCTGCCGTGACACAACCACTTTAATTAATCATAATTTCTTACGGGTCTTCACATCCCAACATGGAGTCTTTTTAAGGCTTCTTGGCTAAAAGTCAGTATAGAAGGCGACTGGAATATTACGTTTTCCAAATTTAGCCTTCCCCTGACCTCAGCCACCTTTTCTTTGCACACGGATCGTAGGTTTTTCGGAAATATTGTAAGCGGTGGTAGCTTACACAGTCAAACAGTCAAACAGTCAAACAGTCAAATATCATCTCAACACTGTCCAGGGAAAAGGGGTGCTTCAACGATATTTGGCGAGGATCGTGTGAGCTGCAAAAAGCCATATGGTTAATATCAGACGTTGACATTTATTATTAAGTAGTTTTCGTGAATAGTCCAGAAATACCGTGATAGCTGGGAAAATCTTTTTTACTCAGAAATAAAGATTAAGTGTGATTAGTCACACAGTTGAGTGAGAAAAGCAAGTATGGCGTACAATAGGAAAACATCGGCGAAAGAACGAGCACTCATCAGATTTCTGTACATGGAAAAGAGGTATTCTCTGTGATCAATTGCCGCAAAAGTCGACCGAACTGTAGCAACAGTAATGTGAGTTTTAAAAGAATTTAGCAGCCATTCAACGCATTCGCGAACTCACGCAAATGACACCGACGAAAGAAGAGGAAGGCCAAGAAAGTTGTTATCCAGAGAAGAGAGACCCTTATAAGGGCTCTGCTCAAACTGTGGCATACAGAAGGTGACTTTACTGCCAAAACAATCAT
>OX421457.1:17141316-17143816 GCA_949126865.1 Montipora capitata | reverse complement strand
GCAATGAAAAAAAGAAAATCCATGTTTCCTATTACTTTTGAATATATGGCCCATGTGCTTAATCTTATAATATTTTGATTCGATGCCATTCTGAAATGGATATTCCTGTGAATGTTTAGTGTCCGGGCTTACGATAAAATCTTTGAAAATGTCTGTTGGCTCTAAAAGCGCGGCCACAGATGACGAAATTATCCACGCCCCTATTTCTTTGATAAGCTCTCCGGAGTTTAAAGCATGAAATAGTAATTCTTGAAATACTGAAAAATAAGAAAAAGTCAAAAATTATAATAAATCAAGCTAATTTAAAAGGTCATATGTTATGCTTAAAAGACAAAACTTACTTTTCCGTTGAGAGAATTCCATGTTCGCAACTTACGCAACATAGCGTCGTAATGCTAGAACTCATAGACCGTATTCATAAATGGCGGCTAAATAATTATTCTTTTATCTTTATGCTAATCATCCTCACTAGCCTTGTTAGCACGAAAAAAATTCAAAAGAAATTTTGCTCTAAAATGAGGCTAGTGAGGATGATTAGCATAAAGACAAAAAATTAATTACTTAGCCGCTATTTATGAATACGGCCCAGTACCTTATAAATACACAATTTGCTAATGATGTCGATGATTCTCTTCAAATTTTGCAAGATCGGCAAATGAGACAAACGTG
Organism: Montipora capitata; assembly: GCA_949126865.1. Taxonomy (NCBI): domain Eukaryota; kingdom Metazoa; phylum Cnidaria; class Anthozoa; order Scleractinia; family Acroporidae; genus Montipora; species Montipora capitata. Next base: position 17,143,147 of record OX421457.1, on the reverse strand, counting down.
ACAGAACTGGAGTTTTCTGCTTCTTTAAAAAATATCCTTCCACTATGAGTCCAGATAAATTTCCACTTTATATTAAGTGTTTCATAAACTTGTTTACTTCTAGCCAAATAACTTCTTTTTGTAAGGTTACAACGACTCCGAGATAAAAACTGGAGATTCCGACTCTACGGCAATGTCTGGAAGATCCTTAATTTTCTTGCCCGCTAATTTCCTTCTATTTGAGTAGAACTTGTCTATGACATCTGTGCGAGTAAATTTGACAACAATTTTCTGCGGAGAGTGAAGTTTGTTAGATGGCTGGGGGTGACTCGTCGAAATATCTTTTTCCTCCAATCGCACTCCAATAATATTGCTCTCCCGACAGAATGTACAATGGCGTCCGACGAAAGAGTAGCTGTCGCCTTAATGCCTATTATCTCCGAACAGTCCCTTCGGATATATTGCGCCAATTCTTCAATCTGCTGCATTGCTTCCCCGGCAGATTTCTTGGTGTCACTCAGTTCTCCTTTTAAAACTAAGTTCCTCCTTGATGCTGCAGCTTGTCATGTGTTGACTGCAGTTGATTCAACACTTCATCGTACTTATCCAAAAGAAATTTAACTGAACTTTTAAGGTCCTTAAAGTTCGTAGTTAACTGTTCTAACTTTGTATTAATTGGAGCTCATTCCTTCTTTGAAAGATCCCTCAACTGTTCAATTTTAGACGTATCTGCTCTTTTTTTTTTTAATTTAATTTTAATTTATTTCCAACACTTACACTACTTACGCTACTAATATTACACTGACTATACATGCACTACTTTACAACACGATACTAAAACAAACGACTTGACGAAATACAGAACTATTTACAATGCGATACTAACGCTACTAAGGACAATACTAATACTACAATACAGTTACTTACAAATAACTATAATTAATGATTAGTTGCTTAGAAAGTTGGACCATTTTTTAGTAAAAGAAAGTAGCTTGTTTGTCTTAATCGCAATGCATTTTTCTAATTCAACTTTTTCGTAAACAAGGGTTACAAAATCTGTGAACTGGGGTCGTTTTTCATCATGTACTCCGTTAATATAAAAAAAATATTTTCCAATTATGATTAGGTGATTCAGAGTTAAACAAGACGATGTGTGTCTTAAGACACCATATATAATTTCGTTTTGCTCCAAAGCAATGTTTCCTCCACATGTAGCATTGTACCAATTTGTAAATTTATTCCAAAACGATTTAGCAATTGAACATTCCACAAATAAATGGAGTGGTGTTTGATCAATGCCATGGCAATAACAACAATCTGGTTGCTGTTTCTTTTTCATCTTGTGCAAAATTTTATTAGTATACAAAATATTATGAACTATTCTATATTGAAACACGGATAATTTTACTTCATTTGTAACACGAAAAGGAAGTAAGTATATTTATTGTCTTTCTCGAAAGTTAAAGCCATATTCAATGAGCCTTTTTTCTGCAGTTGGAGGAGGAAAGTGCTGGTAATTTAGTAAAGTATTGTAAATTGTTTTGCATGTGAGCTTTTGGATTGAAAGTGGGACATTTTCAGTTGGTGGTAGAAAACATTCTTGCTTTAACATACTTTTCCATTCCTGTGGTATTGCAGATAGAAGGCTGTAGTACTGTAGAAAATTGCTCTTGACGTTGTATTTCTGCATAAAAGTTGTGAAAGTCAACAAAGTGTTACTTTCGTTGTCAAAAAGGCAGGAGAGTTTTTCAATGCCGACTTTATTCCAGCCAAGGAAAAAAACAGATAACCTGTTTACTTGAATAAACTGATTGTTCCATATTGTTTGATTTAACACATCTCTTTTTTTTTC
>OX421457.1:17121316-17133816 GCA_949126865.1 Montipora capitata | reverse complement strand
AAAAATTATTAGTCTTTTTCATTCACTTTTCATCTCACAGTTCACAACAAAGCCGCTATGCTTCATACACGTAAGTCATCCTTTTTGCCTAGTGTAGGTTTATAGCGATTGAAGGATTATCACTTCGTGATTAGTTTCTACTTTCAAATAATGGCAGTAAAAGTGACAGATAATTTCCCAGCACGTTACACTGGATTTCAAGAACAAAGGTAGGGAAACTGGAAAAGAAAAAAAAAAGTCAATATATTTTTGTAATGAAACAGTGCACGAATTTCCCGCCACTCTGGCTGTATAGCACAATACAGAGGACTTGCATTGGTGTTCAGAATAAGATAACATCCCATCTTACATCTTTCTGTAATAGATCTCTGAAAGCTCTCTGTGCCAGATGCCTATTGCAGATCATTTGACTGAAAGTCTTAGAGTATCTGTTTCATTATTGGTTTTATTCCAGCCAATCTTCGAAAGAAATGATTCCCAAGTGCATGGTGAGTCTGCAATGGGTAAAAAAATAATAAACCACAAGAGCTTTGTTATAATAAAATGGATCTAGTTGCAAATAATCCTTTACCAAGCTTGATGATCCAAGAAGGAATCAGGAAAAACATAAATTTTCACAATGAAATTTAAGACCATTTCGAATTTATACATCTTATACCTCTTTACCTCTATATATTATTATTTTCTTATGACTTAACTTTCAGGTAAAACCATCATGAATGTTAATATGAAGAAGTTACATCAAAATGTTTGAGGGAACTCACTTTATCATCTGTACTAGAGAATGTTGTTCACCAAGTGGTGGTGAAGATAAATCTAGGGATCTTGGGTATTTCAGTATCAAAAAACGTTCTGTTTGATTATTAGCTAAAAAATCAAAGTAGCTCAGATTAACCCATTGACTCCGGGGGTTCCCCATTGACGAGTAAAATCGTATGGCATTAGACAGAGTAAAATACTAAGTCTGACCGGTTTGGGTGTCAAAAGGTCAATTAAGTTAATTAATGGGGACATAAGTTTTCAGTGATTGATTAAGGAAAAATAAGTGTGACCCTGTCAATGTCTAATCTAATCCCCATGAAAACATACTGATTTCGACATTTGAAGTGAATGTACAAGCAGAATGTATTTCTGATATATAACAATGAATTAATGACAGACATTTTACCTTTAACTTTAACTTGCAATTTATAAAGCCAGTAACCCCTCAATAGTACAAATTAAGTAGTAAATACAGAAATATTGGAAATATTCAGTACCATGGACAAAGGCAAACAAGGATACATCATAAGAAGTAAGATTATTCAAAAAATAATTTTACTATTTTTTTAAAACATGGTTGAAAATAATTGTGTTTTTAGGTTAGCCAATTATGTTTCAGGCAGGGGTACATTGAAACTTTGAAGAAGAAAACAGCAGAGATTCAATCACAACACTACTGCCATTGCTTGAGGAGCATCTACATCTAAGAATGCAAGGCTATTTCTTAATTAAAGCACCCACATTTTTTGCAAACAATAGAGTACATGTCTGCAGTCATCAGTTATTGGCAGCAGTGTGCACCCTTATTAGATTAGTGCATTTGTCTTTTCATGAAGTACAACGTTGTTGTCCTCGATCCAGCGCTCTAGGGCTTTTTTTATACTGACCATCATCAGTATAAATCCACTTAAAATGAGAATTGATTTCTGATAGTAGCAGCATTGGCAGGTTACATGAAATCCTATGTGACCACAAGGCAAGAGAAACAGTTCTTTTTCAGTACCACATACCTTTTGCAATATACCTCTACCAAGTCAGAGATAAATAGAGCAACAGTTCCTGGCAATGCCTATTTCAGTAAAATTGAAAAAGTTACACAAGAACATAGTGAGAGTGGAGAAATGTACATGGAGTTTTTAAAAGGATCTTGCGAAAAGGAAAAGAGTGAAAGGTGTGAATTTTGTGTTTCCAATGACTTTTGCTGCTCTGCTGACATAAAACATATCCCCAGGCCATATCCCGATGCCCAAAGACCTGGTTTCTATTATCTTGCTAAGGAAGACACCCTAACTGTTGGCAGAAGAGTTGATGATCTCCACCCAAGGGTTCAACTGAGGGTAATTTTCAGAGAAGCTAACTCATTTTTCGATAATCCGGACAACATCACAGATTTCTCGCAGAAATACGTGGTCACTGAAGACGCCATCAAGATGTATGTCAATCACATGAAACTGCTATCTTTAACAAAAGAAAAAAGATCAAAAGAAAAGGCCGAGAAACGTGAAGAAGAAAAAGCTAGAAAGACATACAAAGACTATGACTGGGAAGGAATGTTTCATGAGAGGAGCCTTTCACAATTAAAAGTTGTGGAGTTAGATAAGTACATGGCACACCATAACCTTGGAAAATATGGGACAAAAAAGGCAAAGTTGGAAGCAATTAAAGAAAATAGCATCCAAGAACTTGCTAAACGCATTGAGAGAGAGGAGGATGGGAAGAGCGACAATCAGTCGTCTCCTGATTCACTCAGTAGTGAATCAGAAGACGGCTCAGAGGAAGAAGACTGTGTCCTTGCAGAGATTGGTATTTCAAGCTCTGAAGAGGAAGAGGAGTCGACTGGAGAAGAAGAAATGATTGAGAGCACCGAGAACCTTAATGTCAATACGACAATTGTCTACACAAGGTCTGGGCGAAGAGCAACTAGAATCCAAATTTAAGGTAGCTTTATAGGATATCTATCAGTTGGACGTGGTGACTTGATAAATGCTTACTTTTTGTTTCACGCATGTCGGAGGACAAGGGGGGATTGGGGGGGGGGGGGGGTCAGCAAAAATCAAGCATGCCATATTTCACATTGCACATTATATATCTGAAATGCATACAGAGACACTACAAATGCTGGGAAATGTGAGTAAAGTGCAGAAAGGTGGAAATTCAGCATGGTGAAGTCATTTTGCCTTTTCCTTTAATTTCACAGAAAGTGTCTCGATAAAAGAGGCCATTAAAATCAAGCAAGAAATTGTGCTGAAGTCTTAATTCGTAAATGTCATCAGACAACTCCGCGACTGGTGATAGTGGTGATAACGAAGAGCTTGAAAACGAAGAAGAAAGGAAGAGGAAAAGGACGTTTATGACAAAGGCTGCCTTGGTGGTCAACCCAGCTCGACATGCTGATGAGATCTTTGGACAGAAAATCGTTGCGTAGAAGATCCGCCTAGGTGGCCTCATAGGACAAGATAACAACAAGCAGAAAACTTGTCAGAGCGGCGTATTGCCCCGCAAGACGCCCCGCAGTGGGCAATCCGCGTTGTTCCGCAGTGCTTAAAACTTGGTAACATTAGCGTTAAACCAGTATTAGAGATTAAGAGAGTTTGACCAAGGAAACTTGACCGTCATACCGCCCAGAATGCTGTTGATAATCTATTGGAAATCTTTAGTTGACGCACTTGCTGACTATCAACTAATAGCCATGCTAATGCATATATAGAGAATGTCTGGTTGTCTTCTATGCAGACCTATGCACAAATAACAATTCTTTGGAAAAAATGTGTTCTGTGCAAAAAATGCAGTAGAATAGCAGCGGAATTTCACTGTTTTTTATAGAGGACTTTCTCGGCTTTTGAAGTGGATTTAGGTGACTTCAAAAGTTCACCTAAGAAGCCCATCAGCATACTACCAGGAATCCTGCCTGATACCTGATACCTGATTGCCGTGCTGCTAAACCATTTATAGGGTGACCGATTGTGTGAGTTGGAGAGTTGCATTTTATATTACTCATAAAACAATGGCCGTCTCATTTGAAGAATACCAATTTTTTTGCACCACCAAGAATATCTATAGTTCGTTGTGAAAAAAATTAATTCCCATCCTTCGATTTATTTATACCCTTTTACATTCACATTTTGGATGTATACTACCACTTAAAAATGCGCAACAAAATCGATTCCTAGAGATATTACAGAATGTAAGGTGTGAGATTTTTGGTTTTGCCAAGAGTATAAATTCCTTTGAATAAAAAATGGAACAACACAGTTTTTCGTCGTATCTGCATTTCAGTCTGTCTATCATATGGCGGAACACGGGGGTGGATGGCAAATTAATTTGACTACGGTGGTTTCAGAAATGCGACTCTAGACATATTTCAGATATTTGAAAAACATTTCAAATGAGACTCATTATGTCCATTCATTCAACCTCACATTCACGCCGATTTGTTTCATGTACTCCTTAAAATTGACTGACTCGGCTCCAAGGGCCCCAATAACAACAGTTGGTATTTCTCTAACTTCTCAAGTTCCTTATCTTTCATCCTGTCATCACCTGGGATGGCAACATCAATTATGACAACCTCTCTCGCCTTCTTATATGTAAAGACAATGTCTGGTCTTCTTGCCTCGATTTTCCGATCACATTGGACTGTGAAATCCCACAGTATCTTGAAGTTTTAACTTTCCACCACTCCTTCAGGCTAATGTTCATACCAGCTATTAGCTCTTTCCGATCCACATTTACCACAAATTTGCCAGTGAATACACCGCGCCATGTTATCGTGCCTTCCTTTATATTGTCTGCGCCAGCTTACCGCACTCACTCGCCACACTGGCTACCGTTTCTCCCTTACTTCCGCACATTCTGCAGAAAGGGAATTCTGCTGTGTCAATATGAAATCTCATATAATTTGTTCTCACAGCTTTTTACTAGGGTCTAAATATCAGGGCCTCAGTACATGCTTTTAAATCTCCTTTTGCAATCCAATGCCAAGTTCTATCCCAGTCAATACCTTCCTTTTCTCTCACATACTGCCCATACATTGTTTTCTGCGTCCATTCATTCGCCTTCTTCATTCACTCTGTACTCCTTTGGGTCCATAGCCTCCGAGATGTTGACTACATTGCTATCTCCAACTTTCCTGAGTAATGCCTATTCACTATTTCTCACATACCAGCTCAGTTTGTTCTCTTCTCTCCTCATGCAGCTCCCACAACTGATCAGGTCTCTTCCTCCCTTCTTTCTGGGTACGTATATTCTGACAACGTCACTTCTTGGATGTAGATTCTTATTCATTGTCACGATTTTTCTAGACTTCCTATTTCCTGAAGTTCCTCCTCATTCTATTTAATTGTTCCGGCTCCATACCTAATTAGCAACACAGCCCAAGTGTTTGCTGCTTTGACCTTGGTCTTACTGTTGAGCTGAGCTCATGACAAGTTTCAACCGCCTTAAGTACTCTATTCGAAATATGTCTTTCATTTCCCCTTCTTTGTCCAGCTCTAGAATGCCAAGATATGATACCTCTAATCTGCGTCATCAACTTCCTTTTATCAACTTAATACCCTCACTTTTACACAACTTCTCCCGCTCCAGTCTTATCCCAAATTCCATTCCTATGTCTTGGCTAATCAACTGTACTGTCCATACAAGGCTTTCGATCTCTGCTTTAATCTTGCCATAGACCTTCAAGTCATCCATGAAGAACAAGTGATTATTTTGACATCTTGTAAGGTATATCCAGCTTTGACATTTTGTAGGATCTTGGTCAAAGTTACCATGCAAAGAGCAAAGATAAGGAGGAACAGGCTGTCTCCTTGAAAGATATCCCGTCTAATATCAACTAAACCAAGTGTCTCTCCACAAGATGTCAGTTCTGTCCTCGAGTTTACCATGGATTTCTGCAGAAAAGTAATTATATTTTCCGCTGTCAGTGCCATTTTAATCTTTCAGTAATCCAGGAGTGATGCACCATATCGACTTCGTCTCGGTCCATAAACACGCAAGAAAAGAACGAGGCCAATATCCAGCCATCTTGACCGAACAAGCTTGGTCAATAAAGGATTTATTATATGGGATAAAAATCCAAAAAATGATCTTTGATCTTGCGGGACCAGGGGAGAAATTCCGAGCGGGCAGTATAACTCCATCAGAGCGCGCGATTTGGTTCATCTTGCTCCCTCATGGAGCTAGCCATATATTAAGCTTTCTTATAGTCCACTCACTCCATAACCAAGTTCTTGTGCTTTCTTTTGCAATTAGCAAGGACCATCTCATCAATCGACAACTGATCTTTTGTGCCTCTGCTCTTTCTTCTACACCCCTTCTGTTCTACAGGCAAAGCATCGTTTTCTACATTATTATTATTATCATTATTTAACATCATGTTCTGGCTGTTGTCATTGCCGTCTTTTCTTCTGATAGGCGAGTCATAACAAATGACCAAAGGTTAACAGAATTGTCTCTTCTTCACATTTCCAACACTTTCCTCAAAATCCTTGCAGTTCCCAACAAAGCAGTTTTTTGAATTACTCCAACATTGAATGGTATCCCTAGCTTTTCAATCCACCTGTCAAATCCTTTGGTGACACTTCCAAGAGCTCCTATCACTACAGGTACGACTTCTACCATTTTGAGTTTCCACAATCTTCCGATCTCTCTCTTTAAGTCCTGGTATTTTTCCACCTTTTCCCTTTCTTTTTCCTAATTATTATTATTATTATTATTATTATTATTATTATTATTATTATTATTATTATTTTTATTGTTATTATTATTATTATTATTATTATTATTATTATTATTATTATTATTATTATTGCCTCTAATTTTTGGTAAACGAAGCTATTTTGTGATTCTGTCGAAATTCATTTTGCTGAGATGTACATAAAAGAGCACCTGCCTTCATATTTACTATCAGTCTTGTAAGCCAAATGGCTTAGGTAGTCTCATTGCCATGTAAACCTATGAACCTTTTTTTTTTTGTATTGGGTCAAGACTGCAACCTTTGCCTCAAATTTATCACCTATTGCATTTCTCTGAAAGGCCATACTCAAAGTAAAGTTAAATAATCAAGATTATTTACTTTTAGTAATAACGTCATTGTCAAGGAAACTTGAGGACAATTTTTGTCGCTCGTTTTCAAGCAATGTGGGCGCTAATTAACATAACACAAGGTTAAAGGTAAAAAAAATACACAAGTTGAGGATAAGACTTGTTCAGTAAATGACATCTCATGCACTAAAGTCACATTTATTTCTGCATTTCTCAGCAAAGGTCATAATCCTTTTTCCTGGATTTTTGAATAGAAAATACAACAACAACAACAACAAGCTAAAACAACGCGACTCAGGAAAATGAAAGAAGCTGAAGTGCTTCTTTGTTTTCTCATTTTATCATAAAACAGCATCAGTATAACTAAGACGTCTGACACGTTTTAAGAAAAGATAAGTTTTAGAAAAGAAAATTGTTCAGAATTGTTCAGTATAGTCCTAACAATTAGATATCACAAAGATTCCCGATCTAATTAAGGCCGATGATTCTCAATCAATGACAATCAGCGAAGCTCAACACCGCGCTTTGTCTCCCCATTGTTTTAATTAAAGCGTCACAACCAAAAGTACATAACTCAAATCGCTGGGCAACAACAGATCTGCCCAACTACGACCTTCGCGGCTTTCCTAACTTGTTTCATTTTCCAGCAATAAAGAAGAGGGTTTAAAGAAGAATTAAGATAAATCAAAGTTACTGCTGATATCCAGAGGACATTGGTGCTTTCTCCACTCCACCGTGTCGTAATTGTTATAAACACCATAATTAAAAATGGGAAGTAACAAGCTCCCAATGCCAACTGTACCCACGCTATATCCGACACTGTCTTCTTGTAAACTGCTGTATTAAGGGGATTTCTGCTGCAAGGGGACTGCAAGGGGCCGTTCAAATTGGTTTCTTGAACCTGTCCGTGTTGTTTTCGGAGTGTCAGGAAAATCTTCGTGTAAGAGAGGAGCGATAAAAGAGCCCAAAGAACAATACAAACAACAACCTGAATCCAAGCGATTTGATAATTCCAGAAACTATGGGTCAATCCACAACAAACACCCAAAAGCGAGGCGAAAAGGATAGCTGCCTTAACTCGCCGCAAGTTGACGACATGTTTGTATCTTAATCCCAACCTGAGAGCAAGAAGTCTGTCGACAGCAATGGTGGTTGCGATGAGGAAAGAGACTGTACACAACGTATAACTTACTGCGGCTTGCCCTAAGTAAATGGAAGCAAAAAGCTTCATATTTATCTTCAAAACGGAGTCCAACACAAGTGGAATGAATAGTGGCTGTATAATGACACCAACGCAGAGATCAGTGACGGCCAAGCATTGAAACAGCAGCTTTGTTGGCGGATGAACAGAAGAAACTTTGGATAAAGCCATTAGGATCACACCATTGCCAAGAGATGCGGCGATAGCAAGAAAAATGTTAACACCAGCAAGAATCTTAGCTGTTTCTGTTGGTATTGTTGTTGACTGCTTCATGAGCCGGTAGTATAAATTGTCGGCATCATTTTGATTATCCATGTTGTGAGTATTTTAAGCGCAAGTAATTTTCTTTCAGTTTTTTTGTTCGTGGATAAGCAAAGCTGGAGAAATATTGACTCTCTTCTTTGAATCATCCCTGCCGGAAGGAATATTCGTGAACGTTTCGATCACGCTTGTGTTTTGTTTTGTACGTCAGCTTCTGGACAAACAGCTTTGCTGATTGGCTTAGAGCCGTGGATTATCTGTCTTAGCATAGCAACATAGTCGTCACTGTGTCTCGTAATAATATATGTAAGCTTTCCTTTAAATTTCAACTGGGAAGGGATCGATCGTCAGAATACTACAGTAATTATCCGCAAAAAAGTATTTTTTTAGGGGCAGTCAACGACCTGTTGTCTTAAAATTAGTCAGGTTTCCACAAAAAAATACAAAATATTTATCTGTTCGGATGTTCTAGAACAACTTCAGGTCTGTATAGATTTTCAGGTAGCTTTTCTAATTTGCCTTGTTTGAAAGTTATAGCAAATTGTGACGGGTCCGATAAAAAAACTTTACATTACGAACTCCTTTTTTTTCCCGAAATTTTTAGGGGATGTTCGCTTGAAGTGTGATTCTCAAACAAACTGTGTCGAAAACGATAGAAGTTGTAAATCTTTAACCTTTATGCTGTTTCCAATATTACAGCTGACTCTTACCCAGCTTATTAAATTATAGCGTACTTCAATGTGGTTTTGAAATTTAGAACTACGCAATTTTCACTGAGACTCTTTACTACTTTCCCGAAAAAGTCTGATCAGAAAAACGCCCAAAATCTTAGTGCGCCTCGAAAATCTAACTTTAATTATTCGAAAATTCCAGTCCACCTTCCTTCCGAACAGATATTTACCGAGATAACTCGTTGGGTGCCCTTATTTTTTCGGCAAATGTGTGAAATTTCTGAGCCTTTACGCGAGTTCCCTTTCATACACAGAACTCCTGTGGTGAAAACTAATTCCCTATAAATATCAATGAAAAATGATTATTTTGAGAAAAACTGATTATCGAAAACGAAACCATTAAGGTCCGAAGAAAAATACAACCTTCGTGAAAATGTAACAGGCTAACTCCAAAGCGAAATTAAAACGTTTTTCAATCGGTACTTAAACCCAACAACTGTTGAAGTGCATATAGTTTATTTAAGTAATAGGTCTAAGACTCGTATGTACGGATATATGCAGTCATATAAATAATTAGCTAGGTTTAGAGAATAACTAGACGTGTGCTATTCATTTAAATATCTAACAATTATTCCAAGAGCCCACATTGGATATAAGATGGTAAATAGCCAACGAGGTGCGTAGTGCAGAGTTGGCTATTAGGAACTTTAAGATACTCCGACTACAGACTACGGACTACCTTTGGGCGCTTGTTCCCAAGGTCTGGAGCACTGGATCGAGTACGGGGCTGATGGCATGAAAATACGAAGTTAAGTTGGCGGACAACAGACTACGTGCTACGGTCAAAGCAGCAGTGCTTAGTTCTTATTAACCGAGCGGGAGGTCTGTATGGGAGAATCTTGACCGAGGTCGCCAGTACAGACCGAACGCAGTGAGGTCTGTATCAGCGACCGAGGTCAAGATTCTCCCATACGGACCGACCTAGCTCGGTTAATAAGATGTTTATTATATGGCCAGACAAGAACAATTTAATTCCTTTAATGTAACTGGTTTGTACTAACTGACATTTTGCTTGCGAACGGCGATGAGTGGCGATGAGCGGAACTTAATTCTGTCAAAGTTTGCTCGTCATCCTCTCTATTGTCACCATGCTGTTTGGCACTTCCCTAAATAAATATTGGTAGAAGAAAATACTCAATATTTTTGCATTTTAGTTTGCATCTTTTCACCGCAAAACACTACCGGTCTAGATGCCGGTCTAGATGGGAAAATCTAGACCGCGGTCAATATCGATTTTAGCCAATCAAAGCACGTGAATTTTGTAGTTCCCAGTCTTCGTGAGACAGAGCCATATAATAATAGCCCTTACAAACAAAATTGAGCTGAGGAAATCCGAAATAACAAGAACAGCCTATTACATGATTACTAAAGCACTAATGTTGTATTGTTTGGGATACAATACGTGACACAAATGGCCAATTTGCGAAAACTAATCATATTTTTGACTGAACAAATGTTTTGGAAGGTATTTTGCCCTGAGCGGGATTTGAACCCACGTCTACCCGTTACTAGTAAGTGTGATAACCACTACGCCAGGTGATTTCCGTGATTAGGGCGTGGCCCTCCAGGGAAATTTTCTTTCCAGGTGACAAGGTAGGGGAGCCTTTAACTCCGCTTGAAACCCAACCAATGATCAAATGAATGATACACGACCGTAGTTAACTTAGCGGATGACAAGGAAGGATCCTCGAAGGATACAGGCTATATATAGCGGTTACAGAACCCATTAAAAGGATTTTGTCTAGCCACAACGACAAACTTGCTCAAGAACTCTTTTGGACGTTGGCTCATATCATATAATAATCGCGTTTTTTAGTTTATATCGATTTAGTTTTCATATTAAGGCATTTTTTATAGTGTTAATGCTTGTCTAACAGTTCATGCAAGTGAGCTATGAGTTTTGTATATTCAAGGTCTGCTTTATGGAACATTTTTTCTACGATAAATGGAATTCCACGGTTGGAGTCAACTACCTGGAATAATCTCAACGTGGCTGGTATTGCGAGGCTGGCTACTCGACGTGGTTGTAGAGCTGGTGCTTCGATTCAAAGACCGATTCCTACAGTTCAAGGTTATGGTCGTTATTCTATATAACTCACAATTTCAATTTAGACATCTAAGTTTACAAAATGATTATTACTCTCCATTTATGAAAATTTCGTCGAACTTATTTGACCGTGACTTTCACAACAATATGCTCTATTGACTCCTTCAGCTACTCAAGCACATAATTCAAGCACTCCGGATAGACAAATTCCCAGACATTCATCTGGTTCTATTTCAACATGTTCTTTTGGTCTAATAAATTGTCGGTCTGTCTGAAACAAGACCTTGGTTGTTAAAGATCTGGTGGTCGATAAGGATATTGATATCCTTGGTATCACTGAAACATGGCTGCACGGAAATGATTTGGATAAACCTGTTTTGGCTGAACTCGTTCCTAATGTTTACTCTTTTGGACACTCTGCCCGTCATGATAGTAGGGGTGGCGCCGTCGGTCTAATGTTTAAGAAATCTCTGAATGTAAAGTTTCCTGTGGCTGAAAGCTATAACTCTTTTTAAGTGGTTAATGCTGAAATCAAACTCGCTGGTCAATCGATCAACTTGTACGTGATCTACAGGCCTCCACCTTCAAGTGAAAATCGTGTTTCTTGTGAATCCTTCTTGGATGAATTTGGAACATTGCTGGAAAATTCTGTGATCGATCCTCGTCCCCTTCTCATTACAGGTAACTTCAACTTTCATGTTGATAACAAGTCTGACGTGGAGGCCAATAATTTTTCTGATCTACTGGAATCATTTAATCTATGTCAACATGTAACGGAATCTACACATTGTGGCGGTCACACTCTCGATCTTATTATCTCAAGGAACTCTGAAAATATTCTTAACTCACTTAATGTTGATGATGTACCAATATCTGACCACAGGCCTATAATCTGTTCCTTGGATCTCAAGAAGCCACTTTTTGAAAAGAAGAGGATATAGTATCGTCAACTTAAATCTGTAAACTACGACAATTTTTGCAAGGATATTATGAATTCTCCTCTTGGCCCTGAAGTCCAACACGCACCTGTCGATTCTTCAATGAATCCCTTTGAAGTTGCGTCACATCTCGTTGATTTGTACGATAATGTCTTGCTATCCCTCATTGATTCTTACGCTTCACTCAAGACGAAGACCATCGTCCTTAGACCTAGAGCTGCATGGTATTCAAATGGCATTGCTGAATGCAAGAAACGAAGAAGACGATTGGAGCGCAAGTGGAGACGAATGAGAAAATATCTGCGGTACTTAGTAAGCAGATATTTGCTTTCTGCACGTTCATATTCGAAATAGGCATTGTTTCCTTACCCCCTTTGCAATTGCGTTCTTGTGACGTAACGTGCACAAGCTTTGTTATATAAACAACATCGTAATATTATTCGGTTCTTCGGTCCTCGAACGCACAGAGTACTACACGCCACACAAGTTAATTTTTTGTTCTCCTTGCTACAGCACGA
>OX421457.1:17113816-17118816 GCA_949126865.1 Montipora capitata | reverse complement strand
CCATTGGTTACTCACACTGCTGTTTTTTCAGACGCTAGTGACGTAGCATTCGGGGGATTTTGCGTTTCTATAGATGGTTCACCTGTCAGCGGCATGCTCACACGAGACGAAATGCGTATGAGCTCTACGTTTAGAGAACTTAAAGCCATGTATTACGTTTTGTCGTCTTACGCAGATCAATTACGTAATAAGCGAGTCAAGATTTTCACTGACAACCAGGGTGCAGCTCGCATTGTTTCTGTTGGCAGCCCCAAGCCTCACTTGCAAGCTATTGCTTTAGATATTTTTTAGATTTGCACAACTTACGGAATAATTACCAATTCTCAGTGGATACCGCGGTGCCTTAACGAGAGAGCAGACATCCTCAGCCGATTCGTAGACAAAGACGATTGGTCTATTAACCGAGCCGTGTTCCGCGTCATAGATGCTAAGTGGGGTCCCCACACCATAGACCGCCTTGCTTCTCATTATAACGCTTAGACACCCAGGTATAATTCCAAATTCGCTTCTCCTGTCTGCTTTGGAGTGGACGCGCTTGCACAGGACTGGTCTCGAGATATCAATTGGATTTGCCCTCCGGTCGGTTTAATTATTCATTCTGTAAGACTGCTAATGTCTGTTTCAGGTGTAGGCACGCTTATAGTACCCGAATGGCCGTTGTCTTATTTTTGGCCCTTCTTGCGCACCGGCTCCGCCCAATTTAAGCCCTTCGTCACAGATTGTTTCAAGCTGCCTCTTATACACCATTTGATTATTGAAGGTCCCGGGCAACGTCAAATTTACCAGAGCAATTCTTCAGTATTTTCCGGATGTCCAAGTTTTAGCTCTTCGTTTAGATTTTCGGTAAGATACTACCCGCCTTCTAGCACCTGTAGTCATAAGGCGGGAAGTAAAGGGGGGGGGGGGGGGGGAAGTAGTTGCATGCAAACACCTTTCTTGCAATGGAGGGCTTCATTATTCGGGCTATAGTTAACGTCATTTGGGCGAGAGTGAACGCCTCTTAGGCGGGAGTGTACGCCATTTAGGCGAGACTAAACGCCATTTAGGCGAGATTGGGCGCCATTTAGGCGAGAGTGGACTCCACTTAGTCGGATGTAGACGCCACTTAGGCGAGAGTAAACGCCATTTAGGCGAAAGCGGTCGCCATTAAGTCCAGAGTGAAAGCAATTTAGGCGTATCGGGCCGCCATTTACTCGTTTTCGGCAAAAAGAAGAAGAAAGGCCTCAAGAAACTCACCCCAAATTCAAGTAACCGTTAGATTGCGATATTACCTATATGTTCTGTTCTTTTTCAGAAGTTCTTCAGCAGGGCTTTTGGATGGGGTTGGGTCCTCTTCTCAAGGACAACTCCCTTAAAGGGCCTGTGGCACTCTATTGCGCATGTGCGGCTGTTTGATTTTTGAACCGACGGTTCTTTTTTCAAAGCCAGTATCAATGACGGAAATCCTGTTTAATCGACACAGTGAGACGTGCCCAAGTTGTAATAACATTTCTAAACTTCAGTTTGCTAATATACGAAGGACTTTGATGCCATATTGTGTTAGATTTGTGAGCTGTAGATAAAATTTATGTCCACGAAAGCCGGATCAGGCGAAGGGGCTCGGGTCGAAAGGTTCTTACACCTCGTAGCCGCCTTGCATCCAAACAAACAAGAAAACAAGTAATGGCAGATGGGAGAAGGTACATCGAAAGCTTTATATAGCGAAAGATGTCCATGAAAGCTGGAAGAAAATAAAGTGTATGTGCGTCGATTCCACTGACACGGCCTTCACACAACATCTTTTCTCCTTGGAGGTGAGACGAAGAATGGGGTTATAGTATTTACACTGATTATTGGTTTCCCTTTAGCACTATGATTCTTTGTCGTCAGCTTAGTGTGCGTTTTATTTTGCTATTCGAGTTTTTTATCCGTCAGTTCAGGTGCCATATCATGGAATTATGGCTTTCAGTGTAGGGACGCACAAGGAGCAAATTATTGGCTTCAGCTTTGAAACGTGGCATGAAGCGTCTCGATTTAGCTGTTGAAGCCCACGGTAGATGAGAATTTTTGTTTGGTAAAAAAGAAGGGCTGAACTTTTTTTTTGTTCTATTTTTTTCTGATTAGAATAGGGTCAAGCATGATAGATCGATCTGCTCAGTTTATTTCGCATCATTTGAAAGCCAATTTACCGGTACATTCATTTGCCATTCATTGAGCTATCTTTCTGCACAGAGTACAGGTAACATTTTTTATCAAGTATTTTGAAATACACTATGCAACTAATACTCTATCAAGCAGTTGATATATTTTACAAATAATAATAATAATAATAATTAAATAATAATAAATAAACAGTAAGTTATGTTCATTTTAGTCAAACAGAAACCACCTGGTAAAACTATTTGTGTTAGCACGGATCACTTTTGGCATACTGGTCCTTTGGAATGTGCAAACAGTATGTCTCTGATGTACACATGTCAATGAGAATTCCCTTCACGCAAGTTTTATACATCATTATCAACAATGATGAGCACAGCAGTATGATGATAGTTATTATACTGTAAATGAAGAGATATGTTGTCATGAAGTATGGGTATGTTCATTGTTGAAAACTTTAAAGGACACTGCAGGTTGGCACTAGTAGTTCAGTAACTCATGGGTTGTTGTTTAGTCAATGTTTGCTATTGGTACCAACTGGCAGAACTGTTTGGCTTACAAAAGGAATTATTGCATAGAGGGTCACCTCATGAACAATCACAGACCCTGGGCAGTCAATCACTGTCCTGGCCTAGGTTCATCTGCTGAATGTAACACTAGTGGAATATTGCATTAAACTAGTGATTACTATTGATAGTAATTATTAATAATTTTCCTGTCTTTTCATATTTACTGGCCCATAACCTTTTTTCTAGGGAACAAGTTTACAGAGCAAGGAAAAAGTTGACTATCCTTGATTGGAATTACTGGTATCATAATGGCTTTTCATTTTCCACCACTGAGGATCATGCTGACACCATCATTGCAAGAAAATACAACCAGTGAACAAAATCTTGGGACGTGAGGATATTAAAAGTTTCCAAAGATTGTGGATATATTTGGATGCTGATGGACAAAATGTTTAAAGTTTGCATTGATGACGACGACTATTTAATCACTCGTGAAGTCTGTCTGGAACCTAATGATCCCAGAATCATTTCTCCAACAATTGTTGAAAGTGAACCTCTTCCAGCTCATGAGCTCCTGGCAAGATGCAGAAACAGATTTTCACAAATAAGCAGCTCATAGACATTTAAATGCAAAACTTTCAGCTACTGTAAAACCAGGAAAAACATAAATGCCCTCACAATAATGTGTTGCAGTGATGAAATTACTAACAGTCGGGTGTCAATGGAATGGCTCAAGTCAAGCTAATAAGCCTTGCCTTTTTCCTTCAGTTTGGGTAGTAACTTGAATACTTATATTAACTGTTTTTGTCTCCAAGTTTTGTGGGGTCATTGTGACATGTAGCACTAAGCCAGCGTTGAAACCAGGACAAGATATACAGTGTATGACTTGACAGTTTTTAACCCAAGATAAGGGCTGACCATACATTACACATTGTAGCTTTGAAATTGTTGTTGGAGTTTTGTCTCATGGTAATATATTGCATAACTTTAGAATGTTGTCTCCTGGTGTGATTTCTTATTATGTGGTTTTGTACATGACAATTTTAGTGCATATCTTTTGAAAACTGAAATAATTTAAACTACAGTTAAAAAAAAAACAGTGTAAATACAAAAAATGGAAATTCCAATTCAGTGCTATGATATTGGGAAATTGACAGTTATTGTAAAAAGTGGTGTTGAGAGTAACATGTGAATACAGATGACAGACAAGCAAAATCAATTTCCGTTCTTGCAAAAGTTTAAGTCAGTCTAAACCAGAAGAAATGGTGTCACAAATAAATGTAATCTAAATTGCCTTTAAAAATAGTTTTTATCCTAAACCAAAGTTTCACAACAAGGCAACTAAACCAAGTCAGTTATTGGGGGTGATGGTATGCTGAAAATAATTATTAAAAGAGGGGATCCTGAGATTTCCTGATATTTTTATTTGGGAGTGGAGGTTCCCTTTAATGAAAACCACACACTCTCACTGTGGTTTTGTGTCTGCTATTACTTCCCAACATTTAGACAGTTCAGAAACCCATCTAAACACCTGTTGCTTAGGGGGTAGTGTCTTCTAGTACAAAGTACATGCACACAGCAGAGGGAACAACGTTCCTCTTCCTTCTTCCAAGGGCAGTCACCTTGTGTATCTAGGATGTATAAATATTGTGTTCAAACAGAGTTTTCAAAAGTGCCTTGTTTGTGAAATACAGTTGCATCCCCACATCCTTTGTTTTTGATGTGCTGGCTCATACACCTGTAGTACGGCAGTTACCTTATTTGCCCAATTCAGGAACTGGCTTTTGGTCAATAGACCAGTTTCATAAATGGCGACCACCTTTACAGTTTTTTGTATTTATGTTAATTACACCTACTTCCTTCATTTTTAATATTCTTTTGAAAGTTGCTTGTCATAGCAAGACTAGAAAGGCTTGTTAGCTAAAACAGAAGAACATTTTATTTGGCAGGCATGAAATAGATCTATACAAATGTAGGTTGTCCACTTGACTATGGTACGTCTGCAAGTCAGGTGTTGACATCTTCATGGTCAGAGGCATTTTCATCTTGTTCCATAAGAAGGCAATCAGTATAATCCATGCTTCCCACTCCCTCCTGTAGTGCCTTTATGGCCAGTTTCCATGCCATATTTATCAACTCCTAGGGAAAGAGACTATTTATTAATGTGGTACATTGCAATTCCGTGAAAGAAGTCCTGCCCTCAAAGATTATTGATTTTATGAAGTGATGATGTACATACATGGAAGAGAACTCCACACAAAGACTTCCATAAATTTTTGACTAGTCACAACTGGCTAGGAAGGTTTTTTTTTTTTTTTATGGAGAAATCGTGAAACGTGATATGCATATCAGCTG
>OX421457.1:17093816-17098816 GCA_949126865.1 Montipora capitata | reverse complement strand
CCTACAGCAAGTAAAAATAAACAAGCCGGGAGCTCTGCTTTTAGTCTTGGCTAAATCTATATATTATGGTAGCCCATCGATGCGATAAATCTTGGTTTCAGAGCCATGACGCCATCGACCGTCAGTACGTACGTACGTACGTCCACCCCTCCATGTATGCCAATGTGACCAGTATCATGCCAGTTAACAGCATAAATATTTGATATTGGACATCCATGTTTTGATCAATTGACACCAGTCGAAACAAGGTATCTGCTGACCAGTATTACGTGACCATATCGCGAGCTCAAGCCTAGAGCTCACAGAGCTGTTTTTTCTAAGTTGACCACTAACCAAGGTACTGGTTTTCAATTGAATTGCAGGTTCAACCAAGGTTAAAGCACCTAAACATAACCGAGGCTTCATTTTCCCGCGCTTTCTGTGGCTCGACGCGGCAACACGGCCATACTACATCACCTATAGTTTCTACACAGTCAACGCTTTTCGTGTTCAGGTGGAAAAAGATGTCTTCTTTCTGCATTTTTCGCTGGTTTCAACCCAGTTTGACATATCATGATATCTGTGGTCCACACTGCATGCATCTGAGGGATATAAACTTAAAGCTGAGTGTTTATTTTCATTTGCTTAAAGCTGCTGTTTTCTCTGGATTGAAATTTTTGGCATGTCTTTAGAAGCTCTGATAAGGTTACATGATGCCTGAAGGACCTATGTCTAGAACAAAAACGGGAAGAGAGAGAAAGAGAGCGACAACGACAAAAAGGAATACCAGTAATAGCTCATACTTAGTAGAAGAAGTTACTCCACAAATTCTTTCCTTGGGCACTAAACCGTTTCTTTTTTAAATTTTTACAAATGCGTTATTTAACGTAAATGCGTATTTTTAAAAGGTGGTTTAATCGGTTCTTGCTTTGTTTAGGAATAAAAATCAATTCTTTTTATTATCAACTGGAATTAAATAACAATTATCTCTACTCTTCTGGACATATAGAAAAAAGTTGATTTGTTTGTTTGTTTTGCTCTAACATGCGAGTGAACAAGTGCTTTTTTACGCCGTTTGCCTGACTGGTTTTCTTTGTGCCTCGACAGTGACAAGAAATATTTGCCCTTATGTTATAAACACGTAATCGCGATGAGTTCTCGTAAAATTAGGAGGAAATCTCACTATCTTGTGTTTTTAGAAGTTTGTTTAAAGCACCTAAACCTTATTTAAGTGTTGGAGCAGATCTTGTTTGAAGTTCGTCCTTTCTTGGTTGCTTTGCCGTATTTTGCTTATTCTTGTTCCAAGCCAAGCTGGCGTGTTTCAATGAAATACATAAAAACGTGAATGATCTCGTTTTTAGAGAAAAAGTGGAATAAAGTACATCAGTAAAACTCTTCTTTGACCTTGAACTGACAAAGTTTCCCGACGGTTTGTAATTTTACCGTGATTCCTATTCGCTGGCTATTGACGGTTGACTCTGATATTGCTTTTTCCTTTTCCCCTCGCTCCCTGAGGGTGTGCTTGTTTTCTTTTAAAACTCATGCGGTTTAAGAAAAATTCATTGCCAAACGGGTGAAATCCAAAGTAAACTTCACTCAAAAAACCGATCTCGTACTCACCGATTCATGCGATATCGGTTTTTAGTGTAAAATTTACCGTGGAATTCACTAGTTAGGCAATGAATTTTTCTTTAGAAGAAAGCAAAGAAAATGATTTAATTATCAAAGCAGCAACTGGAAACATCAAAACGCGGACAATTTGAAACCTTCTATTTTCACTAACCCTACAGGCAGTAAGAATAAATAACCAGGGAGCTCCGCTTTTAGGCTTGGCTAAATTTCAACCTCGGATAATGCATTTCGTGTGCTGTGATTGGTTCTCTCAATCTCGGTTATCAGCTCATATACATTGGTTTGACCTTATATGGTAATGATTGCGTTAAACGTTGCTAAACTTTTTTTTTTCCCCGGAAAGCGAAATTTCTCTTTCAATAAAGCCAAAAAGGCAAAAAAAAAATGTTAAAAGTTTGGATCAATTTCGACGTTTAGAAGTACGCGAAAAGGCAAAAACTTATGGGCTTTTCGGGACAATGTAACAGAATCAACGAAACGACAGAACAACAGCAACAGCAACTGTTAAGAATCCGGAGGCAAACCAGGTGGCTATTTATGTTTTGGTGCTCTTTTAAACTTCTTAGGTGCAAATTTGAACTTTCATTTTATATTCATCCGTATTATTGCGCAGCACAGTTTCTTCGAATTTCTGTTTCGGCTAATTATGAGTGCCGCCGATAAGTTGAACCAGGCATTACCACGTTCAAACTAATTAAATGAGTGGTCAGAACGGGTCTTGAATCCGCGATCTCCGGATCTCAAGGCAAACGCCATTACCAGTGGGCTACACTGCCTCCGATGCCTATACCTATACAAATATCCTATAATGAGATGCTAGATCTGTTTGGTTTGGTCAGGGAGGTGGTAGCCAACCACTGGTTACGCTCCGCGACTCTTTGTACATGCAAAACCAAGTTCAGCCTTTTTGGTAAATTGAGTGTGCTGTTCTGCGTTATATGCTCCTCTTTCTCACAAAAGAGATGCAAAAAGAAGAATGCTTTTTTACCCGAGTTAGGGGTTGGGGTTAAAGGGTGCCATTAGGGGTTTGGTTTCCTTGCTGGGGAAACGAGTTATCCACGTTCTACCATCAGTCAAAGGCAACACGAAGACTCCTATTTTAGTATCTTCCACCGAACTGATGGAGAAGAAGAAGAAAGGTGTAGCCATGCCTCGATAGATAATGTAATAAGGAAATAACTTCTTGAGGCATATAGGTTTCCAATCGGTTAAATACTTCAAGCGTTTCGCCGTTTAGAGCTTCGTCAGTGAATGAAGATTATAAGTACAAGATTGGTTTATGTAAAAAACTTAGTACAATAGCTCATTAATTGGATGGTGTTAATCTAGATTTAGAGCTCGTCCATTGCAACCATTCATAACGTTCTCATGCTTGCGGATTTCTAGCGCTTCAATGATTTTACGCGTGCGGATGTCGTGGATGTTCCTGTGGAGGATTCCCCAAGAGATATCTTGCATAGATGGTTTGTTATGGCTGATGAAATGTGAATAAACTGTCTGTTTCACCATTCTGATATGTTCTTTTATTCTGGATCCGATAGTTCTACTTGTTTCGCCGATATAAACCGTGTCGCAGTGCGAGCATTTGATTTTGTATACACAGTTTTTTGTTAGGCATTGGTTAGTTCTTGTTGAAGAGCCGCACGTATCACGGGGATCTGGGCAGCATTGTTTTTCTTTGGGCGGCGTGAATATTCTTGATGATGAGGAGCCATTGATATAGTGTACTCTGATGTTATCTAGACCTGTCCGTTTTAAAACTGCTTGTGTTTGCCTCTTGAGATCTTCGTTGATAAATGGCATCTTGATGTAGACTAGACCTTGTTCTTGTTCGGACGGTTGTGACTTGCATTTTCTTAGAGTGCGCTTGATTGTTGATTTTATAAATGATCTGGGGTAACCATTCTTGGTGTACAGCTTTGTGATTAATCTAAGCGAATTTTGTTGTGATCTAGGGTCAGTGGAACGCGACACTGCCCGCCTTATCTCTCCAATGAGGATCCCTCTCTTCTGTGAGATCGGGCCGTGACTATCCCAGGGCGTGATACATTGGCTGTGGATTGGTTTCATGTATAGTTCCGTGGAAAATCGGCCTTTGTGTGGATGAAGAGTGACTATTGTGTCGAGGAAAGGCAGGCAGTTATCTTCCGGTATCTCAACTGTAAACTTAAGAGCAGTGTTGACACTGTTAGCGGTAGTAACTATTTCGTCAGGTGTTAAGTTATCATTAGTCCAGGCTATAAACATGTCGTCAATGTATCGTTTAAGATGCACAGAATTGTTGAATGAAGATTGAATTTCAAGATCCAGGTTGTTCATGTAAATGATAGCCAGTGTGGGTGCAAGATTATTGCCCATGGCCAAACCAGACTTCTGTGAGTAGCTTTCCTTCGATCAGAACCACGTCACTGGTGATGCAAAGGCTAGTAAGGACACAAAATCATCGTCGCTGAGATGTTCTAGGTCGGTGACTGATTTGTGCGTGGAGAAAAAATCTCTCATTATAGTGAATATACCTGGGGTACCATCCTCAAGGTCTTCAAGGGGGATGGAACCATATAAATTACAAACATCTAGACTACAGAACCCTTTGATGTCATCCAAGCTTGAGGTAAAATCAATGATTCGTGTGTATTCTTTAGATGTGCTGGTACATGTGTAAGGATGTTGTTTAATGACCTGACCAAGAATGTTGATAGTCGAGTTGCTGGTGTGTCTGTAGCCGCGTGAATTGGGCGGCCTTCAGCTCACTCCGCCGCCCAATGGACAAAAATCTTGCACCCACACTGGCTATCATTTACATGACAACCTGGATCTTGAAATTCAATCTTCATTCAACAATTCTGTGCATCTTAAACGATACATGACGACATGTTTATAGCCTGGACTAATGATAACTTAACACCTGACGAAATAGTTACTACCGCTAACAGTGTCAACACTGCTCTTAAGTTTACAGTTGAGATACCGGAAGATAACTGCCTGCCTTTCCTCGACACAATAGTCACTCTTCATCCACACAAAGGCCGATTTTCCACGGAACTATACATGAAACCAATCCACAGCCAATGTATCACGCCCTGGATAGTCACGGCCCGATCTCACAGAAGAGAGGATCCTCATTGGAGAGATAAGGCGGTCAGTGTCGCGTTCCACTGACCCTAGATCACAACAAAATTCGCTTAGATTAATCACAAAGCTGTACACCAAGAATGGTTACCCCAGATCATTTATAAATCAACAATCAAGCGCACTCTAAGAAAATGCAAGTCACAACCGTCCGAACAAGAACAAGGTCTAGTCTACATCAAGATGCCATTTATCAACGAAGATCTCAAGAGGCAAACACAAGCAGTTTTAAAACGGACAGGTCTAGATAACATCAGAGT
>OX421457.1:17085701-17093616 GCA_949126865.1 Montipora capitata | reverse complement strand
CAATTAGAGTGAACCCACACTGTGGTGTGGGTAGGTGATTGGCAGTTGTCTGACCAAAGCACAGGGGTGGGGAGGGTAACTTTTCTTTAAGTTTTTGACCTTAGCAGAATTGGCTTGTTTTCACAATTTCTGCAGCCACCTTTTGACAAATCCAGTTAGAAATTTATTATTATCTGCGCGTTTCTCTCAAGAATGGCATTCTGTGAGCCAGGCTGCGTAAATGGAGCGTCATCAGCCGAGTTTTGACTGAATTTCAGGCGTTTGGCCCTTGATATCTGAGCGAATTCGCTAAAAGGTAGCTGCTGAAGTTTTCGCTTGAGCACGGGCGCAGCCCGTGTTCAAGCCATTGTGGCCTCTCAAAATGGAGGGGGCTTGCCGTCAAGGCCTGCTTTGCCAAACAGCCCAGGGACAGTTCTAGCTCTGAGTGGTGTGTCAAAAGCACAGGGCTGGGGGGGTTGCTCCTTTGAGACTTTAACTGCAGTTAGAGTTTGTGGTCTTGTTAAGTGAGACTTTATAGTATAGCATGCCTTCATTGACAATTTTCCCTGCACCAGTGTAGAGCTGAATGATAATTTGCTTTTGATCACCAATTAGAGTGAGCCCACACTGTGGTGTGGGTAGGTGATTGGCAGTTGTCTGACCAAAGCACAGGGGTGGGGAGGGTAGCTTTTCTTTAAGTTTTTGACCTCAGCAGAATTGGCTTGTTTTCACAATTTCTGCAGCCACCTTTTGACAAATCCAGTTAGAAATTTATTATTATCTGCGCGTTTCTCTCCAGAATGGCATTCTGTGAGCCAGGCTGAGTAAATGGAGCGTCATCAGCCGAGTTTTGACTGAATTTCAGGCGTTTGGCCCTTGACATCTGAGCGAATTCGCTAAAAGGTAGCTGCTGAAGTTTTCGCTTGAGCACGGGCGCAGCCCGTGTTCAAGCCATTGTGGCCTCTTAAAATGGAGGGGGCTTGCCGTCAAGGCCTGCTTTGCCAAACAGCCCAGGGACAGTTCTAGCTCTGAGTGGTGTGTCAAAAGCACAGGGCTGGGGGGTTTGCTCCTTTGAGACTTTAACTGCAGTTAGTGTTTGTGGTCTTGTTAAGTGAGACTTTACAGTATAGCATGCCTTCATTGACAATTTTCCCTGCACCAGTGTAGAGCTGAATGATAATTTGCTTTTGATCACCAATTAGAGTGAGCCCACACTGTGGTGTGGGTAGGTGATTGGCAGTTGTCTGACCAAAGCACAGGGGTGGGGAGGGTAGCTTTTCTTTAAGTTTTTGACCTCAGCAGAATTGGCTTGTTTTCACAATTTCTGCAGCCACCTTTTGACAAATCCAGTTAGAAATTTATTATTATCTGCGCGTTTCTCTCCAGAATGGCATTCTGTGAGCCAGGCTGAGTAAATGGAGCGTCATCAGCCGAGTTTTGACTGAATTTCAGGAGTTTGGCCCTTGATATCTGAGCGAATTCGCTAAAAGGTAGCTGCTGAAGTTTTCGCTTGAGCACGGGCGCAGCCCGTGTTCAAGCCATTGTGGCCTCTCAAAATGGAGGGGGCTTGCCGTCAAGGCCTGCTTTGCCAAACAGCCCAGGGACAGTTCTAGCTCTGAGTGGTGTGTCAAAAGCACAGGGCTGGGGGGGTTGCTCCTTTGAGACTTTAACTGCAGTTAGAGTTTGTGGTCTTGTTAAGTGAGACTTTACAGTATAGCATGCCTTCATTGACAATTTTCCCTGCACCAGTGTAGAGCTGAATGATAATTTGCTTTTGATCACCAATTAGAGTGAACCCACACTGTGGTGTGGGTAGGTGATTGGCAGTTGTCTGACCAAAGCACAGGGGTGGGGAGGGTAGCTTTTCTTTAAGTTTTTGACCTCAGCAGAATTGGCTTGTTTTCACAATTTCTGCAGCCACCTTTTGACAAATCCAGTTAGATATATATATATATATATATGTATGTATGTATGTATGTATGTATATGTATGTGTATATGTATATGTATATGTATATGTATATGTATATGTATATGTATATATATATCACAATATCGTTATTGACATCCTTCAACAACTGGACGTACATCCATCTATACTTATTTGTATACGTAGTTATCTCACTGACAGACAGCAAAGGGTCTGCATTAATGAACATATGTCATCCTGGAAGTGTGTCCCTGCAGGAATTCCTCAGGGAAGTGTGCTCGGTCCAACCCTCTTTCTTATCATGGTAAATTCCCTTGCACATCAGGACTCTTGGCGATGGAAATATATGGACGATCTAACAGTTGCTGAAAGTTTCTATGTCAACCAAGACAAAAGTAATATGCAAGCAAGTACTGACCGAATTGCTAAATATGTCAATGACAATAACATGAAACTTAATCCAATTAAATGCAAAGAAATGCTTGTATGCTTCCAAAAGGTACTTCCGGACATCCCACAAATCACCATTGGGGATGAAAAACTTGAACGTGTGTCTACCTACAAACTACTTGGTGTACATGTATCGAACAACTTGACATGGAATGAACATGTTGATGCTGTCACAAAGAAAACAACAAAACGTATGTATTTTATTAGACTCCTTAAACGCGCTGGCGTAGCTCCCAAAGAACTTGTTCACATATACTTGGCGTCTATCAGATCCATTATCGAGTACGCAGCACCTGCATGGTTTTTTCCATCCACTGGATATCTCATTGCTCAGTTAGAAGCAATACAGAGACGTGTACTAAGAATCATTTTCCCGTGCCTTAAATATGCTGATGCTTTAAAGATGGCCAATATACCAACTATTGAACAGCGACTTCATACTATTTCCATGTCTTACTTCAAACAAATGGAAAGTAATGAACATAAACTTAACCACCTGTTTCCAAAGCACTATCAAAACCAGTACAGCACATGATCTCAGGCTAAGGGTATAGTAGCAGTTCCACCAGCCCGTACCAAAAGAGCGGCAAATTCATTTATAATTAAAGCCAGTAGACACTTTAATAATGAACTAACAGGAAAGCTATAAACAAACTGTTCTACAATCCTAATGTATATAGTATTATAATTTTATCAATACTTATTTATTATTTATCTCTGTTCTATATTTTATGGAATTTGTAAATATCATTAATTGCGTATTAATTATTTTGCCCAATGTATTTTAGACAGTTTAAATTGTTAAATTTGTCTACCATATTGGAAAAATAAAGTTATTATATATATATATATATATATATATATATATATATATATATATATATATATATATATATATAGGTGGGAAATTATCACTTTGATTTTGAAACCCTTACGTATTTGGTTACGTGATCATGGGCGTTTATTTGTTATGGGAAGAATGTCAGTCAGTCAGCCAGTTGAGCGGTCAGTAGGTTGGTTATTCATCGAGTCCTTCAGTCAGTAAGACAGACAAAACCTTAGTGGTTCAGTCGGTCGCTCGGTCGACCATCATAGGTACAATAATTTTTCCACCCTAAAGCCTTCAAATACTTTTAATTCACATTTTTTACATGCAAAGTCCTCTGTTACAGCTGAATACCATAGACTCTATTACTTGCACACTTATTTGATTGCACTGTTCACTTGCAAACAAAAAAGCGAGAATCAACGCAATGGTGCTCCTCTCAGGTCGATGCAGGAAAGCCTGTATTAATATTCTATGTAAGCCTGCGTACTAGCAACCAGTATCTGACAAAGAAGCACGCAGGCGTTTATTCACCGTCATCCTCATTGTTGTTGGCGGACTTGAAAGATTTTTGTCTGTAATGCAACATCGCCATCTCTTCCCGACCAGAATTTACCTCAAGAGCCTGTTTCTTTTTCCTTCTGTGGAGCCGCGCTATTTTTAAGAGGATCAGAACAACGATAAATATTGCAAAGCAAATAAAACAAGCTGTAATGACGGCGATGGCTGTGCGGTTAAAAGAATCTGTCGAAAGAAAGAACAAATTAAGTGAGAAAGCTATTCATATTTTGCGTAGTCCGTTGCCTTTACGCAAAATGTTCCCTCACTTCTCACACAGGAGTAACAGCCGACTCCCGGCCGAAAGTAGGTTTCTTTGTTGGGGACAGAACATTCAATTATTCAGGAAGAGGAGGTTGGGGAAGAGAGGTTTAGTTGGGGCGATTTCTATGAACGGTGCCCTTCCCCACCCATCTTTTGTTTCGAGATTGCATCTACCAACACAACCCTGTGTAGTAATTTTATATGAAAAACTATTTAACAAACCTAAAAACCAAGTCAGGGTTTCCCTTGCTTGGTCGAGAAAAAGCCTACCACATGTTTACCGTTGGTTTATGTCAAATGCCTGTTACGTGCGATACTTAATATCGCGAATATCGCGGACACGTTGTAATATAAAGGCTCAATCATGTTGTATCTTACTTTTCTCGTGAACAATTTCGTTTACCGTAAAACCTCTTATTAGAAAATAAATGCGTTCCATACAGGCTTTACTTCGCAGAACCCCTGAATAGCGGCATTATTCGTATGTCCAAAGATGCATCTCAACCTGTTATGTCGTTAACAACGGACAAGTCAATCACGTTCTCGTTGACTTCAGCGTCGTTCATATTAAAGTTCCCGATATCAATTTGGGTCAAGTGACACATGGGTAAGCACAGAATAATAAGAGATATTTCAATAAATAGTATATGTGTATTTATTATGCAAATGTGTTAAATTAGCACCCGTTTTGCTTTTAAAGTTGAGAGAGGGCTCATCATTAAAAATCTGCATTTTGGAAAGCATATGGGCAAGAAGCAAATATTTCTCAGTGTCAATGAAAGTGACTGCTTAAGAGCAGCTTTGGGTGCATTAAGAAGGTGAAGACATATTGGAAATACTGAGGAACTGCATATAATGAAACAGTAAGGAAAGGAGGCCTCCAGAAAAGCACTTGGTTATTTTGTAGTCACGGGAAAACAAAGCCCTCTGAGAAAGCTCACGGTTTCGAAACCGGCTCTTAAACGTTATTACTGCACATGAGTGTACATATTCCCGTATTTTTATAATTTTTTTTTTTGTTTTTAATATGTTTAATTTATTTCTAAATACAAACATTAGCTACACATTAAATCAAAAACAGGATAAACAAAAAACAAAAGGAAAGGAAAACTTAAATACACGAAATAAATAAAAAAAACAAACAAACGGCTAATAGCGCGGGGAGGGGGAGGGCGAAAAGATTTCTGATCTTATTTTAATACAATTAAAAAGTAACAGTCTATAAGATTTGTAAGGAGCATAGCATGACGTTACGAGTATTTTTTCGGTGTTAATTTACAAATTTTCAAATTTGTATTTATAATTGATTCTAGTAATAAATTCGGTTGGTACAAGTGAACTGTTGTTTAGTTTACTTGCATACACATAGATGACTTTGCATGCGAAGGTTTTGGTAAATTCGCAGTCGATAAAGGTGTGATTTATGGAGTCTGGCTCACCACAGTAGATGCGGTATCCCATACCTGCAAAGTTCTTTCTTTGTATTAACAATCCTATGGATAAATTTGAATTGAAATTCTTTCAACTTTTTTTCTTGGCATGTTTTTGAAGCCATTTTAAAAGCATCTGTCCAATTTTCAGTACCTATTGAAATATCTCTTTCCCATCTCTCCGGTCCAGTATGGGGTGATTGGTGTTTCTTAACGAGAATTAAGCGATAATAGTCTCTTGCCCTGTATGTTTCAAACTTCATTTGACTTGTTTCATTCAGTAAAAAAATATTTCCAGTTTTCTCGGTAATTGAAGCTCGAATTTCACCCCAGGGCTCGCGCTCTGTTCTTCAAACGCACAGGAATTGCACTCAAGATTTGATAGAACTGGAGAAAGTTTGTGTTACAATGGTATTTGGCTTGAAATTCTTGAAAAGTTAGGTATTGGCTGTTTTCATTAAAAAGCTGTTGGATCGTGTGGATACCCTTGATAAACCGTTCCCTTATAAATAACGGTTTCCCATCAACTAAGATGTCTTTGTTATTAAAGAGGATGGTGTCGATTCCTTGATCATAATTGTACAGAGTCTTGATTTCGTCAAATGCAATAAGTATGTCTCTATAGAATGTCGGAATGTGCGTTAAATATTTGACATCATAGTTACATCGAAGCAGGAAATTAAGGCCTTCATGTTTGTTAAACAAGTAGTCCGGTACTCGTAGTTACTAAAACATGGAACGACCTAAAACCACCTAAAACCACCTACAACCACCTAAAACCATCTACAACCACCTACAACCACCTCAAAAAATCAACAACCATCTACAACCACCTCAAAAACATCTACAACCACTCACAAAGAATCGAATACCATCTTAAACAAGCGATAATTGTATAAAATAAGCGAGACTACAATATGTGGTTACCATTTAGCCAAAAAAATCCGGAAGGCATGATCGTGGCATAAAGGTAAGAAAATTTCCGAATTTGTTAAAAGCCAACCGGATGTGAATAGCGCTTTGCCCTGTATTTCATGCTGTAAAGGGTGCTAAAATCGTGAAAAAGGGCATGGAAACGGAACGATCGTCACGAATTTCCCACATTCCGGGAAATAGAAATAGAGTGCCGGCGCGCATTTCCCGGAATTCGGGAAATTCGTTTCCAGGCCCTTTCTCACGATTTTAGCGCGGTTTACAGGATGGAATGCAGGGTAAAGTGCTATTCACATCCGGTTGGTTTTTAACAAATTCGGAAAATCGCTACCTTTATGCCACGATCATGCCATCCGGATTTTTTGGGTAAATGGTAACCACATATTGTCATCTTGCTTATTTTATACAATTATGGCTTGTTTAAGATGGTATTCGATTCTTTGTGAGTGATTGTAGGTGGTTGTAGATATTTTTGAGGTGGTTGTAGGTGGTTGTAGATGGTTTTAGGTGGTTGTAGGTGGTTTTAGATCGTTCCATGTTTTAGTAACTACGGTCCGGTACTACTTTCCAAAATTAATTGCAGCTATCTCTAAAAATAAATCTTTTGATCCACGCAAGTCTAAGCGTTTTTCTTGTAAGTTCGATGTCAACCATCCGTAGGCCCTCTGTGGAAAGAGGTACTAATACTAGTGCGTTTTATTTTGTCCTTCTTATTTTTCCAAAGGAACCGAAACATTTTATCTTTTACCATTGACACTATTTCCTTAGGGACGTTAACATTGGAAATTGAGTATATTAAGCTAGACAACCCCAAAGATCTAATTATTAATACGTTTCTATAGAGCGTTGAGTACTAATCCGGAGAAATTCCCAAAAGATTTCATAGTTTCTAAGGCTTGTTCAGCGGAAGCCACATCGGCACAGAAGAAGTTGGTATCGTCTGCAAATTGGCTTAGTTGGATCTCTGAGCCAAAAATTCTGATACCTTTAATGGTCGAGTTTTGTCTTATTTTGTTAGATAGTATTTCTGCTGTTAAGATAAACAGACATGGCGAGAGTGGACATCCTTGTCTAACTCCTCTAGAGGGCTTAAACCAGTCCGTTGCCAAACCGTTGTTCAAAGCTGCGCTTTATATGTCCATGTAGAAAATCTCGATCCATTTTCTTAAGCTGTCACCAAAATTGAAATTTTTGAGAGCACGTTGAATACAAGACCATTCTAGGGAGTCAAAAGCTTTCTTAAAAACAACTGATATTAATACACCGGGAGTATTGTTCACCCGTAGGTGCAGATCAATTAGCAAGCCTTAATAGAGCATATGAGCTCGGGAGGTTATCGGTCTCTCAGCGTAGGGGCATAATTACGCTTTTACCGAAAGACGACGCTGAATTATTGCTTTTACAGAATTGGCGTCCCATCACTTTACAAAATGTGGATTATAAAATGCATCCAAAGCCATTGCAAGGCGAATTGAGCCAATGCTCACAAAGTTCGTACATGTGGACCAAACGGGCTTCATAAAAGGAAGACATGTTGGAGAAACAG
>OX421457.1:17070701-17080701 GCA_949126865.1 Montipora capitata | reverse complement strand
TGTATTTGTTTTGAGTCTCGAATAGCGTATTCCGATTGGCCAACTATTTTTGTCGCGCCAGTTAATACTGTTGAAAACAAGAAACATCGCCATTAGTCTGATCTTGGTGTGGTTTACCGGGTGATTTTAACAAGTGAAACCGCTAAAATTACCTTTTATCTTTATGGAATCGACTAATTTAGACATTGGAGAATCAGCGGAGAGGAATATTTACGGTTCGGCTAATCAGCAATAGGTAACATTATTCAGTGCTGAAATGCATGGCTTACTTTGATTAAACTTACTTTTATTTTGTCAGTTTCGATTTGTTAGGATACCTGGGACGCAGAAGTAAAATGCTCTCGTAAAGCTGCTCGTGCTCAAAAGAGTGGCCGAGGTTGCTGTCTTTGTCTCTTCCATAGCCCCGGCAATAGGACGTTTTCAACCAATCTCTAGAGACACCAATCACAAAAGAGAAACGTACGACTTCTGGTGGACGAACAAAAGACGCTAATGAGAGATCTTTTGTTTCCGTCCACCAACATGGCGGCAATGACGTCACGTGAAAACCATCTATTCGCCATGTTGTTCGATACTATTCGATTTCAAATAGGACTATTTTAGACACATATAGATATGACTTACTACGATAAAAATATGAAATGATAAGTAGAGAACGCATTCAAATCAGGACCTGAAAGATTTATCGACGGAGAGCTTTTGACAAAGACGATTCTGAAAGGCTTTGTGAGATTTTTTGATTTTTTTTTTAATTTTGTGATACAAGAAATCAAGCCGGGCGCTCCTTGCGTCTAGGGTGAAAATGGGCCTTAAAATGCGAGGTAAAAAGGTAAAGTCAGCTTACAGGCCTAGTGGACCATCAGGCCGGAGCTTATCCCCGGTTTCTGTAGCATGAAGCGACTAGGAGTATTTCTACTCCCCCCTGGATGGGATGCTAGTCCATCGCAGGGTTACCCCCAGTATTCGCTGGTACCCATTTATACACCTGGGTGGAGAGAGGCACCGAGGGAGTAAAGTGTCTTGCCCAAGAACACAACATAATGTCCCCGGCCAGGTCCCGAACCCGGACCATTCGCTCCGAAGTCGAGCACACTAACCGTGAGGCCACCGCACCAGGTTCAATCGACATTTTGTCCACATGTTTCCTAGACGATGACGTCATGATGACGCCAGAAAGTCGGATTTAAAAGTTTATACCTTATTCATAAATAAACAATTCTTCTTATAGGATGCCCTTTACCAGAAATACTCTAGGCTATGAATGTGAAGCTAACGGTACCAATCTTGAGTGGGGTGATATAAAAAGGGTATATTGCATTTAACAATGATAACATCAAGGGCATTTGGCTTGCAAAATTGTAAGTATGAAGGCAGGTGGCCTTATGTTTGCATCTCATTGTGATTAATTATGACAGAATCACAAAATAGCTGCCTTTACCACGAAGGAGCAGGAGGAGAAGGAGGACTTTACCACGAAGGAGCAGGAGGAGAAGGAGGACTTTACCACGAAGGAGCAGGAGGAGAAGGGGGACTTTACCACGAAGGAGCAGGAGGAGAAGGAGGACTTTACCACGAAGGAGCAGGAGGAGAAGGAGGACTTTACCACGAAGGAGCAGGAGGAGAAGGGGGACTTTACCACGAAGGAGGAGGAGGAGGAGACGAAGACGAAAAACCACCATGATAATGAATATAAAATAACCCACCTTCTAACCCTGGTACAGTTACGCCGACATGAGAGATCATTACTAGTTTGCATACCTGTGGAAGCAGTTACGGCATCAGATGAGCTGCTGCATACACTGATGTTAAATGTAGTGACGCCATATAAAGAGATTGCGTTACACGTGTATAATCCAAAGTCTTTGGATGACGAAATTGACAGATTAAAAACTCCGTTTACACTCTTATTGGAAACAAGTTGCCCTCCTTTTGACCACTCATAAACCTTTGGAGATATGCCAGGTGCATTGCAAAATAGAGTTATCGTGTGACCTATTTCTGACGTCGCACATCCCGGAGACAGTGGGCTGATCCAGATCCTACCTTGTGGAATTTCTGAAAGTATAAAAGGGGCTTTGCCCATTGGTTTCTAAACACTGAAATAAGTTGTTTACTTTACTTTACTTTACTTTACTTTACTTTACTTTACTTTACTTTACTTTACTTTACTTTACTTTACTTTACTTTACTTTACTTTAATTGTGCAGTCCTTTTTTGCGTACCAGTCTTTGCACAAGGAAGGCGGGGTACCGCACAACAAATTAACATAAGGGTAGGATATACAGGGAGCCATCGTGAAGTGAAGATAGAAAGTGGGGAAAACACGGAAAAGTTCGAAATACTAAGTGTCTGTACATTAGCTGAACCAGGTTTCTTAGCATTTCAATCACATGGAATATCTTAAATTATCAATTTACAAATTTTATTTTTTATTTTAATCCACACTAAAGGTTGCTACAGTCACGTACCTATTTCCTCCGTCTTCGTAGGCACCATTGCCTTACTTGGGATACTAACATCGCTTTTCCAATTGTTATACACTGCGTATACTCTGAAGAAATATTCTTTCCCTTCTTTTAGGTCAATCACAGTCGCTGTCGTATTGCTTATAGTGCAATCCTGACCAATAAGATTTTCCATACAGTGAGCCTCTTTCCAAGTCATTTCCTCACAGCATCTTACCTCTACTGTGTAGTTTGTAAGCACTAAATTGGTAGAACTCCATCCCAATACAATGGAATTTCTGGATCTTGAAATGAAATGTAGTTCGACAGGGGTACCTTCAAAATGTAAGAAATATGCGAAGCGTGGTTTCTAAGCAAGTTTCTAAAATCACTACTTCACCCTGCTTTCTTTCACCGGGGTAATTAATGTATTTCAGGAGCCAACAACTCCATTGTGTTCGTGTCACCGCGTTTTCGCAGACCAATTTATTTTTTAGAATTTCCCGCGAATGAGTCTTCCACGGGAGCCCGATGACCAATTACAAGAAACTAAACTGACTTCATAGGGTCACCGAACTGGAACTGCCTTTAGATCGGTCTGTAAAAATGCCGTGACTTAGGCCATGTATGGGAGTTGTAGGCTCCGGGTCGTGCGTTCCTGTGTAATTTCATTGACCTACCGAGCCAAATTATAAAACAAAAATTCAGAAGTTGTCAATAATAATAACTTTATTTATATAGCGCTCATATCCATGTATCGCTGTCCATGGCGCTTAAAATATGCTATAATATCATTAGCGTTCGAAGATGGCGAAGATGGTGTGTTTCTAACAACTTCACAATACTTACGCAACCAGAGTAGATCCTCGATTGCGAAGCGAGAGGACTGGTCTTCAGATCCACGAGAGGACTGATAAAGAACCTTTGCGCGTATTCCTTGTTTCTGTCAAGATTACTTTCGGCCGAAATCGCCACTCACTCCCTCTCTCCCTTTGATTCCCAAAATGTTCGTTCTCTCATTCATTTATTAAAAAAAAAATGTACATTAATTCAATTTCCATCTTCATTAAATAAATCTTAAATATATCAATGTATATTTACCAAGCTCCTTAGTTTCCATTGCTTGTGATATTTCACTAGTCCATCTCGTAGGGAAAGCTAACCTGATATAGTACGCATGTCCAGGACTTAAGTCAGTCACCGTTATACTTTTACTAGGGTTCGTTACGACGCATGAATCGTTGAGAATGCTTTGGCTGCATCTTGTTTCAAGCCATTTTTTCGTCTTATTCGTCCATATTTCTACAGTGTATGCAACTTGTTTCATGAGAGGTACATGAAATTCAAGGGTTATGCTATCCAAGCTATTTGAGATAAACTGAGGTCTTGCTGGAAAGACAAAATAAATAGAATCATGAAAAGTATTTTGCTAAACCTTTGCCTGATGTGGGATCTGCTTATATTTTGACTTCATACATTAATTTGAGAGGCATTGAGGGATGCATGCCCGTAGAGCTTTTCATCAATTGTCGTCCAAAAAAAAAATTAAGTGGGTCCAATAATTACATATGAGGAATCTGCGAGTGACCAAAGTCTTGCATGTTAGTGACCTATGAAGAGTTCCAAACTAAAAAAATGCCTCTTTCCATCTTGAGCAGCCCATATTCGTAATAGAAAAATATAGGAATCGTATGAACGCGAGTGCATTTCGTGATTTAGGGTAAGAGTGTTTTCAGGAGGCTCGAAATAATTTTGTTATTAAAACGAGCGATAAAAAGGTAAAAAGAACGACGTTTCGATCGCTCCATGGTCATTTTCAAGTTCAAGTTCATGGATAGAAAATTCCGCATATATACAATTTCTGAAACAATGGAATGAAAGGTAAAAGCTAACTTGATTGACATACGAACAATAAAAATAACAGAATGCGAAAATGAAGTGTAAATAAGAGGTGAAGGGAATGAAAACTGTTAGGAGTGTTAGGCAAACAGCTTTGCTCGGATGGAATCACTCTGTTTGTTAAATTTTTGCCTAAGGTTTCGAATAAGAAGCATTTCAAAAATCAAGTAATCGAACTTGTTTGAGCGCTTCCTCAGGATCCTAAAGTTCTCTTCGATTTCACGTGCGTGGCTCAAGAACAACATGGAAACGAGCCACGTAAAAGATGTAAACGAGTAGAGTTGCAAATTCAGTGAAAACGAGGGGGTTACAAGATCAGAATTAACGCATGCGTCACCCGCTTATTCGAGTCCGCGCGCGAGTGGAACTACACTCTCACACAAATTAAAAGGGATTTAAGTGATCATTACACCATTTGTGTATAAATTTTGGAGTTTCCGTGAATAGGATCTAGGAGATGTCTGTTTATATTCCATATATATAGGAATTGGAAGAAAGCTACCGAAATTAGCGGTATTTTTTTTATTTCTGGTGTCCCATTTTGAATCATGAGTGCGCTCAGATGAAAACCCATTCGAGTAACCTTAAAAGTGCTTAAATAGGCGGGAGCAATTACTTTCAAAGCATCACTAGGGACAATAAATCACGAAATGCAAGTTCATAATATCTTTTATCATTCAATGGATTTTTTGATTAAAAAGACAAACGCAACTGGATTCATTTTGACAACGTTTCGACATCGTCCGATGTCATCGTCAGGCAATGAATTTTAATCGGATGAAGCATAACTTATAGTACAACAACAATAGAACAATAGAACAATATATACAATAGTACGCTAACAATAAATGTGAAATCTAAGTAAATAGTTTTGCCCTGACAGAGTCTGACTGCACATTAATTAAGTGATGGTTTCAATTCTTTCATGTAGAACATCTCATGAATTAAGCAGTCAAATTTCGATGCGCATTTCTTTATGACACTAAAACTCGCCGCTGGGGGTGCTGTTGTTTGGCCATGATCTGCTAGGCGATGCCTCCCGATAGCTCAGTATCTATGTTCCTCAATTCGTTGATGCAAGGGACGAGCTGTATAGCCAACATAGCTCGCATCACACGAGCCACATTGAAATTTATAGACGACTAGTTCTTGGCTGACTAATGATGGTTTGGGCTCACGGAATTTAAGGACATCCTCGAGCTTGCGGCTGACAAAAACTGGCTTTAGATCTATATCCAGTTTCTTATTTAGCTGAGTAAGTTGGCACTTCAAAATATCGGCTGGTTTTTGGTCAATAAATGGCAAGACGATTCTAATGGTGTTTTATTAACCATCACTTAATTAATGTGCAGTCAGACTCTGTCAGGGCAAAGCTATTTACTTAGATTTCACATTTTTTGTTAGCGTACTATTGTATATATTGTTCTATTGTTCTATTGTTGTTGTACTATAAGTTATGCTTCATCCGATTAAAATTCATTGCCTGACGATGACATCGGACGATGTCGAAACGTTGTCAAAATGAATCCATTTGCGTTTGTCTTTTTAATCAATTTTATCACAAGAAATGGATTTTTTCCTTCCTTTTCATTGGCAGAGAGTCCACCAAGTGACCTGCGAATAACTGTCTGCCCATGCGTAATTGAATTTACCCTCTTGTGTGAAAATGGCAGTTCGCTTTCCTGAGCTTTCAGAAAAATATTTAATTGTTGGGAATTGTGAAAAATAAAGTTAACTCAGTCATCGAATGAAAAAAAAAATTATTGAACTCGATTATCGCAAAATATCGTGATTTGTCAGTGGCGAAAAAGGGATTTAAGTGATCATTACACCATTTGTGTAGAAAAACAATCGCGATATTTTGCTCAACCTCGTCCAGCAATTGTTAATTATTTGTTATATACTCCGTGCAATCCCTGTGTTTCCATAGCAACTTCTGTATTACACTCTATAAAGTATTTATGCACCTGTCATTAACCATCCAGAAACGCGATATTACTCACCTAATTGATTGGCGGGAAATTAATAACAACTTCATAAACATCGTGATTGGCTCTTTTACCTCGGGCATCGAAACACCCTTTCAGCTTACTCGCGTTTAATGTCATGGGCGCTTCGTCTGATCTTTTTTCGTAACCATGAAAATTTACCACGGGATATTTACCTTAGGAAATGCCGTTCAAACTCGCTAAATACAGTTTTTCGTGGTAAAAGT
Source organism: Montipora capitata (assembly GCA_949126865.1). Classification (NCBI taxonomy): domain Eukaryota; kingdom Metazoa; phylum Cnidaria; class Anthozoa; order Scleractinia; family Acroporidae; genus Montipora; species Montipora capitata. The sequence goes on along the minus strand of OX421457.1, from coordinate 17,074,143 downwards.
GTCATTTGCGTACCGCGGTAAAAGTACGCCGTGTAACCGCATCTAATAAATAGGGTAAAATGTGCGTTTTATCAATTACGTCTTTTGTAAGTCTATTTATTTGTCTTTAAAGTGGTACTACGACCAAAAATAAAAAATTGTTTTTCCTTTGAATTTCAAAACTATGTTAACTAAACACTAAGTCACCCTAGTTTTAAATTCTGATTTTAAAAAGACACCTGCTTATTTTAGCTGGAATTTTCTTATTTATTGGTCCGCCATTACTAACTTTAAAATCTTGAGAGAGCTGGGTCGAGGAGAAAATGACGTCAAACACTCACTAGTTTAAGAATGCAATGCGTGTGTACGCGGCCTAATTAATATGCAGTACGGGAGTTTCGGGCTTTCAGACTTTTCAACCCGTGTTTTGCATATAGAATTTATTGCGTTTACACGCTGAAATTTTAAGCTAGTGAGTAAATGACGTCATTTTCTCTAGATCCAACCCTCTGAGGTCCAATCGGCCAGTTTTGAACGTGAGTAATGGCGGACCATGAAATCCAAAACTTACACTCAAAATAAACAGCCTTTGGATAAAACTCAAAGCTCAAAATTTTGCCAGTTAGGTGTTAAGCGAACACGCTTTCAAAATCTGAAGAAAAAAAGGAAATGATTTTTTGATCATAGTACCACTTTAAAAAGCTTTATTTCGGCTGGAAAAAAATCAGGGTTGTTTTGAAGTCGGCTGAGCTTTACTTTCCTTTATATCAGTGAGTATATAATGCTCTCATGACTATTCGATTATGTGGATTGGAATAGTCATGCAAAACAGAGACAACGAAGATTACCTCTATTTAAACATCTCACTCCAGCAGCTTGATTCTCTGCGCAGCCGTTTTTTCCCCAGCCCGAGTGAGAACAGTGAATTAAAGAAGACTCGTCTCCATTGCACTGTACCTCGGTCATCCACAAGGTTCCATTATCCAGTTTGAAGGAGATATTATTTCGAAACGAAGAGACTTCAGTATAACCCAATGAATGACAAAGAACAGCAGCATCAACCGCATCCCAGCCTGCACCGCAAACTACTCCCCATACCCCAGAGAAATAGACTTCAACTCGGCCCTCAGAGACGTCTGGACCTTCAACTAAACGAACTGTAAAAAAAAAAGCACTAATTGCAAGCTCACAAAGCAGAGTAAAAAAATGTATGTGATTCATATGAACGAAAAAAAAGGAAGCTTGATCGACCCAGCTTGACTGTATCATTCATAACTGATTTAACACGATAAAGATCTGTAATTATGTGGAAATATGCCATTTCATTTCAGAGCAGGAGCAAAGATCATTACGGTTAACGTAGCAACGCTTGAAGGAGTTGAGAGTAATGTGTTATTATTCACTGGCTAACTATGTGCTTTATTGGGCGTTTGCGGGAATATGAATATACGGAAAATATGTGCAGGTTTCTCACAATACATTGTAATAAGTTCTTCCATTGGCCGGAAGGCAACAGGGCAGGGACGAGTTAACAATGTACAGGCCACTTTCAAGATTTTTAAAGTATGACATGGCAAGGAAAGCCATATGACTAGTTTTAGTAATAGTCTATGGAGTTTATTTTGATAGAAATATTTACGTTCTTTTCTCAGGCAAGTGATATTTTTTTTATTCATCCAAATGTTTGGTTAAATTTTTCTTCAGGGATAGCTGTCTTCATGCAGATGGAATAATGAAGTGAAATTGGAAGCGGTCACAAAAAGAAGACTTGTTTCGCCAAAGCAACATCTTAAATTAATGGCCCACTTAACAGTTGTCTAACCGAGCTTTTCAATAAAAGCAAGTTTATTTCCTCCTTATTCAACATGCAGGACCCCATTGAAAACTGCATTGGCGAGTTGGCTCTTAGAACCATTATTATTATATTGAAAGAACGCACCTGTTTCCTGCGACCACGCCTTCAATGCAAGGATTCCTTGAAAAAAAAAAAGACTTATGAATTAATGTTAGATAAAATAACATGACAGTCCAAGTACTGTAAACTATAAATACTTCAATATTCTAAGTGACAGTTTACCACACAAAGAACAAGCCTTGAACTGATTCAGAGATCTGTACTGTTGGGCTCGGCAAGGATTCTTAGGAAAGTGCTGGAAAAGTAGGCAGGAGAGGGAAGTACAATGAAGGGCGCTTCTTGGTTTTTTTTCTCGCTCAGACGAAGGGCTAACGCTCGAAACGTCAGCTTTCCAAATCTTTCACAGTGGTTATTCGACTTTTATCAACACGTTCGATAAAATCAAGTTTCTTGGTTTCCTTCTGAGATTATTAGCAATAATAATAATAAAAATAATAATAATAATAATAATAATAATAATAATGATAATGATAATGATAATGATAATGATAATGATAATGATAATGATAATGATAATGATAATGATAATGATAATGATAATGATAATGATAATGATAATGATAATGATAATAATAAAAGCTGGAAAGCTCCAGGGAAGGATGGTGTTCAAGGTTATTGGATTAAGAACCTTAGCAATCTTCATGAGCGGATTGCTACTGAGATGAACAAGATCCTGATGGGAGAAGATAGCGAACCTGCATGGATGACATATGGTCGTACTGTACTCTGTCAGAAGGATCCGAGAAAAGGTAATGCAGTACAAAACTATCGTCCAATTACTTGCCTCCCACTGTTGTGGAAACTTTCAACGGGAATGATAGCTAAAGAGACGTTAATTATCTTGAACGAGAGAAACTCTTGCCAGAAGAACAAAAGGGATTTAAACGGGGAAGCCGTGGAACAAAGGATCAATTACTTATCGATAAGACTGTATTGAAAGATTGTAAGAAAAGGCACACGAACTTATCCATGGCCTGGATAAACTATAAGAAAGCGTATGACTTTGTTCCGCATAATTGGATCAATGAATGTATGGAGATGTTTGGAATTGCAGAGAATGTAAGAAACTTATTGAAAAAGAGTATGGAGCAATGGAAGTTATCGCTGATGTCTGATGGTGAAGATCTTGGAGAGGTAAATGTGAAAAGAGGGATATTTCAAGGAGAAAGCCTGTCGCCATTATTGTTTGTTTTGAGTATGGTACCATTGTCGTTGATACTTAGGAAGGTAAATGCATACTATGAATGGGGAAATAAAGACTACAAGCTAAATCATTTGTTATATATGGTTCATTTTAAGCTGTTTGCCAAGAGCGAAGAACAAACTCACTGGAAAATTTGGACCACTTACAGACTTCATAAAATGTCTGTAAATCATCAATTTACAGACTTTAACACTTACTCGATGAATATAAAATCTCTGTAATTTTTTTTTACAGATATTTTACAGAGTTTTGGTGAGTAAAGCTCTATAAAATGTTTGTAAAATGTTTATAAAATATAACAGCTACAACAAGAGGAAATACTTGAAATTTACAGACTTTATAAA
>OX421457.1:17035701-17063201 GCA_949126865.1 Montipora capitata | reverse complement strand
TTTTACAAATCCTAAGGCATTGTACCCGAACGCGCCATGTTTCTCTCGTCCATGCCTATCATGCAGCCTTTGACACCTGTGACGATAACGCCACAATTTAAACAAAGCATTAAGGATTGGCCCCAAACGTTTGGCGAAGCAGTCCATCAGCACTCTGTCAGAAAACAAACTACGATTGCAATAGCCGGAACGCTGCCTTCCTACCTCTACCACAGGGGATCCGGTCTCCCATGAGCCAGCTGAACCCTTCGCAAGGCAAATGAGAGGGACAAAGCAGGAGATGCAGACGACGAAGAAAGCGTTCTTAAGTACGATTCCTCTAGCAGCGATGAAGATTCAGAAGAACAGTCCGTTGGTGATGAAAACGACGAACTGACAATGATGTTGGTGACGTTCCTGGCATTTTTGGACTGCGACTTCAACTTCCTTCTCGGAACGGTTTCCCGGTTCGGAAGAACTATTCGCTTCAATGACAGAATAATATCGAAAGCCATTGCTATGATTAACTGAAAAGTCTGAAAATACTTCTTAATGGATGCTACTGAAAACACTTTAAAGTTATTATTTTAATGACTAGAGAGTTAAAGCTTCACTTTTATGACAAACGGGAAACGGCAGTGATGACCACGTGACCATTTTCCTCACCTTTCGAAACGCCTGCTTGTCGCAGTTTGCCATTTTTAGCTTGACGGCATTGTTTTCATGCTAATTAGGAATTTTAGGAAGAAAACTATTCTTGTGGATGATTGTATACGTTAGCACTCTTATCACAGGCCATTATCGCCGTTTTATGGAACACTGATGCGTAACCTCCCTACTGCTTAATTAAATCTAAACTTACACCGAGTTTAACAAAGTGGAACATGTGAACAGATTCAATTATTACTAATCATGGACAATCACTCAGCATTTCGGTTTCAAAACTTTAATTGAGAATTGCTATTATTAATTATTACGGTCAATTGGATCATAAAAGTTTGCTGGAAAAGACTACAGGCGTATTCTAAATCATGATCGGGATTGGCCGATAAAAACGTTCGGGATTTCGGGATGAAGGAAAAATTTTGGTCGGGATGGCGGGATTGAAGAACCCTATTGGGGACCCTCTTCTATCAATCAAATATGATTTAAGCAACTGAAGAGCATTAATTGCCATTGACACCGAAAAAAGAAATTTTAATTATTTATGGTCTCCAGTGTCAAAGGCTTCATTAAAATCTATAAAGACACTACCATTAAGTTTACCAGCATCCATGTTGGTAAGCCAAAGGTTTACTGCACTTATCAAAGCTGTACAGGTTGAATAATTCGGTCTAAATCCAGATAGAGAGTCTGTGTAAAGATTTCCTCTAACAGCTGAGTATGCATGACCCTTTCTATAATTTTTGATATGGCAGGTAGAATAGTAATATAAATCGGTCTATATTTGTTTGAAATACTTCTTTCATCGGACTTAAAAATAAGTTGTACTTTTGCCTTTGTCCAATCATCAGGAAATATTCCAGTCTCCAACACTTGATTTAAAAAATCACATATAGAATTTGAGATGTATGGACTACAAAGCTTTAGAAGTCTGCTAGAAATATTATGCAATCCGCAACTTACCGAGGGTTTGAGTTTAGTGATCAGGCTGTGAATGTACCCTTCACTTACACGGCGAAAATAAAAATTTGAGACGGTTCTATTTAAAAGGTCCTCTGATTGACAAACAGTGTCTGGAATACCAGATGCCAGTTTACTACCTAGGGAACAAAAGTGGTTATTCATTTGCTCGGCTATATCGTGCTTTTCTGTAAAATCTTTGTCCTCATAAACGAGTTCATTTATAACTGTCACTTTACAATTGCGTCCCAGGGAATTATTTATTATTTTCCAAGTTTCCTTAAGATTACCACTATGCTTCTTAATGCTCTCATTAACGAAGTTAGTCCTGGCGTCCCTAATACTAGCGTTTACGTCGTTCCTTGCCTTTTTATAATCATTCCACATTTGATGAGAATTCTGCTTGAATGCTTGCTTAAAAAAAAAATATCCCGCTCTCTAAACCTCTGCCTCAGTTCTGATGATATCCACGGTGAATATTTACTTTTCACTTTCCTTTTCCTTATCGGGGTATGTTTATTCGCAATTTCCAGAAATAGAGATTTCCAAACATCCCACATCTCCTTTGGGTCACCCAAAAGAGAAGCAAGATGGAAAGGTCTCTTTTATGTCATCAATGAAGGCTCCTCTTTTTGAATTGTCGAGATTCGATTATTCCGTGGGATGCATGTGTCAGTCAGTATAAACGTTGTTTACTTAACTATCTAAATACTGTTAAATTACTTGTTTTTCAAAATGAGCTCGATAAAGACTTGATTAACCCACCTACTCTTATGTTTACATCTGAAGTTTACGGATCCAGAGAATTTACCAAAAATAATCCCGCACACTGATCACAATCACGTTAATTGAAGCACCCATTTTAAATGAGGCTCTTTTTCTGATACGGATATCAAGGAAAGAGGCTTTAGTCGATGGCCAAATAGCAGTATGTTGCTTTAATTAAAGTATACTTTTAGTTAGTTCGAGGTTTTTTTGTTTTTATATAGGGAATGTAATGAAGACCAGAAAGAAATTTCCATGCTTAGTTCACATCCTTTCAGCTAACCAATTCGTCATGCCGATATTTCAGCACTTGATCAAAATGTTTGCATGCCTGTTTCCCTAAAACGGGAGTCATGCGGAAACTTTCAATTACTATTCCAGGTTTCTCTTTCCGATTCGGTCCACAAACAATACATAATTTTAATTATTCAAAGGATAGAGCAGGCACCTTTTCCGGCGCATTCACTTTCAATAAATAATTCTCTCAGAAGGATTATGTCCCGCAATATAACTTTAATAAAAGGTGTCAATATCGATCCAAGGGATTTGCATGTATAAATCTCCGAAAGTAAGGATTTAAGGCTTTAAGCTTCTGTCAAAAAGCAGTTTTAAGCCCATTGCACAATTTGTTGTCAACTAAAACTGAAACAAAAATCATCGATAACTAATATGTTTTAACTTTTCCTCGACCGCTTTTTACGCAAACTCTTACAAGCCACTTCTGTTTTCTATCTGTCTCGAACTATGTAGACGAGATCGCGGAAGAACTCAATTTAGTTTACACAGAGAGCCTGGCATGGCCTCCAAGATTTTCACTCAGCAGTTATTTTGTATTCCACTCGCTAAATGCCAATGATTAAATTAATGAAAACTCAATGTAGCATGATCGATTGGTGACCATATGTTACGCGTTCATCGGAGTAAGAAGTGTGTTTCGTGAGCTTTCGCATAAACGACCGCTTAAAGGAATACTGTTAAGTTTTACTGTCAAAATGAGATGAAATATTATGCTACACTTTTCACTCATCAGACACTATATATTAATATAAATTAACGAGTAAAGCCCTACAATTCATATTCATGGAAAAGTTTCGGCACCCCGTGTTCAAATTTAAAAAGATTTCCCACTTTCATCCCATCCTTTATTCCATTCCTCTCCACACTTAGATGCGGGCTACAAGGAGGAACTTACAGCATTCTTGGTAACCAAACGTATGGCATTATTTTCCGTCATTATGGAAGAGTAGGCATGAATATCGTGGCATGTACATTGTTCCTTTTCAGAGTTACGTGTTTCATGTAGATAGGAATCATTCGTATAAGTCTGCAAGACGATCATTCTATCCTTTAGAGTTTGTGTCCACTCATTACCATCTTCCACTGTGTAACACAATTATTAAGTGTTAGTTGTTCACAAATGACCCTATAATAGTGCGCCCGTGTTTGCGCTCATGCACTGGTCCCCCCTTCCAGTCCTTTGCAAACGCAGTGAGATCATTCCATAGAAAATAAGAACTTTGCATTTTTTTATTTTATTTCGCAGATAAACTGTTCCATTTGTGGCATAAAGCTCACTGCGGGCTGTCAAAGTGTCAGAAATTCTGCGTTGACAAGGAAATTATTTACTTTGGCGAAATCAAATCGCTGCAACACTTCCATTCTTCGTGTTGAGATCGGTTCGCAAACCCAGCGTCTTCTAATGGGAACAAAAATGCTATTTGTTACTGCATATTTAAAAATTCCTGCTCATGCGGCGAGGATTTAGGCTTTGAGTTAACTCTAAGTAAAACCAGAAAACGTGACCATACAAATAAAATCAACTGAGCAGAATGTTTGAGCTACTATAACATACTCGCAACTTCTGCATATTGTCTTTTCCCTTTCGCATGGCTGATTCTTTTGAGCCTTTGGGATGTTATGAGATCGGCAAATAAGTACCGAGCAGCTGAGCTGGGAAAAGCTAAAGCTATAGGCTGGCATATTTTTCGTCAAAATGATCCGATGACTTCATAATCGTAAACACGAGATAAGAGAGAGAGGCTCTAATATTTGAACGGCATCATGACTCGGTCCAAGTCTCTCTTTTTTTTTCTTTTTCTCAAAGTTTTTGCAAAGGAGACTATCTTACCTGTTAATAGATTAAATACGAATCCTCTTTTGCAAATCATTGTTCAGGAACTTTGCTGTGCAGTGATGAGCTCACTTTCCTCAACGGTAACTTGGTACATTTGCATGAAGCGGTTGTCACTTCACAGATGACGTAACATTGTGCTAATAGAAGTTATGAACTTGTTAGACAAACAATAACCGACAAGATTACCTTCTTTAATTAGACTTCCAGAAGAACGTAAAGTGATTTCAATTTGGTGTACTCAGCAAACTGGACGGGCGTACAATAACAAATTGGTAGCTGTTTCAAACTGATTTACGTAGCTTTGTGCATGATGATGTTTCTGGAGCTTTTGTCTCCTCGAGTAGTTTCAGAGGGGGTCAGTGGTATCCAAACCACCTCCCGCAAATGTTTCCAATGGATTCATGGCAATCACCTTCTTCTATAAGCTAAGGTAAAGGGAAAAAATGTCGCCCCTGTATATTGTAATACATTCAGCCTAAATTTTTATTTGAAAAGATTGAAACGTTATTGGAGCAAACTCCACGTGATTTTTTGCGGCAGTAAAGGAAACATTTGGGAGACTAATTTGCACAAAATTACGATTTCTCAGCCTACCTAATGAAATACATTTCTTAGTGCACGCAGTGCAGGAGTACCCAACGGAGGCGTTCAGCAGGTGTTCAGCAGGTTCCGGAGTATCTGCTTGCTGGAAAAAGAAGTATTGGGAATCGCGCAGAGATCTAAACTTGTTGTGGCGGATATCTGGAGTCAATGTACCTTTTACTGCCCCCCCCCCCCCCCCCCCTCCCCCTTCCCCCACCACCTCCCATTGAAGGCTAATGCCCATTTTCTTTCTTATGCTTTCTCGGTGGCTTCCGCCTGGCCCAGCTGCGAAACGGAGCTTCTGGTCTGCTTCTTCTGAAAGTGCGGAACAGATAAAAATTTCGCAGCAGGTAGAGACATTGCTCCAAAAATCGCTAATTTTTGGTTATTTTTATGGTGATTATATACTTTGATGAATTTTGAAAAAAAAAACAAACAAACAAACAAACAAACAAATAGGCTAGTTAGGTGTCCCTAGCAGTGCTTATTTCGCAATCTTAGCTAGTTTATTTCTCAGGCTTGTTAAGGCATGGTTCACTCGCTTATAGGAAGGACATGGTTACGTTAAGAGAAGAATCCATGGTTTAATGTTGCTGAAACGTGGCATACATCCTATCTTATGGAAGTTGAATTGGCTCAAACGTTCACAATGTTCAAATTCAGGTTACGTGACCTATAATTGGATGGTAACGAATAAAACCTTCTTTTCAAAATTGGGAGTACAAAGCAAAATTTAAACTACCTTGTCTTGGTATTAATCTCTTACTAACGTGGGTACTCTTTATGAATTCGCCTTTTAAAGGCCCATTTTCACCCTAGTCGCAACGCGCGCCCGGCATGATCTCGTGTATCACGAAATTACAAAAATTCGAAAGTCTCAGAAAGCCTTTCAGAATCTTATTCGTCAAAAGCTATCCATCGATAAATCTTTTAGGTCCTGATTTGAATGAGCTTTCTAGTTTTCATTTATGAGAGGCAGTGTGGCCCAGTGGTCAGGGCGCTGACCTTAAAATCCAGAGATCCCGGGTTCAAGACCCGCTCTGACCACTCGTTGAATTTGATCCTGGTAGTCCCTGGTTCAACTTCCCAGCTGCACTTGTAAATAGCCAACTGGTTTGCCTCCGGCGGGATTCTTAACAGTTGTTGTTGTCAGTCCCTTTCGTTGGGTTTCATTGGCCCTGAAAAGCCCTGTGGGGAGCGGTCAATTATGTATGTATGTATCATGCCCTAATTTTATCGAAATATGTTATGACTATATGGGTTTCTGCAGGTACCGGAAAGCATTGTGCTTTTGGTCACTTGGGATTAGTCTTTATTTGGAGTTGTTTTGTGTTCTGTCTTTTTTTCTTTTGTTTTACGTAATTCCTGCTCCGGTACTTGCAGAAGCTGCCGACTATATTTGTTTGAACTATTTCCATTTGAACTTGAATAGTATTGAACAACATGGGAAATTGCCGAGGCGGGAAGTTTGCTCACCGCTTCACAAAGAAAGTAACATCTGCCACCCTTTTGAGCACAAGCTTCTTCACAAGAGCATTATACTTCTGCGTCCCAGGTATCCTAACAAATGGAACTGACAAAGTAAAACTAACTTAAAGTTTGAATAATGTATTTCAGCACTGAACTAATGCCACCTCGCTGGTTAGCTTCAGAATTGTTCTATTCCTTTTGCTCAATAGCCGAACCGTAAAAAAAAGCAAGCCGCCTCAGTGATTCTCCAATGTCTAAATCAGTCGACTCCACAAAGATAAAAGGTAATTTTAGTGCTTTCACGACAATCAAGCTTATGACGATGTTTTTATTTTTCAGGGAGGGCGGTCCTCAGCGGTCTCTTCCCAGGTTAAGTGGGAGATGTCACAGTTTTTGAGGGACGCCTTCAGTGTGTCTTCAAAGCGTAGTTTTGGTCACCGTAGAGATGTCTCTTGGGGAGCCCACCGGAGCTGAAAGCGCATCAGGATGGTGTGGATGCTCTCCATCTCTGCCCGCTGGTACACTTCGGTGTCTTCGTATGTAAGGTAGACAAACTTGCCTGTCACTGCTAGTCTCTGACCGGTGACGGTGATGTGGGGCTCGGTGTAGGGAGCTTCAGGCCCTGGCTGGTGCATGACCTCTCTCTTCTTGGTGGAAAGCGTGTGCCTAAAGTCGTTGCAGGCTTGGGAGGAGAGGTCCATGCTTTTCTGCATGTCAAACTGTGAGGAATCATTCAGCGCGCAGTCGTCAGCGAAGAGGTAATCCCGGGCTGTAACTTCATGTACATAAATTTCAGCTGCGATGGAGTAGGCACCGGGGCACTTGCCAATGGACAGACGCTTGATGGCTTTTGCGACTTCTTCTTTAGTAGTCAACTTGGACATGTGGCAATGTTGCTGTTTCTTCGTCGTTGACGGTTAATCGATTTAGAATGCTGTTGAAGTGTTCTGTCCACCGCTCAAGGATCTACTCCTTGTCCGAGATTAGTGTACTCCCGTCCGCACTGAGATGAGGGGATGACCCGGACGAGATGGGACCGTAAATGGCCTTGAGGGGGCAATAGAAGTTCTTCATGTCATTCTTGTCAGCGGAGGCCCGGATGGGGTAAACCTTCTCGCTGAGCCATTATTCATCTTGCATACGGCGCAGCTAAGATTGTACTAAGTGCTGTACTTTTGGCTGCGTTGAACGCTTTCTTCTAAGAGGTGGGAAGAGGATCGTGGAGTGTTTTTTCGTCCAATAGAGTCAGAAGGCGACTGCTATTGTCGTCGAACCAGTCCTGATGTTTTCGGGAAGTGGGTGCCCTGACATCTGATTTTTGTTTTCTTGAAGTACGTTTCCCTTGTCACGATAAAAAAAGTCACTTTCGCTTTGATAGGTCTCGCTATCAGAATCCATAATTGTTGACCTTGTCTAACTATATATTTACATTTTACGTTGTTTACGGGACTTTTACGCTGTTACAAAAAGCTTGAAAAGTTGCTAAAGTTGGAAATTTCGGAGCTGTCCGTACTCGGGGTCTGCATGAGAAAATCCGGACCACTGAAGCGCACGCGATAAGCCAATCAGATTCAAGGTTTTAGAATTCCCGACCGCTGACAAGCTGAGAAAGAAATAAGTTATGTTATTTGATTTGATCCTCAAGGTGAACTGAGTTCACACGTCACAGTTCATTGAGCAAAGGTAGGAAACCGAGAGCCAAGCGAAATGCATCGAAGGTGAGGGACCTCCCTGAGAGAACGAGGGGAAGAAGGCGCAAACAATAACCCCCGATATAGACTGCATTACAACTTCACTTTTTACAAACTTTTTTTAGAAACAAATCACGTACAAACAAGACTATGGAAGCCCAACAGTTAGCATGGCTATTCCGGGCTGCCACTTAAACTAAAACATGGCTCTCACAACAAAATGAACAGAAAGACACTTGTCAATTGACGAGAATTACACAAACAAACGCCTCGTAGCATATTGTTAAAGAAAAGCCATATACTTTGAAAGATTAATGTAGCGCATATCAACATCCACCTCTTCAACTGAAAGAAACTCTAGAAGCAAAACTTTAAGGGTGATTTCCTAAGGGATTCATTCTCCAAGAAGCTGTCTAAGGCAAGCCTTGTTCAGTTGTCCTTCCGCCTGTCGCCAATAATAAGTTTAAGCACCCGACATTTTTGAGCCACGTACTGGCAACCGGAAATGAAAATTTCGCATGCCAGTACAGGAGTGTTTCCTATATTTTAACCTAATCATCTATAATGAAAAAAAAAGATACTTAGCAATATAAAGGTGGTAGTGACAAGACAGGTTGAAAGGAAAAACAGCTCACCTCCGGTTGCCATCCGCGGCTCAAAAACGTCGCATACTTAAACTCACTATGACAAGTTTCCCATACTTCCCACAGGCTCATTACATCTTAAACATCGGTAGTACCTTTTTATGACATTTAAGCTTTGCTAGCCTTGGGTCTCAAAAAGGTTTGTAACAAGGTCTAATACTATTGTTCGAAGAATTACGTGTCCCTCCTAAAGTCTCTGTGAATACACAATGACTTGCACTTGTCTTTTCTTCCACGTAAGATGTCGATAAAGACAAAAATAATAATAATAATAATAATATTAATAACATGAATTAGTTGCTGAATTCATCTATGGGAAGTGAGCATTTGGACAAAGTTGAAAAAAAATACGCTCAACGTCCATTCCTTATTATTGCATTTTCAAGGGAGCGTTAGTTTTTGGTCGTAGAGGTGAATGAAACTGCAATACGAAGATTGGACACCAAGTGCGCAATAACTAAGAATTTTTTGATCTTCGCGTGCCAACTTAATTTTGATTTCAGTTGAAAAGTCAATGGGGGAATCGTTCGTCTCGGTTTTAATACTGTTGCTGCTTCTGTGAGTTGTTTGGTACACATTCTATCAAGTGACGCTATGATCCTCGCAGTTATGAACGCAACTTTTGCAATTGCGTAAAGAAGCCTGAAAAAATTAAGGACTTCAACGAGGTTTAAACCCGTGACCTCGAGATACCGGTGCGACGCTCTAACCAACTGAGCTATGAAGCCACTGACGCTGGGCCTGTGTTGGAACAGGTTCTTTAAATAGGACAAGTCAGGAATGTTTCAATTAATGTCATCTCCCTTATTTTTTCTGATGCTAACAGTATGAACCACCAACACAATCAAAGCGACGAGCATCACTCCGATTACGGGCCGAAATATCATTGCTGTTGAAAAGCAAGGCAATACATTTATTAGTTAAACACCTTTTAAGTTGATGATTCTTGGCACTTGTCTAAAACTAATTCTTTTGTTCGCTTAACTGTTCCCATCAAACCATTGTTTTGTAGGCTCCTAAAACTTCACAAAGACTGGTAGTAATGTGATCTGTGACCGCGCAAGGAAGAGGAACGTGTTTAATAATGGGTTGACGCGATGGACTGCTTTGCCTTCTGTTAGTTATTTGCATATAAAGTAAATCGTGACGTCACCCAGTATCGAACCCATAACCCTTACATACCTTACAACAAAACCAGACGAAAAACTTTGGCTGAAAGGGCAATATTCTTTGTGAGAAAACAGCACGAGCACCACCATCGGACGTTGAAGTCGTCTTATAGTCGTGTTCCGAACAAATTAAAACGTATTAAACTTAAACAAGGTCTAGTCTCTCTCTTAGTAACGTTTATACGAGAAATACAGTCAATCCAACCTCGCAGCCCAATTTTACTGTTTCTGTCCCTCTCCCACTTTAGACTTTTATGTTACTATTTGTCACAGAAGTATGGTGCAAAGGATGGTGCAACTCAGACAGCTTATGCATGTTTGGCTCTTCGCTAGCACTCGCGTGCCCTTAGGCACGAAAAGCAGCTCCCCAATGACAGCGAATGTTTAAAATTTGGGATACGAATAGCGCTCTGGAAGTATAGAGTAACAAAAAGGAAAGCATTTAGACCTTTTATTTACTTGTCTGTTGATATGGTCTGGCTGTTTTCAATGCCAATTTGTTGCTTCCGTTTTCATCCTAGTCAATGTAACAACATACTATCTCTATTGATTAAGTTACTGCAGTTTTTTGATATGTTCTGGTTGTTCTGAGTGCAATTTCACAGTGTGCGATCACAGTGATAAGAAATTGGTGAACTGAAGGATACGAGCAGAGAGGTGAGCCATAATGGAGTTATAGTGGTTGTAATACTCAGATATTTTGCTTTAGGAATCAATTTATTGAATGATAGTGAAATCCAGGAAATTTTATCACCAAAGCATTGACCGCTATGAAGGCAATATAGATAGAAAGGTACGGGATATGATCAAATTGCCATGAATATCGAATCCATTTCGGGTATTGAAACTATTACGAAATCGCGGGACTATTTAGAATTTGGGAATTTTATGAATGGCTGCCCATGGGAGGTGTGTGCGTTCACTGTTTTCTCCCTGTAAATTAGCTGCCGACAGCAAATACTGACGCAAGGATGAGCTTCGCTAAACCACCATGTCTTTGGAAAGAACGGCTGCTAATATTTTCAGTCGTAACTCGTATGGTTTTCATTGATTGATTGCAAATTGTCACTGTAGGCCACCACACGATGTAAGTTCACGTATCTTGGGTCCATTTGTGTGAACCTGTAGATGATTTCATGCGCTCTTTCGAGAGTCTTTTATACCCCGTACTCTTAAAGCATACAGCAACATACACCCGAACAATACAAGTTGAGTAAAATTTGCTTGTTAAGCTGATATAGTATTTTATTAGACGGAATATACTTCATGCTCACTTGAATCAAATTGATAGTGTGACGTCAAGCATTTTTATACAGTTCACTGCCTGGCTGTGACTCAATCTGAACCAAAACAGTAAGGCGGAAAAATTATAGTTTGATTCCTCTCAGCGCTAAAATCATCTCAGGCAGTTTTCGGAATGTATCTGTTACAGGTTGAATTGAAATTCAGGTTAATTTGATTTCAACCTAGTTTGATTTTTTTTTTCAACTTAGGTCAAAATTAATCAACCTAGGTTATTATGAACTGTCTAAAGAAGGGTCTTCCCTATTTTGGGGGAATTAATTAAAAAAATGGGGCCTGAATATTTAGGGAGGATAAAAAAAAAACACCCTTCTCCACTTTTCCCTTGCCCTCCGTTCATCTTCCACATACCGTACGTCTCTCCCTTCCTTCCCCCTTACTGCCCTTACTTACTGCCAACGGACTGTACCCCTCACCTTGAACTTCCACAACATTCTATGCCGTTCCAAGAATTCGAACCCTCGCACCATAGGACATCCGAGATTACTCCTCTGTATTAAGCGCTAAGACATCGAACCAGCAACTGAAATCGCCTGCAGGTTTTTTTCTCTACCAGTTAGTTTAAGCTATTTCCAAGCCTTCACGACAACCACCATTTCGCGCATGCGTAAATGACATCCACACAGTTAAAAGGCCGCCGAAGGAACTTAATGAAGAAGTTAAAGGGTGGCTAAATTTATCTGAAGAAGAACGAAAACGCTCTGAGTCTCCAGTGCAACAAAAGCAAAAGTTGTTTGCAAGCGGTGGGCTCTTGATGCTGACGGACAAATAGTGAAATATTGTACGAAGTTTATTTACGTCGCTATGTGAAATACACCCGGAACAAGGCATCATTGCTAGTCATGATAACAAACCGATTTTCACCGCCAACACCGCGTTCCCACTGCGAAAAAAAAAGATGGTGACATGGGCAAATAGAACAACAAAAGATAACCTTTGCAGTTTAATAAAAGAAACGAACTCGTCACCGAACCACTGGTGTCATCATCTTGGAGAAACCGCTTGTAAAAAAACATAACCATTCAAAGAACAATTGCCAAAATGCCGTATAAAGTGGTTTTCGGAATCTCTCTGAAAAAAGAAATCAAAAAGCAACAAATGAGTGGACAAGTCACAGCTACATCAAATACAGAGCAGGAGAATGGTCAATGATTTGAAAATGTGGACAATCCAGACATTGAAGAAGAGCGGTGTCTGACATTTGCAAACTGCAGACCGCGGACTGCAGACCAACCCTAAATCACAGTTACTAAAAGCTAACCGCACAAAAATGGGTCATGAGACTTAAATACCGTTTATGAGCACTATTTGAAATGGATGCTTAGCCTTAAATGCTGCTTATCAGCGCTATTTGTAGGCAGCCAGCAGTCGGCCTTGTGCAGTTATCATACAGCAGAAAGGGAAGAAGAATAAGAAAACGTTCGAACTTCAGGATTATGTGGCGCTGAAAATTGATAAATTTACCCTTACCCTAACCCTAACGAATTCAAAGTAAGCAAACGATAGAGCAAATAAAACTAAGCAAATTAAAAATCAACAACATGTATGTTTCAGTTCTTTTATTCCTTAGAAGATAATTTAATGTTGTTGCCCCCTGGCCTTCTAAGGAGATTCATCAATGAACAATGTACTTCCAAAAATTTCTGAGAAAGAACAGTGGAATCGGTTGTCATGCACAGTATGCCTAACCCCAACCTTGGTGCTAACCATTTAAAATCAGTGCCTAGAAATACTCATGAAGAATTTAGGCTACACTTAGTTCATCCACGCACCCCTAGGAGCAGTTTAGTTAAAAATATATTACACGTACTTGCTAATAATTGGTGGGTTTTTGCTGATGTTTCCTACCATCAATTTCAACCTAGTTTAAAGTAAAATGACCTAGGTTGAAATTAAAATTAACCTGGATTTAAATTTAACTGTAACATATCCATATTTGTCCGCTTGCTTTTGGACACTTGGGCAAGCTAAGCCTGTCTTTTAAAAATCAGGGCAGTCAACACTCCCGGATAATCCGAAAGTCTCCAGATTTTGGACCATATCTCCCAATCTCAAGATTACGACGCCAAAGTTTGTCACTTTGTGTTGTTTGAGTTATTTTAAGGACGGTGCCTATTAATTTAAAGGTATTCTTGTCACGGTTTATGACTATGCAGGAAATGTAGTTCTTAACAAGTGTTATTGAAATCCAAAAAGAAAATTGGGGGTAACCACTCATTTTTCAAAGATAAATGATGAATAGTATTTGTACAAACCTTCTTTCTCAAATTGAAGCTTAATTATCTCTCAGAAATGCATGGTTACCCAAAATTCTCATTTTGGATGCCAAGAGTACTTACAAAGATATACTTTCTCCGGATAGTTTAAACCACGCAAAAAATATCACTGTATTAGTAAGCAGCACCGATAGGAAACCCGATTATCTCTGGATGCGCAGAACGTATGCGCAATAACACTAGCAGACACTGTCCTTAACATCGATAATACCCAAGAGAAAATAAAGGGAGAAGAGAGGGCCTCCCCCATACGTGACCTTTTCCATAGGTAATATGTCTCAAGTTATTTTTAGATCGACTCCCACGCTATACAGATCCCAAGGAGATTAGGCAACAGCCAATCGTATGGTGAGAATGTGTTCTCTGAGCTTGGACTACCTACGCGGGACACATTCCGGCCATCTCTGTGGCTGTTGCCTAAGCTCATTGGGATCTGTACAGCGTGGGAGTCTATCAAAGAATAACTTGAGACATATTACCTATGGAAAATGGCATGCATGGGAAATGCTTTTTCTTCCCCCTTTATGTTTTCTCGTATCAACAAAATTCAAACGTTTACTTTCCTCAAAAACTCCGGTAAACCGTTCTTGCAAGCGTTGCTATTGACGGATTGTAATTTAAGCAACAATGTGATAATTTGGTCTGAAAACAATCAAATCAATGAATGACATCTTTTTCGCGTGATTTTTTTTTTATTTTTTACTTTTACCTTGGCTGTGTGAGGTCTTGCGTGACAGTGCACTTTGTTTTTTTGGCGTAAAAGAGGTAGTATGACGTCATCAAAAATGAGGTCACATGCGTTATGACGTCATCTGTTATCCCATTTCTATCAATTCTCAATTTTTGAAGTCTTTGGGGGTTGACAGCTTGCAAGATGTTGGTGTGTTAACTGAAACAGCAAGTCAGTTTCCTCGTGGAGAATTTCAGGTCAGTGTAGTTTTAAATTTTTATGACTATAGTTGCTAACGGGATATTTAATAAAGAAACCGTTTTTAGTGTAGTAATAACAGACTACCTTACGCCTAACGGAGTCTCGTAGATTTCCGGCTGGCGTTTAGTTTAGTTAGTGCGATCTGAGTCGGAAAGTTTGAAACATGTAACGTCTGTTAATGTCTCTTTTGTCCATAAAGATAATGAAGGAAGGAAGGAAGTTAGCTAGTTAATGATTACTGATTAATAGATTGTATTTTTCCTTCTTGCCTCTTCTGGCCTTTCCAGATTCGTAGTGTCAATACAGCCTTTGTAGTTTCAACAGAGTTTATTTCCTCTGCTGGGTGATTCAGACAGATAAACTCCACCCACAGCAGTATCTCTCCGGCTTTTTGTAAGTCACATGATGTTATGATATTGCCAGACTATATTGCTATTCAAAGTGAAGCGCTCTGAAAGTTCAATACGAAGTAGATACCATTGTAGTTTATTAATTAATCAACACTTTTCTTCAACACTTGACTAATAAGAGCACTTAGGGGGCTAGTCATTTTAACCCACCAGGCTAAACTCTAAAAATTCCCATCACGTAGGTTCCCTCTTTCATTAGCTTCAGTTAAGTATTCCTTAAGTAAACATAACTAACCGCAAACGGAAAGAATACCACTGACAGGGATGACTGACGATCTTAGTGAAACTGAAAGTTAACTGAAGCAAAACTTAAAATGCATGTAAATTATGGGCTATTAGAAATAAGCTGAGATCCAAACGTTATAAACTCTTATCTTTGAAAATGATACTGCCAGACTATATTGTTATTCAAAGTGAAACGTTCTGAAAGTTTAATACGAAGTGGAAACCATCGTAGTTTATCAACACTTTTCTTCAACACTTGACTAATAAGAGCATTTAGGGGGCTAGTCATTTTAACCCACCAGGCTAAACTCTAAAAATTCCCATTACGTAGGTACCCTCTTTCATTAGCTTCAGTTAAGTACTCTTTAAGTAAACATAACTAACCGCAAACGGAAAGAATACCACTGACAGGGATGACTGATAATCTTAGTGAAACTGAAAGTTAACTGAAGCAAAGCTTAAAATGCATGTAAACTACGGGCTATTAGGCTGAAACTAGCTGAGATCCAAACGTTATAACCTCTTATCTTTGAAAATCGTCATCACCAAACGCTGACAAAGTTTATGTCGTCTTGAACGTAGTGTAGTGTTTACCCGCGGTACAAATTGTCAAAAGCATCAACCTCATATTATTGATTCCCGGGGTAAGTCCTGGCCTCTTGGCCCTAACGTTGAGCTTTGCATGTATCATCCATCACAGTTCCTTGAAAAGGCTCAATACTTATTCAAAGGAGTTCAGCAAGCTTCTTCCTCGTTAAACTGCCCGGAGTTTAACGACAGCAAAAAGCATGAATTGACTTACGGCATGAATGAGAGGTATGTCCACTGCAAGTGTGAAAAAAAAAAAGAAAGCACTGCCGTTGTATGCACGAAAGTGAGAATGGCTCCCGTAAGCATAATATTTGCGGTTTGCGCGCAAACCAAAAGTTGGTTCTTCTAAACGTTGACGTCATTTCCTACTCGAGTTACCAAATATGATGAAAATAGAAAGTTGCTATACAGGAACTGAATGAACGATCAATAAGTATTATCGTTGCTTAGCCTTCTTAAACTCAGCAAGAAACATGAACTGATTAGGAAAACGAATATTTGTGCACTTGAAATTAAGAAAAACAAAAAAACAAACAAACAAAAAAAAACCGTTGCCGTTAAATGCAAGTTTGAACGGTAAAGGTACGCAGAATAATCCCGGTTTGCAACTGAGAGTTTGCAGAGTGTTGATCATTAGATGCATCATCCCAGGACGAGAAGGGATATTCGTACTCGTTTAGTGCGTTTAAACGAACACATCTAAATAGAGTCGGATAATAATTGGGTGGCGGTTACCTGAACAATGCAACTTCTTGCTTTAACTCTATGCGTCAGTTGCATGACAGTTTTACAAAATAAATTACAAATAAGAAGGGTCTTAAATTTCTGAATCAGTTGGTTGGTACAAAAGTATTTAATTAATATATAGATTTAGCCAAGCCTAAAAGTGGTGCTCCCTGTTTTTTTTATTCTTACTGCCTGTACGGTTTGTGAAAATAAAAGGTTTCGAATTGTCAGCGTTTTAATGTTTCCGGTTGCTGTTTTAATAATTAAATCATTTTCTTTGCTTTCTTCTATAGAAAAATTCATTGCCTATAGCTAACTAGTGAATTCCACGGTACTTTTTACGCTTAAAACCGATGTCGGTTTTTCGAACGAAATTTACTTTGGAATTCATCAGTTTGACAATGATTTTTTCTTAAACCTCATGAGTTTTAAAAGAAAACAAGAATCACGCTGAAAAAAAAAAAGGAACAAACAAAACAAAACAAAATTGTCAGTTCAAGGTCAAAAAAGAGTTTACTGATGTACTTTATTCCACTTTATCTCTGGAAACGAGATCAATTCACATTTTGATAAGTTCCCTTGAAACACGCTAGGTTGGCTTGGAACAAGAATCGGCAAAATGCATTCAAGAAGGGACAAATTTTTGAAATCACAAGCTAGTTAAATTTCCCCCTAATTTTACGAGAACTTATTGCGATTACGTGTTTATAATATAAGGGCAAAATTTTCTTGTCACTGTCGAGGCACATCGAAAGCCAGTTCGGCAAACGGATTAAAAAACACTTGTTCGTTCGCATTTTAGAGCAAAACAAACAAACAAATTAACTTTTTTTTCTTTATGTCCAAAAGAATACAGATAACTTTTATTTCATTCCAGTCGACAAAAAAAAAAGGATTTTCACTCCTGAACAGAGGAAAAACCGATGAAACCACATTTTGAGAATGACAAACGGTTTAGTGCCCTAGGAAACAATTTGTGAAGTAACTTCTTCCACGAGATATGAGCTATTACTGGTATTCTGTTTTGTCGTTGTTATTCTCTTTCGCTCTCCTTTCGATTCGTTTCAGGCATCATGTAACCTTATCAGAGCTTCTAAAGATACGCCAACAACTGCATTACAGAGGAAAAGGCAGCTCTAAGCAAATTAAAAGAAAGACTCAGCTTTAAGTTTATATCTCTCCGATGCTTGACTAGAATAACTGCATAGTCGCCTTGTGGACCACAGCTATCATGATATGTCAAACTGGATTGAAACCAGCAAAAAATTCAGAAAGAAAAACATTTTCCAAACCGTTTTCCACCTGAACACGAAAAGCGTTAACTGTGTTAGAACTATAGTTGACCTAGTATGGACGTGTAGCCGTGTCGAGCCACAGAAAACGCGCGAAAAATGAAGCCTCGCTTATGTTTAAGTGCGTTAACATGGGTTGAGCCTGCAATCCAATCGGAAACTAGTACCTGGTCAGCTGTCAACTTAAAAAAAAAACACCTGACCTCGGTGAACTGTGAGCTTGAGCCCGTGATATGATCACGTGAAACTGGTCGTGAAATTGACCAAAACATGTATCTCTAATATCAACGACGTATGCTTTAAACTAGCATGGTACTGGTCACATTGGCACACATGGAGGGGTGGACGAACGTACGTACGATGGTCGATGACGTCATTGCTATAAAACCAACATTTCTCGCATCGATGGGTTACCTTATTTTCTTAAATAATTTTTCATAATAGCGGAGCCCCGCGCGCGCCGATAGTGCGCGCTCCCTGAGCTCCGCTATTATGAAAACATTATATATAGATGATGTATTTAAAAGTCAGCCACAGCCTTGTTGTCGATTCGAAAATTGAAGACAAAGTAAATCTTTGTTTTCTTGTCCTACTGGAAACATGCATGGTTACAAATGGTTATATTTTAGGTTTTCCAGCCCGCAACCGCCTGGTATCCTGGAGCCATGTCCACCTACTCGGATTTTGATTCCGCAAAGATTGCCATTATAACAGTTCATTCTATACTCACAATTGTCAACATTGTCGGGAACTCTCTGGTTTGTGTTGTCATAATAAAGTATACACTTATGAGGTATGTTGGAGACTAACAAGGTTTGACTTTGAAAACTTTGCAAGGCCTAGGTAGTTGATTAGTTCTAACGATGCACAGGACGTGTGTTAGGCATGAACCTAGTATAAAGCCTCGCCAAGATCTAGGGTTGTGCCAATGGTCAAGGGGATGGGGAATAATAGGCAATAATTCACTACAAACGTCTCTAAGGTAGCGCAGTTTCACACCATCGTATCTAAATCATTACCTATTACATATTTCACAATTTTAGGTGGTTTACCATCGGATCAGAAGACTCAAATGCATAATTTTCTTGGCTTGAGATGATGTATTTGTCTTCCCATGTACTGCACCTCGCTTAATATACCCTTGCAGAGAGTTACTGATTGAACTTGAGTATTAATGAATTATTTTTTAAATTTCCTCCATACTTCAATTTACATTGCGGTGGTATAAGGACGTATTTGTTGTGCTTAGAATAGCATAGCTGGGAAGAATGAGGTTTACAAATGAATTTTGGCACCCAGCTAGCTGTGGTTGAAACTATTACAGATGCTTTTTTGGAGTCACAAACTTCATTCTTGTTTCACTAAGAAATCCTCTGAGCCCCAGCCCCCCTTGGTTGACAAATGATGAATGGTTCCTTACAATTAATCAACATTTTTTTCCACTTAAGTTTCACACCCTATCGTCTCTGTACATGCTGGGCTTTAGGACTAGTAATAAACACCCATTTCCTTATTTCAACAGGACTTCAATAAATTGCCTTCTGATGAACTTGGCCATCGCAGACATGGTCGTTGCTATATTTTTTGTCCCAAGACACATTCTCGTGCACACTTTCAGCCACCCAGATGGGGTGACTGGAACGTTAGTATGCAAACTTCTCACAGGGGGAAATTTGGCCTGGGTTGGGGGCACCGCCTCGATTGTCACTCTGGTTGTCATAGCAATCGAACGTTACTTTACCGTGGTATATCCTCTTGGAAACAGAAGTAACCTCACTAACGGTAAACTGAAGGTGAGAAAGCAAGCTTCTTTGTCAGTCAAAAGCTAATGGCTTACCGTATAGTTCCGATAGTAGCGACCCTCGTTACTTTCGGAATTAGCAGCCTTTGGGAGTCGCTGCTTTCGGGGGGTCGCTACTTTCGGGGAACACAAATCGTTTACAAATAGAGCTGGCGCGAGCCTTTTTTCCGAAATAAAAAATGAACAACATAAAATTTGAAAAAGAACAACATTTTATTTGCATTCCATATGTATAGATTGTGTTTCATAAAAAGAAGATAGCAATGATAGATACAGCAAAAAACGGTATATAGAAAACTATATAGTTTTCAATTTCAATTTGAAGAAAGTTGCTGTTGTTAATACGAAATTATACCGGTTTACGGTAGTTCTTTCATCGCTACATCAGTGAACTGATCATGATGTCAGGGACGAATGGTGGCATAAAGCATCCCCTTGTTGTAAATTAAACTGCACGAACATATTATTGTACATTAAATTTTGACTATTTATTGACAGCATACCATTTAAAACTTGGTCTTGCTACTTTCGGGGGGCGGGGGGGGGCCGGAAGTATCTCTTTTCGGGGGGGTCGCTACTTTCGGGGGGTCGTTACTATCGGAACTTTACGGTACTTTAGTTATTCTAGGCCTTTTAAAAAGTTTTTATGGATTTGATTTAGATAGTGGCCATTGACTATGGCTGCATTTAAATGATGGTTAGAGTTTATTTACATTCGAGATAACTCGAAATTGACTAACTCAAAATAACATGTCCTCAAAAGAATTTAGAATGGGAGATAAATTCAGTAATAAGATAATTGCACCAGATCGTAGCCTCACACCTTTTACACGCTGTTATTTTAGGTAATTATTCCCTCATCTTGGATCTTTGGTGTAATCTTCATGTTCCCAACGTTTCTGGTCAAGGAATTTGACAAAGAACGGGGCTTATGTGTTCCGATGTGGCCTAAAGGTTGGACGGGGATAACTTACAGCCTGTCGTGGTTGCTGGTCTTGGCAGTGCTTCCAGTCTCATTGATGACGGTCTTGTACTGCAGAGTCATATACACTTTGTGGTTCAAACGTTCAGAATTAAGTCTTCGACAACAGGTTTGAAACGAAAAGAATCACTGTATCTTGCCAAAATGATGAAAGTAGTCAGGATCACGTTACTTAAAGTAATGCTTAATTCAGCTAAATATCTGAAATTTATTAAAACTTAAAACGTTAGCATTATGCTTACATATTAAACCAGGTGTCATTTTTTGGATCAACGGTTGCATCTTTTGATTAGTTTCGTGTTCAATATGATACTCAATTGTTCTCAACATTTAAATCAACAGGGTGTGGTGAGAATACGAAAGCGAGTTACCCTGATTGCTATAACTGTCAGTGTCATCTTTGGAGTGTGTTGGTTAGCTCAGTCAATAAGCTATGTTCTTATGTTTCATATCCGCAAACACGTCTTTGGAAATGTGATGTACGTTGTTTGTACCACAATGATCATGGTCAATTCTGCCATCAACCCGTTTATCTATGCTCTTTTGAGTCAGCGATTCAGGAAAAAGATCAAGGAGATGATGACCTCCACTGTGATCTGCGTTGGAGCCAATTGCAAACTGTATCCCAAAAGGAAATCCAGAAGAATGGAGTCACAATAAAGTCGCTCAAACGACCCATTCATGAGGTTCAAAGCTGCAGTGTGTCTGTCTTACGACAGCAAACGTCAATTCTTCTCAACAACAAGTAACCCTAAAACAAACACGTTTGTTATATATTCTTATTTTACTTTAAAAGAAGAGCAGCGGCAGCAGCTATTAGTCTTCGGAATGCACGACAGAGATCCGGGATTGACTAGAAGCTATATCGGACAGGTTGTCTCTCTGCCTGTGCGTTTGTCGTTTGCTCCCTCGATTATAAGTAGTACGCCTTCTTCATACAAGAGGAGCCATAGCAAGAAGACGAAAAAAGGGATACCCAACTATTGTTTGCGGTCTTCTAGGAAGGTCGTAGTTGCCTTACCAAATACTGGATTAAAAAACTGTGAAAAATAGAAATTTCAATGGAAAAATATCAACAGATACTTTTGCAACTCTGTAAGGGTAATTCTGGTGGGTAAATTCTGTTCTTACAAGTGCGAAATGATATAGTAGCAATTTTAGGAAATCCAAGCTCAGTTTTGACATTCAAGGAATAAACCTCTATCCCCTAAAACGACTAAGGACCTAAATCTTCAGCCACATAATCTGAGGGGAACAGTGTCTTAGAAAGAAGTTTAAAAAAAGCAATAAAACATATCATCTGGAAACACTAAAACCAACGCTAAAATCAGGACAAGTTGTATTAAAATTTATGCTTGCGCGAGTGTTTTTCTCCGGCCATTGTTTGCACTTCCAGATGACGGTTTTCCGAATGCTCTAACCTCTGTTGACAGATCACCAATAATTTAATAAATATAGTGTGCCAGAGTATGCCTTGAAAAAGGTAATAGCGTGTTAATTAAAAGACCTAAAGAATAACGGGTCTTTATATCATGTACAGCATTTGTCTCAAGTCGTCAAGCGCAGGTTTATTCAAATAAGGTGACGTTTCTCGTTTTGTTAACCCGTGAATGTGCAAGCTATTAGCGAGTTAAAGTGATGAGTGAGGAAGTATAATATCTTCACTGCATACTCATTACCTCATCGCATAAGGTAAAGTTATGGGAAGATTTCGCGACTGCTGAAGCAATAGGCATGCAACGAGGATAAAGCGTAGGGTGCTGTCAACCGCCCCCAGGGGTGGTGGGTGGGTCGCGAAAGTTGGCCGTCGTCCCGGACTACGGTTAAAATGACCACGTTTCAGGCAGGGCGATAAAATATATACTCTAAGACCGCAAGGCATCAACACCGCAATAAGCGTGCGCGGATCGAAACGGGGGAATTCGAACGCATAATGAAAACTTCTGCCATGAGCTAATTAATTATGCAGTGAGAATAGTCTTCTATTTAGTTTTGGTTGAATGCAAATAAGAACAGAGCGAAGTTGGGAATGCGGATTGAGGAATGTGAAAATCATGTTGTGTGGACTATGAAAAGTGAGGTCGAAATGAGAAAAAATATGACTACAAAAGAAAGTTCAGTTTGCTTGGATGAGCGTAAATTCATTCCTTTCACAAAGTCAGAGTTACATGGAGTATACGACTGAACAAGGATCTGTCTATCCATCTATCTGAACATGGATGGTCTATTTGTTTGTTGTTGTCATTAATAATATTCGGCTGTCCCCACTCCAGATTCTACATTTCTTCACTTTTCAGTTTCTATCACGCGCCTCGTTTTCCATGCACCCACTGCATTTTCCTCCTGACCGCACACTGTAATTTCTCGTTTCCGCTGTTCCCCACTTCGGACTCTTCTTCATTCTGCATTCAACTCCTTATTTATTATACTATATGCAAATCACTTAAAACGGTAAAACGTCAAGGGATTGGGCACGTGTGTGGCACGTGTTAGGTGCCAGAGAGACGAAATCAGGCGCGAGTGCAGGTAGCCTCACAAAACGCGATGTGAGTACGTACTTCTTGCGCGCCTGATTTCTCTTTTAAAACCCTTGCCACACAAACTCATACACGCACAGCTCGCAGCTTTACGACTCGTCTCAATCTCATGAATCAGTGCAACACCTGTAGTTTCCATTTTCCTCCTCCTGTTGAGAGAAGGAGGTGGCTTGCTGCAATATGACTTCTTAAAAGGTATGTTGAATACTAAACAAGAAGCCAATCACTTCTAATGTAAGCCGATATTTTTTCTCTACGTGCGAATCTCCGAATCATTGTACTAGCGCCGCTTACGGTGATCTAAATGCCGTTGGTTTGGTCCAGTTGATTCCTGGTCTATCCATCGCACTCTGTAATCACCTTTTCTCTTCAGATGAACGGGAGTTTTGTTAACTGGAAGCTGACCGAAGAAAGCTCTGGAAATTTATCACGTATAGTTGGTATAACTACCATTTTCCTAATCAGAAGCGAGCAAAGTTGGTTGTTCCGTCTGTTTTAGCAGAACTAGATCTTAAATTAATTATAGACCGTAAACTGTGCACGTGAGGGACCACCTTATCACATGTTTCGCGGAGTGTGGAAAACACGGAGTGTGTGGAAAATGCGGAGTATAGTGTCACGGAATCAGAATAAATGGCTAACTGCCACGTATATCATAAGGGCATTCGAGGAAGGATAAGCGAGTGTTCTTTCCAAAAATTACAGCTCCTTTCGACTCATAAGCCCCGTCATGAATCACTGACTGTGCGATCATATTAATCAATTGTATCAACGACCAGATGGTATCCCGTAACAACGTCTATTTGTCCTTGATCAACAGATCTGTATGTGCAAGCAACAATGTGCCTGGACTTGCCCATTAAACATGTGTTTTTTTTCTTCTAATGTCTGAGAGGGCTGGGCGTTAATAAGTGTTGGTGAAGTCGGAGCTGTACAACAGTGTCTCCGTGCTTTCATCTCTCCGTACAACCCGTCTGACAACACGTCTGACCACAATTTTAAATGGTGATACAAATGCGGCGAGGGTCCAGAGTGCCACGTACCTGGTGCCGATGGCGGATTTGAAGCTCTCCATGCTTAAGCGGCCAGTATCCACAATATAATTCGGTTTGAAAGCCTAATTAAGCGGCCACCTCTATAAAGCGATCGCCGATCCCGACTAGATTTGTTCTTTTGTTTTTATATCAAAAGTTGATGACAGACGATAACAGAAGCGCACCATTCAATCAATCAAGGCTTCTGACTCAAAAGTAACATGAAACACATTACGTCAAGATTTTCTTAATAGGAATTTTGCGATTTTTGAGAATATCACTGTCACTAAAGCGTTAAACAGTAAACATTTAATACCCTATTCACACATTTTCCACTTACGTCTCGTTTTCCACACAGTCCGCGTTTTCCACACTCGGCGTTTTCGATACACTCCGCACTACACACTCCTCGTTTTTTCACACTCCATACACCACATAGTCCATCCAACCTCGCGGTTGGTCATAAACTGACCGCAATTAATTCGGTTTCAATGAATGCTCCGTTTCAAATTGTCTGTCCTTTCTTATGTCGAACCAATTCCGAATTCGGCGGGGTCTACAAAATTTTGACTAAAGGAAGGGGAACTTTGCGACTTGTTGTTGTCCTTTACCTCCATTGATCTGCGTGACTTCCTTCTTTTATAAGCAATATTGCCCCAAGTGCTTCGGCTTTTCCCTTTGGCTGTAATGGATGTGCCGCCATTTCATGAGCAAAATTATTGTCTAAGTAGTTAAAGAAAAAAACAGTCAACAGTTGTTTATTTCATAGATGAAAACACACCCTGCTAGCAGAGCCTTTCTTTTGCTTGCTCGATTTTGGCGTTCTCGAGAAAGGCTCTGCATGAATCGAGTAAGATCTTTATTGAATATGCGCTGCATGTTGCCAGGATACAGTCTCGAACCCAAGCCTAATATGCCAGATCTCGCCGCCATCTTGGTTTTTCATGGTAC
Source organism: Montipora capitata (assembly GCA_949126865.1). Lineage (NCBI taxonomy): Eukaryota > Metazoa > Cnidaria > Anthozoa > Scleractinia > Acroporidae > Montipora > Montipora capitata. Next base: position 17,038,086 of record OX421457.1, on the reverse strand, counting down.
AGCGGGCTCAATTATAACCATCGGTTTTGTCACTAAATTGACGCTCGCACTGGAAAAACCGGTTTGACGAGAGAAAACAAGATTGACTAGTCCAGAAGTCCGGGCTGCGGCGGCTTCAAGGAGTTGACGCGATTCGGGCAGAGCCTACTTTTCTCCTCCTCAGTAAAGAAAAAGACAAAAGGAGGCTCTGCTCGCAGGGTGATGAAAACAGTATCTCTCTTTAAATCCATTTAATCTACATTTTGTACAATTTTACATAAATTGGTGAAAAACACTCTAGGTAGTGTGTTGTAAGGCTTTTAACACGATAGGTCGCGGATATTTGTTTTCTACTGCGATGTACCTTCCATTAAATTGAATTAGTAATGGATGGATAAAGTGTGGTCAGGAGATGTCATAAGTTCTATGGAAAAAGGTTTGCCTCTGACTTTTGATATTTTTTTTCAAAAGACGTTTCGGCTAACATGTTCTTAAGCCTTCATCGGTGATATGAAAGCGATGTTCGTACGCTTTCATATCGCTGATGAAGACTTAAGAATAAGCCGAAACGTCTGTTGAAAAATATCAATATTCAGGGGCAAACCTCTTTCCATAGAACTTATAATCGAATTATTCTGTGGGTGAGCCACATGTCAAATATCTACCAGAAGATACCGGACATTTTGAAAAGATAAATAAGATAAAAAACACTTAATAGTAAATGAGATAAATTCCATGGCATGATTGACATCTTTACCGTCACTACCGCAACCATCAAGAACAAATTATGAAGGAGTTGTTACCTCATTACAAACCTTTGTTTAAATGCAAACACATAGATTAATTATAGCTTTGTATTGGGTCGATCAGCTGTTGTGCGTGATATTAACCACTCCTGTCGGCGTTGTGGGTAAATCCCAGATGAATGAGAAGTTGTCCAGCACGGGTTTGATTCACCAAAATAGTCAGAGTTCGTCAGGCTTGCCGTAAATCATATTTAAAGGAGCTAATTCCTGCACCATATGCTAAAATCTATATTCTTTGAATATATGTTCGGCGGGTTAACGACATAGTCAATTATTATTATTATTATTATTATTATTATTATTATTATTATTATTATTATTATTATTATTATTATTATTATTATTATTATTGTCATTGTTATTGTTATTTGTAACCCGTAGTGGTTACATGTGGAGCGGGAGAAAATGTTGCAGAAAAACCAGACAATTCCAACGCACAGCGGTAACGGAAAGAAATAAACTTTTAATTGAAGTAACGCAAAAACAGCAGCGGAGAACAGAAGAGGTCGACGTGTCTTGTAGCTGTGAAATGGTTTGATGAGATTTGTTGTGGTGAAAATTTGTTGTGTTGTTGTGGCTCGAACTAGAAAGCAGAAGTAATGAGCCAACGCCTTAGATATATTACTTGACTTACGCGAAAGTGGCATTGCGATGCAAAACTAAGTAAAAACTAAAATAATAATGTCACATTACGATAATAAACTAACGGCTATAACAACAAAAACGTGCATAAAACGACTTACTTTAGTCTGGCTCATACTAACTATGGTAGCTGACAAAAATAGGTAGAGGTACTTGAAATAGCTAGTAACCAGCAAGTAGCGTTGCAACAATCAGCCTTGTGTAAAAAACTACGTGACTATGTAAAAGGCGAAATCCGATCACTTAAAACAATCTTGCAAGCGTGTTCAGCGCTGCGATAAATAAATGAACAAAGAAAAATAAGGTGCGAATCGCGGCTAAATATAGTTTGTTTCATTGAATGAATGTTTTGGTGATTTCACAGATCTGTGATGTAATTCACTTCTGACAGTTAGAATTGTTGTTTTTGTTTCTTTACTATGTAAACCTTTGTTGGGACGAGTTGTTGCAGAATGCTAGTGTGTACACTTAGTACGACGTCAGGTATGTTTTTCCACTTCATGATCGGGCTGAAGTTGAGTTTCGAGATGTTGTTATCTTTCCAGCGTTGAGTGACATAGTTGCCAAGCCATAGTTGTTCGGAAACTTTTTGTTTGTACTTTGTGTCCGTTGCCTCTTTAAGGGTTTGTTGAATGTACTTTGGACTACTGACCTTGAACACAGTTTCCTTCTCACCCATTGTTACTGAGGTGGATTTGTGCTGTTCGTCGAATGTTACATCTACCTTTAATTGCTGGGAGTAAGTCTAAGGCTTGGAATTTTGCAATTGTGTGTGAAGGTTGGTTAATCCCTTCTGCTTGACTAAATCATGTACTCTTGTGAAGAGCATCGCCATCTGGAACTCGTCTAACTATGTAAGTGGACCAAAGTTGGATAAAATGCTGAGAGTTAGATTTCAACCTTACAATATAGACTTTCCTACCCCTTTTCTTTAGTTAAAGTTAAGCTTACACCAGTA
>OX421457.1:17018201-17033201 GCA_949126865.1 Montipora capitata | reverse complement strand
ATCTAATGATGTATACGATTTACTTTTTTATGTAATTCAACTGTGAGAAGGCAAAAGTTTGTGATTGATTTTTGCTCATGATCATGTAGTCCAAAAGATATGTTTGCACTTGATGGAATGCAGCACAAAGTGAAAAAAACGTTAATCACAATAACGAAGACCTTATGGGAATCCTTCCTCGAGTCTTGGCATTGACATTAGTTTATAACTCTTTAAATTCCAGTAAAGAAATAACTCTAGTAGAGCTCCGGCTTTAGGCTTAGCTAAATATTTATTTATCATATAGATACTGATGAAATACCAGGATTTCTCCTATTACGAAAAACAAATCATATCTTCACAGCGAGCAGAGAACATATAATTTTTTATCTTTCACACGTGAGAATAACTGGACGAAAAAACGGATTTTCACATATAGCAAATGTGGAGCAAATGCATGGCAAATGCTAAGTTTGTGCACGTTTGCTTAGATTTGCTGAAAAGCAAAGATCACATTTGCCACAGCTTTTCCACCCATGGCAACGCTCGTAAATGCCACATTTGTTTTAAATTTGCTGTTGTGGGTTAAAGTACGGATAACATGGTATTTTTTTGCGACATTTGGAGGGGTAGTAAACATGACGTTAAAACTAAAATTTTGCAAGTACTTTTCCTGAAGTTGTAAATTTGATCAAACTGTCATCATTGCACCTTTTTACATGGTGAGTAAAAGCGAGCAAATAATAGTTTTTGTACCCGTTTGCTCGGAGCAGCAAATGTGTTCAAATATGAATTTTTGCAGAGATTGCTCAGAATAGCAAATGTGGCCAAACGTGTAGTTTTGCAGGGTTTTGCTCAGGAAAGCAAATGTGTTCAAGGATGTATTTTTGTAGAAATTTGCTCGGGATATTAAATGTAACCAAATGTACGAATTTTTGCACATAATTGCTCTGCATACCAAATGCAGTCAAAGAACCAGGTTTTCATGCTTGTTTACGATAGGAAATTTGACTATTTGCTCGGGTAGCCCTGTGATAAAGAAGTAAAATTATGTTTTTGCTCACTGTAGCAAATGTGATAACAATATCATTTTTGCTTAAAGTAGCAAATGTGAACAATATACATGCATGTAGCTTTTGGTAACAGATAACAGATGTGATCCAAAACATTAGTTTTGCTTGTAATAGCAAAATGATTAAAATGTGATTTTACACCACTGTTCTCACTGTTCTTTAATTAGGCCAGAGGTGAATGCTTTTCCATCACTTTTTTTCTCAAATTAGCAAATGTAATCAAAGAATCTGTTTGGCATTTTCCTTGAGATGGAAGATGACATACCCTTGAAACTCTGTTGATTGAATACCGCAATAACCATTTCAATAATAAAATAAAGCAGGTTTAATTATCTAAACATATGCAATAAAATGTCACACTCTCAATTTTGACTATTAATAATACAAGTGCACATTGAGATGGCAATTAAATAGCTCTGAAACTTGGATGGACATACAATGTTTGCAGTATATTCATAAAGCTGTTTTATTGCCCTTTAGACAGTGCCTCCATACAATGGAACTCAAAGGTGAATTATTCCTTAGAAACTAATGCCGAAAATAATCCATTCTCATAATGCACCTGAAATACAAATGTTACATGCAAAAGAATGCGGGTAAGGTAAATAAGATGATAGAATTACTCAACGTTTTTCTTCAAATTCGTGGCCAAAACAGGCACTGTACCCTGATGCAGAAATAAGTAACAACCTAATGCAATACAACTAGCAGCAAATTATTACTCATCTTAATAAATAATTGACTTGTGTGACAGTAAGTTCCTAATGATGATAGATATATGTTATGTTAAAGCCAACGGAGAGGTTAAGGCTGAGTTCAGATACCAAACATTTGATTGGGAATCAATAAAAACTTAGGCTGACCTTAGGACAACATAATACATGTAACTGCCATATAATACGTCACAAGTATATGCAAAGTATACTTCCATAAAAGAAAAATTCAGTATCTAAATCGAACCTGCCTGAAAGTTGAAATAGCAGCTAGGAGAATGACTCAGCCATTTCACATTGATTCATATGCTTCATTGTATTTTCATGTAATTGATTTAAGTTATTAGGTTTGGTATCTGAACTGCGCCCAATACTATTATCAAACAACTTACACTAATGATGCACCAACCACAAACTGTGGTGAGCATTTTGTTAAGCGTTGTTTGAAAGCAAGTTCCTATAGTAGTGTACTTGAATCTAAGTTCTTCAAACACGTTTATCTACAGAACCAGATGGAAAATACTTCACAGTATGCTATAACAAATTAACTGCATGTTTAGACCTACTCTACAAGTCACATCGAACCATATAAGGCGTGCCATCCGCCAGTTCAAATGGAGAATACTACAAATTAAAATGCTATAACAAATTAACTGCATGATTACACCTACTTTACAAGTGACACCGAACTGTTTAAGGAGTGCCACCAGCCAGTTCAGATGGAAAATGCTAAAACTAGTATACTATCATCATCATCATCATCATCATCATCATCATCATCATCATCATCACTATGACAAATTAACTGCATGGCTAGACCTACTTTAAAAGTTACATCGAACTTTATGAGGTGCGCCACCCGCCAGTTCAGATGGAAAATACTACAAATTAGTATATTATGACAAATTAACTGCATGGTTAGACCTACTTTAAATATTACATCAAACTGTATGAGGCGTGCCACCCACCAGTTCAGATAAAAAATACTACAAATTAGTATACTATGACAAATTACCTGCATGGTTAGACCTACAGTGCCGCTCGGAGATAAGCGAACAACGCAGACGCAAAATGAACGCACGCGATACGCGTTTTTTTTGACGCGTCTAAAATTGCGTATCGTATACGCGTTTGTGCCTTTGTTATTCATAGCCATAATTTTGCTTTTCCAGTATTGTTTGCGGAACAAAAGAATAAATTGCGTGACTGCCGACAAGTCGAAAATTTGCATACGGTATGTGGCTTTGATTACTGTCAATTTCGATCCGCAAATGCCGCCGATGAAAGCATCCACAGGGCATTATTTCGAAGTTTAATACCCTTTTACATGCAACAAAGGTCACGAGAGACGAGCGAAATTAAATCAGCAAATTATGACCCGAAAAACCGAAGACATGATTTTTTTCAGTGCTTGCCGTGAAGCGGTATTTACAGTCACTTCACGATGACTTTTTGCCGACGCGTGCAAAGTCCAATAATTCCTTGTAAAAAAATCAAATAAATTCGATTGGCATATTATAGAAAGTTTTTAAAAAATATTTTCTTTGTACCGAGAGCATTTCACCGTTTGAATCAGTGAATTATGTCCCGAATCACATCACGATGACCTCTCGCCGGCGCGTGCCCAAAATTAACCCAATAATTTTCCTCGCAGAAAAATCAAATAAATGTGATCAGCGCATCATTGAGCCTTTGAAGAAAGAAATTGTGTCTGAAGTGAAAGCATTGTACCCGTTGTAATCAGAAAATCGTACCCAACAGGACCGGAGATGTGGATATTACATGAATTAAAATCGTATTGTCACGTGCCGGCAAAAGTGTGTGATTTCACTGTCGGGCTGAAAATCCACGCCAAAAATCATTCTTTACTGCTGAATTTACAACAAAACAACTCAAGCTGCAAAATTCTCAGCCTTAAATGATGAATTTCTGGACAAAACTGCTAATGATGAGCCCTTTGCTAAAGAGTTGTGTTGTTAAGTTTAACGAGTGACAGACGCAACGGCCTTGGACCCGAAAGTTGTTTGTATTTTTTCACCTATCGGTGAGCGTCACGCTTTACTTAAGTATTCACATCCAAAACGACAGAAGGAGTTAACTACTCAACTTTAAACGATGAATGGCTGTACAAAACTGCTAATGACGAGCCCTTTGCTTACGAGTGGTGTTTTTTAGTTTACGACTAAACGGATGCACCGGCACGAAGTTTGTTTTGATAATATCGCTCTCAACGCTTTCATGTAAATTTCGATGTTAAAAAGGTTCTTGTGTGCAGTGGTGTGCAGTTTTTCGCTAGGTTTATATTTCTCCAAAAGGAAACTTGATGAATTTTTTTTTTTTGGCTTTGAAACACAAATATCCTCCAGAAGGACTTTGCGCCATTAGAATAAGCATATGGTGAGATTTCTTGCGCACCGACCAGAGAACATGCAAATTATTTTCACATTCACCACACCGCAAGCGATTGAGACTAAACAAAGACAAGGCGACAAAAGAAAGACAAAATGAGAGCTCATAAATACTAATGAGCCTTTTTGCGTATGTGTTGACGCGCATCTGCGTTTTTTTTGACGCGTTTACGCGTTTTGCGTATGCGCGTTTTTTGCGTATATTTTGGTTCGCTTATCTCCGAGCTGCACTGTACTTTACAAATTGCATCGAACTGTATGAGGCGTGCCACCCACCAGTTCAGATGAAAAATACTGCAAATTAGTATATTATAACAAATTAACTACATGTTAGACCTACTTTACAAATTACATCGAACTGTATGAGGTGCGCCACCCGCCAGTTCAGATGGAAAATACTACAAATTAGTATACTATGACAAATGAACTACATGGTTAGATCTACTTTACAAATTACATCGAACTGTATGAGATGCGCCACCCGCCAGTTCAGATGGAAAATACTGCAAATTAGTATACTATGACAAATGAACTACATGGTTAGACCTACTTTACAAATTACATCGAACTGTATGAGATGCGCCACCCGCCAGTTGAGATGGAAAATACTACAAATTATTATATTATGACAAATTAATTGCATGGTTAGACCTACTTTACAAATTACATCGAACTGTATGAGGCGTGCCACCCGCCAGTTCAGATGGAAAATACTACAAATTAGTTATACAAGTACAACTGTATGACAAATTAACTGCATGGTTAGACCTACTTTACAAGTTACATCGAAGCGTATGAGGCTTGCCACCAGCCAGTTCAGATGGAAAATACTACAGATTTGTATACTATAACAAATTAACTGCATGTAATTGAGTGGTACATGTACTTATATTACACCCATCTTTCAAACATGGAGGGGTGGACGAACGTACGTACGATGGTCGATGACGTCATTGCTATAAAACCAACATTTCTCGCATCGATGGGTTACCTTATTTTCTTAAATAATTTTTCATAATAGCGGAGCCCCGCGCGCGCCGATAGTGCGCGCTCCCTGAGCTCCGCTATTATGAAAACATTATATATAGATGATGTATTTAAAAGTCAGCCACAGCCTTGTTGTCGATTCGAAAATTGAAGACAAAGTAAATCTTTGTTTTCTTGTCCTACTGGAAACATGCATGGTTACAAATGGTTATATTTTAGGTTTTCCAGCCCGCAACCGCCTGGTATCCTGGAGCCATGTCCACCTACTCGGATTTTGATTCCGCAAAGATTGCCATTATAACAGTTCATTCTATACTCACAATTGTCAACATTGTCGGGAACTCTCTGGTTTGTGTTGTCATAATAAAGTATACACTTATGAGGTATGTTGGAGACTAACAAGGTTTGACTTTGAAAACTTTGCAAGGCCTAGGTAGTTGATTAGTTCTAACGATGCACAGGACGTGTGTTAGGCATGAACCTAGTATAAAGCCTCGCCAAGATCTAGGGTTGTGCCAATGGTCAAGGGGATGGGGAATAATAGGCAATAATTCACTACAAACGTCTCTAAGGTAGCGCAGTTTCACACCATCGTATCTAAATCATTACCTATTACATATTTCACAATTTTAGGTGGTTTACCATCGGATCAGAAGACTCAAATGCATAATTTTCTTGGCTTGAGATGATGTATTTGTCTTCCCATGTACTGCACCTCGCTTAATATACCCTTGCAGAGAGTTACTGATTGAACTTGAGTATTAATGAATTATTTTTTAAATTTCCTCCATACTTCAATTTACATTGCGGTGGTATAAGGACGTATTTGTTGTGCTTAGAATAGCATAGCTGGGAAGAATGAGGTTTACAAATGAATTTTGGCACCCAGCTAGCTGTGGTTGAAACTATTACAGATGCTTTTTTGGAGTCACAAACTTCATTCTTGTTTCACTAAGAAATCCTCTGAGCCCCAGCCCCCCTTGGTTGACAAATGATGAATGGTTCCTTACAATTAATCAACATTTTTTTCCACTTAAGTTTCACACCCTATCGTCTCTGTACATGCTGGGCTTTAGGACTAGTAATAAACACCCATTTCCTTATTTCAACAGGACTTCAATAAATTGCCTTCTGATGAACTTGGCCATCGCAGACATGGTCGTTGCTATATTTTTTGTCCCAAGACACATTCTCGTGCACACTTTCAGCCACCCAGATGGGGTGACTGGAACGTTAGTATGCAAACTTCTCACAGGGGGAAATTTGGCCTGGGTTGGGGGCACCGCCTCGATTGTCACTCTGGTTGTCATAGCAATCGAACGTTACTTTACCGTGGTATATCCTCTTGGAAACAGAAGTAACCTCACTAACGGTAAACTGAAGGTGAGAAAGCAAGCTTCTTTGTCAGTCAAAAGCTAATGGCTTACCGTATAGTTCCGATAGTAGCGACCCTCGTTACTTTCGGAATTAGCAGCCTTTGGGAGTCGCTGCTTTCGGGGGGTCGCTACTTTCGGGGAACACAAATCGTTTACAAATAGAGCTGGCGCGAGCCTTTTTTCCGAAATAAAAAATGAACAACATAAAATTTGAAAAAGAACAACATTTTATTTGCATTCCATATGTATAGATTGTGTTTCATAAAAAGAAGATAGCAATGATAGATACAGCAAAAAACGGTATATAGAAAACTATATAGTTTTCAATTTCAATTTGAAGAAAGTTGCTGTTGTTAATACGAAATTATACCGGTTTACGGTAGTTCTTTCATCGCTACATCAGTGAACTGATCATGATGTCAGGGACGAATGGTGGCATAAAGCATCCCCTTGTTGTAAATTAAACTGCACGAACATATTATTGTACATTAAATTTTGACTATTTATTGACAGCATACCATTTAAAACTTGGTCTTGCTACTTTCGGGGGGCGGGGGGGGCCGGAAGTATCTCTTTTCGGGGGGGTCGCTACTTTCGGGGGGTCGTTACTATCGGAACTTTACGGTACTTTAGTTATTCTAGGCCTTTTAAAAAGTTTTTATGGATTTGATTTAGATAGTGGCCATTGACTATGGCTGCATTTAAATGATGGTTAGAGTTTATTTACATTCGAGATAACTCGAAATTGACTAACTCAAAATAACATGTCCTCAAAAGAATTTAGAATGGGAGATAAATTCAGTAATAAGATAATTGCACCAGATCGTAGCCTCACACCTTTTACACGCTGTTATTTTAGGTAATTATTCCCTCATCTTGGATCTTTGGTGTAATCTTCATGTTCCCAACGTTTCTGGTCAAGGAATTTGACAAAGAACGGGGCTTATGTGTTCCGATGTGGCCTAAAGGTTGGACGGGGATAACTTACAGCCTGTCGTGGTTGCTGGTCTTGGCAGTGCTTCCAGTCTCATTGATGACGGTCTTGTACTGCAGAGTCATATACACTTTGTGGTTCAAACGTTCAGAATTAAGTCTTCGACAACAGGTTTGAAACGAAAAGAATCACTGTATCTTGCCAAAATGATGAAAGTAGTCAGGATCACGTTACTTAAAGTAATGCTTAATTCAGCTAAATATCTGAAATTTATTAAAACTTAAAACGTTAGCATTATGCTTACATATTAAACCAGGTGTCATTTTTTGGATCAACGGTTGCATCTTTTGATTAGTTTCGTGTTCAATATGATACTCAATTGTTCTCAACATTTAAATCAACAGGGTGTGGTGAGAATACGAAAGCGAGTTACCCTGATTGCTATAACTGTCAGTGTCATCTTTGGAGTGTGTTGGTTAGCTCAGTCAATAAGCTATGTTCTTATGTTTCATATCCGCAAACACGTCTTTGGAAATGTGATGTACGTTGTTTGTACCACAATGATCATGGTCAATTCTGCCATCAACCCGTTTATCTATGCTCTTTTGAGTCAGCGATTCAGGAAAAAGATCAAGGAGATGATGACCTCCACTGTGATCTGCGTTGGAGCCAATTGCAAACTGTATCCCAAAAGGAAATCCAGAAGAATGGAGTCACAATAAAGTCGCTCAAACGACCCATTCATGAGGTTCAAAGCTGCAGTGTGTCTGTCTTACGACAGCAAACGTCAATTCTTCTCAACAACAAGTAACCCTAAAACAAACACGTTTGTTATATATTCTTATTTTACTTTAAAAGAAGAGCAGCGGCAGCAGCTATTAGTCTTCGGAATGCACGACAGAGATCCGGGATTGACTAGAAGCTATATCGGACAGGTTGTCTCTCTGCCTGTGCGTTTGTCGTTTGCTCCCTCGATTATAAGTAGTACGCCTTCTTCATACAAGAGGAGCCATAGCAAGAAGACGAAAAAAGGGATACCCAACTATTGTTTGCGGTCTTCTAGGAAGGTCGTAGTTGCCTTACCAAATACTGGATTAAAAAACTGTGAAAAATAGAAATTTCAATGGAAAAATATCAACAGATACTTTTGCAACTCTGTAAGGGTAATTCTGGTGGGTAAATTCTGTTCTTACAAGTGCGAAATGATATAGTAGCAATTTTAGGAAATCCAAGCTCAGTTTTGACATTCAAGGAATAAACCTCTATCCCCTAAAACGACTAAGGACCTAAATCTTCAGCCACATAATCTGAGGGGAACAGTGTCTTAGAAAGAAGTTTAAAAAAAGCAATAAAACATATCATCTGGAAACACTAAAACCAACGCTAAAATCAGGACAAGTTGTATTAAAATTTATGCTTGCGCGAGTGTTTTTCTCCGGCCATTGTTTGCACTTCCAGATGACGGTTTTCCGAATGCTCTAACCTCTGTTGACAGATCACCAATAATTTAATAAATATAGTGTGCCAGAGTATGCCTTGAAAAAGGTAATAGCGTGTTAATTAAAAGACCTAAAGAATAACGGGTCTTTATATCATGTACAGCATTTGTCTCAAGTCGTCAAGCGCAGGTTTATTCAAATAAGGTGACGTTTCTCGTTTTGTTAACCCGTGAATGTGCAAGCTATTAGCGAGTTAAAGTGATGAGTGAGGAAGTATAATATCTTCACTGCATACTCATTACCTCATCGCATAAGGTAAAGTTATGGGAAGATTTCGCGACTGCTGAAGCAATAGGCATGCAACGAGGATAAAGCGTAGGGTGCTGTCAACCGCCCCCAGGGGTGGTGGGTGGGTCGCGAAAGTTGGCCGTCGTCCCGGACTACGGTTAAAATGACCACGTTTCAGGCAGGGCGATAAAATATATACTCTAAGACCGCAAGGCATCAACACCGCAATAAGCGTGCGCGGATCGAAACGGGGGAATTCGAACGCATAATGAAAACTTCTGCCATGAGCTAATTAATTATGCAGTGAGAATAGTCTTCTATTTAGTTTTGGTTGAATGCAAATAAGAACAGAGCGAAGTTGGGAATGCGGATTGAGGAATGTGAAAATCATGTTGTGTGGACTATGAAAAGTGAGGTCGAAATGAGAAAAAATATGACTACAAAAGAAAGTTCAGTTTGCTTGGATAGAGAGAGCGTAAATTCATTCCTTTCACAAAGTCAGAGTTACATGGAGTATACGACTGAACAAGGATCTGTCTATCCATCTATCTGAACATGGATGGTCTATTTGTTTGTTGTTGTCATTAATAATATTCGGCTGTCCCCACTCCAGATTCTACATTTCTTCACTTTTCAGTTTCTATCACGCGCCTCGTTTTCCATGCACCCACTGCATTTTCCTCCTGACCGCACACTGTAATTTCTCGTTTCCGCTGTTCCCCACTTCGGACTCTTCTTCATTCTGCATTCAACTCCTTATTTATTATACTATATGCAAATCACTTAAAACGGTAAAACGTCAAGGGATTGGGCACGTGTGTGGCACGTGTTAGGTGCCAGAGAGACGAAATCAGGCGCGAGTGCAGGTAGCCTCACAAAACGCGATGTGAGTACGTACTTCTTGCGCGCCTGATTTCTCTTTTAAAACCCTTGCCACACAAACTCATACACGCACAGCTCGCAGCTTTACGACTCGTCTCAATCTCATGAATCAGTGCAACACCTGTAGTTTCCATTTTCCTCCTCCTGTTGAGAGAAGGAGGTGGCTTGCTGCAATATGACTTCTTAAAAGGTATGTTGAATACTAAACAAGAAGCCAATCACTTCTAATGTAAGCCGATATTTTTTCTCTACGTGCGAATCTCCGAATCATTGTACTAGCGCCGCTTACGGTGATCTAAATGCCGTTGGTTTGGTCCAGTTGATTCCTGGTCTATCCATCGCACTCTGTAATCACCTTTTCTCTTCAGATGAACGGGAGTTTTGTTAACTGGAAGCTGACCGAAGAAAGCTCTGGAAATTTATCACGTATAGTTGGTATAACTACCATTTTCCTAATCAGAAGCGAGCAAAGTTGGTTGTTCCGTCTGTTTTAGCAGAACTAGATCTTAAATTAATTATAGACCGTAAACTGTGCACGTGAGGGACCACCTTATCACATGTTTCGCGGAGTGTGGAAAACACGGAGTGTGTGGAAAATGCGGAGTATAGTGTCACGGAATCAGAATAAATGGCTAACTGCCACGTATATCATAAGGGCATTCGAGGAAGGATAAGCGAGTGTTCTTTCCAAAAATTACAGCTCCTTTCGACTCATAAGCCCCGTCATGAATCACTGACTGTGCGATCATATTAATCAATTGTATCAACGACCAGATGGTATCCCGTAACAACGTCTATTTGTCCTTGATCAACAGATCTGTATGTGCAAGCAACAATGTGCCTGGACTTGCCCATTAAACATGTGTTTTTTTTCTTCTAATGTCTGAGAGGGCTGGGCGTTAATAAGTGTTGGTGAAGTCGGAGCTGTACAACAGTGTCTCCGTGCTTTCATCTCTCCGTACAACCCGTCTGACAACACGTCTGACCACAATTTTAAATGGTGATACAAATGCGGCGAGGGTCCAGAGTGCCACGTACCTGGTGCCGATGGCGGATTTGAAGCTCTCCATGCTTAAGCGGCCAGTATCCACAATATAATTCGGTTTGAAAGCCTAATTAAGCGGCCACCTCTATAAAGCGATCGCCGATCCCGACTAGATTTGTTCTTTTGTTTTTATATCAAAAGTTGATGACAGACGATAACAGAAGCGCACCATTCAATCAATCAAGGCTTCTGACTCAAAAGTAACATGAAACACATTACGTCAAGATTTTCTTAATAGGAATTTTGCGATTTTTGAGAATATCACTGTCACTAAAGCGTTAAACAGTAAACATTTAATACCCTATTCACACATTTTCCACTTACGTCTCGTTTTCCACACAGTCCGCGTTTTCCACACTCGGCGTTTTCGATACACTCCGCACTACACACTCCTCGTTTTTTCACACTCCATACACCACATAGTCCATCCAACCTCGCGGTTGGTCATAAACTGACCGCAATTAATTCGGTTTCAATGAATGCTCCGTTTCAAATTGTCTGTCCTTTCTTATGTCGAACCAATTCCGAATTCGGCGGGGTCTACAAAATTTTGACTAAAGGAAGGGGAACTTTGCGACTTGTTGTTGTCCTTTACCTCCATTGATCTGCGTGACTTCCTTCTTTTATAAGCAATATTGCCCCAAGTGCTTCGGCTTTTCCCTTTGGCTGTAATGGATGTGCCGCCATTTCATGAGCAAAATTATTGTCTAAGTAGTTAAAGAAAAAAACAGTCAACAGTTGTTTATTTCATAGATGAAAACACACCCTGCTAGCAGAGCCTTTCTTTTGCTTGCTCGATTTTGGCGTTCTCGAGAAAGGCTCTGCATGAATCGAGTAAGATCTTTATTGAATATGCGCTGCATGTTGCCAGGATACAGTCTCGAACCCAAGCCTAATATGCCAGATCTCGCCGCCATCTTGGTTTTTCATGGTACAGCGGGCTCAATTATAACCATCGGTTTTGTCACTAAATTGACGCTCGCACTGGAAAAACCGGTTTGACGAGAGAAAACAAGATTGACTAGTCCAGAAGTCCGGGCTGCGGCGGCTTCAAGGAGTTGACGCGATTCGGGCAGAGCCTACTTTTCTCCTCCTCAGTAAAGAAAAAGACAAAAGGAGGCTCTGCTCGCAGGGTGATGAAAACAGTATCTCTCTTTAAATCCATTTAATCTACATTTTGTACAATTTTACATAAATTGGTGAAAAACACTCTAGGTAGTGTGTTGTAAGGCTTTTAACACGATAGGTCGCGGATATTTGTTTTCTACTGCGATGTACCTTCCATTAAATTGAATTAGTAATGGATGGATAAAGTGTGGTCAGGAGATGTCATAAGTTCTATGGAAAAAGGTTTGCCTCTGACTTTTGATATTTTTTTTCAAAAGACGTTTCGGCTAACATGTTCTTAAGCCTTCATCGGTGATATGAAAGCGATGTTCGTACGCTTTCATATCGCTGATGAAGACTTAAGAATAAGCCGAAACGTCTGTTGAAAAATATCAATATTCAGGGGCAAACCTCTTTCCATAGAACTTATAATCGAATTATTCTGTGGGTGAGCCACATGTCAAATATCTACCAGAAGATACCGGACATTTTGAAAAGATAAATAAGATAAAAAACACTTAATAGTAAATGAGATAAATTCCATGGCATGATTGACATCTTTACCGTCACTACCGCAACCATCAAGAACAAATTATGAAGGAGTTGTTACCTCATTACAAACCTTTGTTTAAATGCAAACACATAGATTAATTATAGCTTTGTATTGGGTCGATCAGCTGTTGTGCGTGATATTAACCACTCCTGTCGGCGTTGTGGGTAAATCCCAGATGAATGAGAAGTTGTCCAGCACGGGTTTGATTCACCAAAATAGTCAGAGTTCGTCAGGCTTGCCGTAAATCATATTTAAAGGAGCTAATTCCTGCACCATATGCTAAAATCTATATTCTTTGAATATATGTTCGGCGGGTTAACGACATAGTCAAATTATTATTATTATTATTATTATTATTATTATTATTATTATTATTATTATTATTATTATTATTATTATTATTATTATTGTCATTGTTATTGTTATTTGTAACCCGTAGTGGTTACATGTGGAGCGGGAGAAAATGTTGCAGAAAAACCAGACAATTCCAACGCACAGCGGTAACGGAAAGAAATAAACTTTTAATTGAAGTAACGCAAAAACAGCAGCGGAGAACAGAAGAGGTCGACGTGTCTTGTAGCTGTGAAATGGTTTGATGAGATTTGTTGTGGTGAAAATTTGTTGTGTTGTTGTGGCTCGAACTAGAAAGCAGAAGTAATGAGCCAACGCCTTAGATATATTACTTGACTTACGCGAAAGTGGCATTGCGATGCAAAACTAAGTAAAAACTAAAATAATAATGTCACATTACGATAATAAACTAACGGCTATAACAACAAAAACGTGCATAAAACGACTTACTTTAGTCTGGCTCATACTAACTATGGTAGCTGACAAAAATAGGTAGAGGTACTTGAAATAGCTAGTAACCAGCAAGTAGCGTTGCAACAATCAGCCTTGTGTAAAAAACTACGTGACTATGTAAAAGGCGAAATCCGATCACTTAAAACAATCTTGCAAGCGTGTTCAGCGCTGCGATAAATAAATGAACAAAGAAAAATAAGGTGCGAATCGCGGCTAAATATAGTTTGTTTCATTGAATGAATGTTTTGGTGATTTCACAGATCTGTGATGTAATTCACTTCTGACAGTTAGAATTGTTGTTTTTGTTTCTTTACTATGTAAACCTTTGTTGGGACGAGTTGTTGCAGAATGCTAGTGTGTACACTTAGTACGACGTCAGGTATGTTTTTCCACTTCATGATCGGGCTGAAGTTGAGTTTCGAGATGTTGTTATCTTTCCAGCGTTGAGTGACATAGTTGCCAAGCCATAGTTGTTCGGAAACTTTTTGTTTGTACTTTGTGTCCGTTGCCTCTTTAAGGGTTTGTTGAATGTACTTTGGACTACTGACCTTGAACACAGTTTCCTTCTCACCCATTGTTACTGAGGTGGATTTGTGCTGTTCGTCGAATGTTACATCTACCTTTAATTGCTGGGAGTAAGTCTAAGGCTTGGAATTTTGCAATTGTGTGTGAAGGTTGGTTAATCCCTTCTGCTTGACTAAATCATGTACTCTTGTGAAGAGCATCGCCATCTGGAACTCGTCTAACTATGTAAGTGGACCAAAGTTGGATAAAATGCTGAGAGTTAGATTTCAACCTTACAATATAGACTTTCCTACCCCTTTTCTTTAGTTAAAGTTAAGCTTACACCAGTATTACATCTAAAATAAATAGTTTCAATTATTGTTACTGAGCTTAAAATTGTTTGGTCATTTAACATCTTGCCAAATATAAAATGTGTTAATACTAGACTCTATCTTGTGGTGTCTCCATCAGAGCTACATGTTGCAAGGCAAAGCTAAAAAAAGTCTTGTCACAGATATTTAATCAGGTCTTACGTGATTCCTGCAAACACTCATCTCTGCTGTATGTCCTCTTGTGTGTTATGGCCTCTCCTATTTGTTACGGGAGTGGTTCGCCAGGCTCATCAGCACCTTTCAAATCGGTATCGGGAGGCAACCCCCTGCCCCACCCATTATTCTTTTTTTGGGCATCAACCAAGGGGCAATTGCATTAAGATGCCTCCCTTGATCTGCCTCTACATTGTTGACTTATCCTCAACTGTTTTAGGCTAACTTTAAGGTGAGTTGTGTTTATGGAAGTTTACGGAACCTTTCGACAAAGGATAAACGACCAAGCTTTCACTTTTGGCAATGACAACACCGATTCTTGATATGAATTCTGAATGGAGGCTATAAATTATGCTGTGCCGC
>OX421457.1:17003201-17015701 GCA_949126865.1 Montipora capitata | reverse complement strand
TGTGGGTTAAAGTACGGATAACATGGTATTTTTTTGCGACATTTGGAGGGGTAGTAAACATGACGTTAAAACTAAAATTTTGCAAGTACTTTTCCTGAAGTTGTAAATTTGATCAAACTGTCATCATTGCACCTTTTTACATGGTGAGTAAAAGCGAGCAAATAATAGTTTTTGTACCCGTTTGCTCGGAGCAGCAAATGTGTTCAAATATGAATTTTTGCAGAGATTGCTCAGAATAGCAAATGTGGCCAAACGTGTAGTTTTGCAGGGTTTTGCTCAGGAAAGCAAATGTGTTCAAGGATGTATTTTTGTAGAAATTTGCTCGGGATATTAAATGTAACCAAATGTACGAATTTTTGCACATAATTGCTCTGCATACCAAATGCAGTCAAAGAACCAGGTTTTCATGCTTGTTTACGATAGGAAATTTGACTATTTGCTCGGGTAGCCCTGTGATAAAGAAGTAAAATTATGTTTTTGCTCACTGTAGCAAATGTGATAACAATATCATTTTTGCTTAAAGTAGCAAATGTGAACAATATACATGCATGTAGCTTTTGGTAACAGATAACAGATGTGATCCAAAACATTAGTTTTGCTTGTAATAGCAAAATGATTAAAATGTGATTTTACACCACTGTTCTCACTGTTCTTTAATTAGGCCAGAGGTGAATGCTTTTCCATCACTTTTTTTCTCAAATTAGCAAATGTAATCAAAGAATCTGTTTGGCATTTTCCTTGAGATGGAAGATGACATACCCTTGAAACTCTGTTGATTGAATACCGCAATAACCATTTCAATAATAAAATAAAGCAGGTTTAATTATCTAAACATATGCAATAAAATGTCACATTCTCAATTTTGACTATTAATAATACAAGTGCACATTGAGATGGCAATTAAATAGCTCTGAAACTTGGATGGACATACAATGTTTGCAGTATATTCATAAAGCTGTTTTATTGCCCTTTAGACAGTGCCTCCATACAATGGAACTCAAAGGTGAATTATTCCTTAGAAACTAATGCCGAAAATAATCCATTCTCATAATGCACCTGAAATACAAATGTTACATGCAAAAGAATGCGGGTAAGGTAAATAAGATGATAGAATTACTCAACGTTTTTCTTCAAATTCGTGGCCAAAACAGGCACTGTACCCTGATGCAGAAATAAGTAACAACCTAATGCAATACAACTAGCAGCAAATTATTACTCATCTTAATAAATAATTGACTTGTGTGACAGTAAGTTCCTAATGATGATAGATATATGTTATGTTAAAGCCAACGGAGAGGTTAAGGCTGAGTTCAGATACCAAACATTTGATTGGGAATCAATAAAAACTTAGGCTGACCTTAGGACAACATAATACATGTAACTGCCATATAATACGTCACAAGTATATGCAAAGTATACTTCCATAAAAGAAAAATTCAGTATCTAAATCGAACCTGCCTGAAAGTTGAAATAGCAGCTAGGAGAATGACTCAGCCATTTCACATTGATTCATATGCTTCATTGTATTTTCATGTAATTGATTTAAGTTATTAGGTTTGGTATCTGAACTGCGCCCAATACTATTATCAAACAACTTACACTAATGATGCACCAACCACAAACTGTGGTGAGCATTTTGTTAAGCGTTGTTTGAAAGCAAGTTCCTATAGTAGTGTACTTGAATCTAAGTTCTTCAAACACGTTTATCTACAGAACCAGATGGAAAATACTTCACAGTATGCTATAACAAATTAACTGCATGTTTAGACCTACTCTACAAGTCACATCGAACCATATAAGGCGTGCCATCCGCCAGTTCAAATGGAGAATACTACAAATTAAAATGCTATAACAAATTAACTGCATGATTACACCTACTTTACAAGTGACACCGAACTGTTTAAGGAGTGCCACCAGCCAGTTCAGATGGAAAATGCTAAAACTAGTATACTATCATCATCATCATCATCATCATCATCATCATCATCACTATGACAAATTAACTGCATGGCTAGACCTACTTTAAAAGTTACATCGAACTTTATGAGGTGCGCCACCCGCCAGTTCAGATGGAAAATACTACAAATTAGTATATTATGACAAATTAACTGCATGGTTAGACCTACTTTAAATATTACATCAAACTGTATGAGGCGTGCCACCCACCAGTTCAGATAAAAAATACTACAAATTAGTATACTATGACAAATTACCTGCATGGTTAGACCTACAGTGCCGCTCGGAGATAAGCGAACAACGCAGACGCAAAATGAACGCACGCGATACGCGTTTTTTTTGACGCGTCTAAAATTGCGTATCGTATACGCGTTTGTGCCTTTGTTATTCATAGCCATAATTTTGCTTTTCCAGTATTGTTTGCGGAACAAAAGAATAAATTGCGTGACTGCCGACAAGTCGAAAATTTGCATACGGTATGTGGCTTTGATTACTGTCAATTTCGATCCGCAAATGCCGCCGATGAAAGCATCCACAGGGCATTATTTCGAAGTTTAATACCCTTTTACATGCAACAAAGGTCACGAGAGACGAGCGAAATTAAATCAGCAAATTATGACCCGAAAAACCGAAGACATGATTTTTTTCAGTGCTTGCCGTGAAGCGGTATTTACAGTCACTTCACGATGACTTTTTGCCGACGCGTGCAAAGTCCAATAATTCCTTGTAAAAAAATCAAATAAATTCGATTGGCATATTATAGAAAGTTTTTAAAAAATATTTTCTTTGTACCGAGAGCATTTCACCGTTTGAATCAGTGAATTATGTCCCGAATCACATCACGATGACCTCTCGCCGGCGCGTGCCCAAAATTAACCCAATAATTTTCCTCGCAGAAAAATCAAATAAATGTGATCAGCGCATCATTGAGCCTTTGAAGAAAGAAATTGTGTCTGAAGTGAAAGCATTGTACCCGTTGTAATCAGAAAATCGTACCCAACAGGACCGGAGATGTGGATATTACATGAATTAAAATCGTATTGTCACGTGCCGGCAAAAGTGTGTGATTTCACTGTCGGGCTGAAAATCCACGCCAAAAATCATTCTTTACTGCTGAATTTACAACAAAACAACTCAAGCTGCAAAATTCTCAGCCTTAAATGATGAATTTCTGGACAAAACTGCTAATGATGAGCCCTTTGCTAAAGAGTTGTGTTGTTAAGTTTAACGAGTGACAGACGCAACGGCCTTGGACCCGAAAGTTGTTTGTATTTTTTCACCTATCGGTGAGCGTCACGCTTTACTTAAGTATTCACATCCAAAACGACAGAAGGAGTTAACTACTCAACTTTAAACGATGAATGGCTGTACAAAACTGCTAATGACGAGCCCTTTGCTTACGAGTGGTGTTTTTTAGTTTACGACTAAACGGATGCACCGGCACGAAGTTTGTTTTGATAATATCGCTCTCAACGCTTTCATGTAAATTTCGATGTTAAAAAGGTTCTTGTGTGCAGTGGTGTGCAGTTTTTCGCTAGGTTTATATTTCTCCAAAAGGAAACTTGATGAATTTTTTTTTTTTGGCTTTGAAACACAAATATCCTCCAGAAGGACTTTGCGCCATTAGAATAAGCATATGGTGAGATTTCTTGCGCACCGACCAGAGAACATGCAAATTATTTTCACATTCACCACACCGCAAGCGATTGAGACTAAACAAAGACAAGGCGACAAAAGAAAGACAAAAGGAGAGCTCATAAATACTAATGAGCCTTTTTGCGTATGTGTTGACGCGCATCTGCGTTTTTTTTGACGCGTTTACGCGTTTTGCGTATGCGCGTTTTTTGCGTATATTTTGGTTCGCTTATCTCCGAGCTGCACTGTACTTTACAAATTGCATCGAACTGTATGAGGCGTGCCACCCACCAGTTCAGATGAAAAATACTGCAAATTAGTATATTATAACAAATTAACTACATGTTAGACCTACTTTACAAATTACATCGAACTGTATGAGGTGCGCCACCCGCCAGTTCAGATGGAAAATACTACAAATTAGTATACTATGACAAATGAACTACATGGTTAGATCTACTTTACAAATTACATCGAACTGTATGAGATGCGCCACCCGCCAGTTCAGATGGAAAATACTGCAAATTAGTATACTATGACAAATGAACTACATGGTTAGACCTACTTTACAAATTACATCGAACTGTATGAGATGCGCCACCCGCCAGTTGAGATGGAAAATACTACAAATTATTATATTATGACAAATTAATTGCATGGTTAGACCTACTTTACAAATTACATCGAACTGTATGAGGCGTGCCACCCGCCAGTTCAGATGGAAAATACTACAAATTAGTTATACAAGTACAACTGTATGACAAATTAACTGCATGGTTAGACCTACTTTACAAGTTACATCGAAGCGTATGAGGCTTGCCACCAGCCAGTTCAGATGGAAAATACTACAGATTTGTATACTATAACAAATTAACTGCATGTAATTGAGTGGTACATGTACTTATATTACACCCATCTTTCAATCATTAATGCCACGTGAAGATACGTCCATTAGAAAGATATCACTTAAACTCATGTTACTGGTTATGTTTTATGTATTTAGTATTGAAAGATCACTGACAATTTTGTCAGACTTAAAGGATTGTGAAACCTTTCTTGATTTTAGTCAAAAATTATTGAGAAACGCTTCCTATATTAGCACAGGTAATCACTGATTGTTGCCCTGAACATTCGACTCTGCCATAATTACCGGATGCCTGAAAAAATTCACTTGACCCCAGTTCAAGTCAAAAGATTAATTTCATACAGTGTATCCAGAACAATGACGCTACTCTACCCAAGTATTGACATAAAGACATTAATTTGCAATTGCATCACAATTCACAATCAGTGGACTGTCTGTTTCTTGCACCTCAAGAAATTCCCTTCAGCACTGCAGCTTGTGGTTGAGATAGGCCCTGGAAAATATTCACACCAGTCAATCAATCAATCAATGCATAAGCGACATGTACATTTCAATGATTGATGTAACACACCACTCTGTCATTCATAAGCAATCCTCTGGTGTAAGTGAAACTGAATAATGAAGCTAAACGAATTGCAAACTGGAAGCCTGTGACAGCCTCCCACAAGTGTCCACCTTTCCAAATTGACCATTTTGTGCATGTAATAAAATCAATAATTATTATTGATTTTATTACATGCACAAAATGGTTACTGAGCTTGCGCTTGAGCGCTGCGCGCTGAGCGCTGAGCGCTGAGCTTGAGCTTGAGCTTGCGTTTCTAATGATTTTAAAATGGAATTAGTGTTTGATGGCTACTACTCAAAACAACTTTTGTATTTCATCTATAATTTGCTCTTTTTTCTTGGGTTCCTGGCCACAAAGCACTAAAAACATGATGCTGTGAGTTTTACCATATCCAATTAAAGCAGTGGAGCAATCATACAGAAAACTGCTCATTAAAACAAAAGTTTGAATAAAAATTTTCCAGGATGTCCTTTTTGTGTTGTTACAGTATGAGCTACATGTAGACTAAGTACTGATCAAATAAAATTGAGGTTTTATGGGGAGAAATTGAAAATATCGACAATATCAACTCTATCACGTAAATGGTTGGTACAGTATATTTAGATAGCCAGCTCTCAACATGTACATGTATAGTAGCTGTATAATCTTCCATGAGAAATGCTAGTAATCATGCATTGAGTACTTTACCATAGAATACCCGACAAGACAATTGGATTTTTCTGTAAAGGCTCGCATACACCTGTACATGTACATGCAAACAAAATACACTGTACAAGTGACAAATAACATGTGAAAAGCTTTGTTATCCAATTGTCATAGGAACTAGTTACCGTATTTACCCGTGTATAAGTCGATCCCATGTATAAGTCGACCCCCCATTTTTGATGGCAAAAAAAGCAATTTCTTAATTTCTTTGCTAAATGTTCATGGGATACTAATCTTGCATTCTTCGATTTCTGGAACTGTGGATTCACAAAAGATTAAGGGCCTCAAGTGCTTAATAGTTTTGTGGTTCAGCGGTTGTTGTATGTGCGGGCATTTTGTCCTTGAATTTCGAAAAAGTTCTCAGAAAATCGAACATATAAACCTCAAACTAACCTGTTTCGTTGTTCAAGGATAAAGGGCCTTAGAGGATAAGCACAACATCACAGAAGCAGGAGTCAATCTTTGAAAATAACTTCAAAAACGATGCGAAATGTGCAAGGTTTAATTGGTGCTTGACTTATAATTTCTCACATGGCAAACGAAACAAAACTCATAAACCAAACAATACAAAGTTTGCAAAAGCATTTAAATCATCCAGGTTTGTATAAAGAATAAAAAACAATCATTACCAACCAGCATTTTCAGACAACACGAGTGACGATCATGCTTGCACGCAACACGAGTTATTGCGCCAGGTTACTAAGCCGTTGAAGGATCGCGTTTTATTTGAAGAAACAAGAATGCTTTTTAGAGCTTTCCGCCTTTGGAAAACGAAAATTTCCAGTGTCTATTTCATATTTGTGCTTGTGAGTATCTTCAACATTTAAAGTAAAACAAATCCTTTTTTATTTCAACTGGAATTGCTTAATTACATTCATTTTGAAGTCTTTCGTCCACTGCGTTCGTTATGCCTCAAAGACCACATTATGATGTTAATTTTGAATAAATTATTTAGCTGGAACTTGGCTCGAAATCTTTGACCCATGTATAAGTCGAGGGCGATTTTTGGAGCTTCTTTTGAGGCCATAAAAGGTCGACTTATACACGGGTAAATACGGTACATGTATCCTTGCACAAGCAATGTGGTGTGCTGTAGCAAGGTTTGGTGGAATAAGGCTGCATATCCAGTTATTATTTCACTGTTTTCCCTGTATTCTGATTCGTTACGATTATTTTTATGGCTTGGTATAAAAGGCTTTAGGTACTAAACATGTGACATTGTTTGGTCATGAGACACCAGTGAAGGTATACAATGTCATAGGAAAAACAAGTGTCAAGTACACTGTAACAAGTGAGATACCTTTTTATATCATGTCATATGAAATAGTTACAGTATATCCTTGCACAAGCAATGTGGTGTGCAGTGGCAAGGTTTGGTGAATAGCTTGGTACAAAAGGCTTCAGATACTAAACGTGTGACATTGTTTGGACATGAGAAAACAGTGAAGGCATACGGTAACCATGTCAGGAAATTTGTATTCCACCAAACCTTGCCACTGCACACCACATCGCTTGTGAAAAGATATATGTAACTATAGCATACCCGGGCCACTAATATGTTCTAGGAACAGTATTGTTTGAAGAACGAGGCATATAAAAATAAGTGGCAAATAAGAGGGCCGGGTACAATAGACTTCAGCTGTCACAGGGATGCAGAGATCCATATCATTCATACCCCTTTCCTTATTATTGGTATTGTTTTAAATGACCTTAAATTAATAACGTAACCTGAAATTACTACAGTAAGGGAGTACATGTACGTCTGCAAAAGTAAAGACTGCCCTTGCAGAGGGAGGGATGTATGATGCGAATCTCAATTCAATGAATCAGCAATCAAACGTGTTATGAAAAAGAAAGGATATTCTATACAAAACTTAAGGTATATACTTTCAGGTTATTATCAGTCAGGTGACCTACCGAAACTCCTTCGGCAAATCTTTTGCTATTCGGCGCTTTAAATCGTGAATCTTCCCGCTCTTTTGCTTAAATCCACATGTAGCTGTTCGGCCATCCTTTGTTCCAAACGTTCGTTGAACTCCGTTTGCTTTAGGAAGAAGGCCTCTATTTCTGCCATGAATTCTTCATCGATTAATGCTGCTGGCGTTGGTCGTCACTCTTTCTCGAACACCGTCTCTGAACTCCCTGATCAGAATCCAGTACGTACAGCTGTATGAGTCTAGATTCAACGGTTCCATGTCAAGCAGCTAGTCTATTCTTGCTAGGTTTCTCTAGATCTGGTCGCCTTGGAATTAGTGGGAATCGTGGACTTGAAATAGGCATAGAACATTCGGAAGACCGACCATTCAACATTCATGACACTGGCGTGTGTGTTTGTGGCGAACTACTGTAAAACTACTAGGGCTGGTTCCCGACGTTATGGCCTGAATGGTCGTTGCCCTTTCTTTCGGATTTCGTCGATTCTTACTGCCATTTCACCCGCACAAATGTCAAGGAATCGCCGTATAAAACCTTGGTCGTCCGAAAACGAAAAGAAAGAGGAAAGAGCGACAGAGCTGAAAAACGACTGCGCATGCGCCAGATAGGGAGCACATATCGTGCATGAGACGCGAAGTGTCCATTTCGATCGTTTGATCTCGTCTTCTGCCTGTGTCACTTTATAACTCTTGACGGTGTGAATTTTGGAAGTGAGATCGTGGTGATTTAATTTAAGGAGACACATCAGATCTGTGTAATATATTTGTGTGGAATTTTTGGGCCTTGAGATCCAAACCCAGTTAAATTTGTTTGGGAATATGCGCTGCAGAAACTAACCGAGGCTACGGTGAGTGTTCCATATTTGTTTTTGAAGCATGAAGTGTTCACAACGTTTGGTTCAGTTTGCACACAAGGGTATTGCCCATGCAATCTCTACAGTTTTCATCAACAAGATAATTTGGGCAGGGTTTTCTGAAATCACCTTTACAATCAATCATACATGTGTTTACAATGCGTTAATTAAACGTAACATGTTCTAAGAGCATTATTTGAAAGTTGTCAACCTTCTCCTTGAACCAAGGCAGCAGTTCATTTAGAGTCCTGCCACTCTGCAATAGCCACTTAACCTCCTGACTGCCCCCATAAAGGCAGCTGTCTAACAGAAAACACCTTGCCAACTTGTGAAGTTGGAATGAACACAAGTACTGGCCAGAGCTACATAGAAAATATTGAAGTTCTTTTCCCTGTCTCAGGGCATTTCTTCAATGAAAAGGTAAATTGGTTGCAAGACTGGCCTCTGAGATTACACTCAGAAGAAGTTCTAGTTGCACAGTAGTGTGATCAATAACATTGTTTAATTTATTGCCATAGTGAGGCTTGATTACAGAATCATAAATACTTGCCCACCAAAATACCCTGTGCAATCAACTGATACACCCATGTTCGGGAGACTGTTGGCCTGTTAATTAATGGAACATCCATATATTAGGAAAAGAACAATTTGTTAAATAAAAGTGCAAAGTCCAGGCCCTGCTTCCTGTTAATCCTACGATTATTGACGGGGAAATACTGCTTCAAAGTGGCACCCAAGTGACTTAATTGTAGTCTAGCTTCCACAATCGCCAAATAATAATGATCTATCATTATTGTAATAATGCAACACACTTGGTGTCAACATCTATGTCAAAACGTGGAAGATGGTATTTTTCTTTCCCCCTTGACTGGCCATTATTTGCAAATCTATGTTCAACCCAACGTCCAAGGCAAAATTATGGTTAGACTCAAATTTAAGAACATGTGTTAAGGCAAACAGTTAAGGGTCATTGGTTTATGTGTGGTTTATAGTATGTTTATATGGTTAGCTCATCATGTTTTCTTTGTCTTGGTTGTGTAATAAGAATGACTTTTTGTACTAATTTTCACAGCCCCCATAAAAACTGATATTTGCAGTTTCCTGTGTCTAGGAAAATAATAATATCATTATGATATTGTAGATTATAGCATTGTAATATGCATCTCATGGACAATAACATTCATTTTCGTTTTTTGTCCTTAGGGAGATGGATCCACCTGGTATTATTTGCGGCAGTTTTGTGAAATATTAGCTCTAAAGGGAGCGAGAAGAAATTCAGCCTTTTTTTCTCAGCAATAAACCACAATTATAATCTTATTGAGTTCACTTTGTCCATGTTGGTAGTGTGGAACAAAAGACTGGATAAAGTCACTGAGAAATCCAGACAATGCTGTTGAGTTTTAAGCAGTTTCTTTAGTACTCTTCACATTGTCAAACTTTTCAGTCTCTTCTTAGAACTGAATACCAGTCCTTAACCATTTTTCAGTTATGAACTTTTTGGACCAGCACAGAACTTTAAGATGCCACTTTTTTAAATGTTGTACTTATAAAACAAAATGGGGACAACATATTCAAGCAAAAACATCACAAATGCATGTTGTTTGCACCTGCACGCAAACTTTGCGAATGCTTTTGATCTGATGAGTTGCCAACCCAGTAATGCTTCAGATACATGTAGTGACGTGGAAACCCAGAACACCTCCAAACACATTCAATGACAAGTTGTCAGAGAAAAAATTAAAATTAAAAACAAACATCTTCTTGAGCATTGGGACCCACATGGAATAGCCCTTGCATATGTATGTGTATTATACTGATGACTGGATTCCATCTACTTAATATACAATCATCTTTTTAGGATAATACCACCTACGCCTTTCAGCAGATAATGCTAGAGTGAACTTCTTGCTATACAGCTGAAAATATTAATTTTGTGGAATGCCACTTTCAGGGATGTTTCCTAGTTGTCTATGCTCTAAAGATTTTGTTCAAACTCATCAAGTACAATGTAGCATGCATGTGTGAAATGTCTCAAGTTTAGATCAGTTTTGCAATATGCACTGTGTTGTCTGAACTGATCCTTGTAAAATTTTTGTAGTTTCTTGTCAATTGCTAAATATGGGAAAAAAAAAGGATTTACTTTCTGAAAGAAAAATAACATTAATGACGTCTCTTGATCAGGTTAGGATCTGATGAATTTTTATTTTAAAAGGCAAGCAAATCAAGGGGCAAATTAATTTTCTCTGAGCTGTTTAATGTCATTAAGTGGGCTTTCCAGGATGAAGCACTTTTTTGCCTGCTCTCTGTGTATCATACAGTGTATAATCTTTTCACCGATTTATCTCAGTTTCTGTTGGGGCCGGCTTTCATCGCGCTTCTATAAATTTAACAAAAGATGCTGTGTAAAGAGCGAGAGATGTATTTTGCTTTCATGATAATTATAAATTCGTATTAAAATTTGGAGAAACGTGGAGCTCAATTTGCCTAAGTTCTTGCATCTTTGCATACTCTATTTTAATATCGCTTTCAGCATGCTTGCCAAAATATCTTTTGCAAGCGTGTCACCATTCACCACCCGGTCTATAATTCACCAGTTGTCTTCCTTTGTTGTTCAGAGTATTATAGAGAGTATCTGGAACGTCATAAGGTTTTTCAATGTCTCTTTACCAACACAGACAAAGAGGCATTGTCCTGTATCGCAACCACTCGGCGAACTAGTCTCCACCGATAAGTTCGAAGCTCTCACCAATTCCACCGGCCGAACATCGCCAAAACAGGGTTTAAGGGAATTTCTGGTCCTCCCAGAAAACCAACAACTTGCAAAAACCGTTCGAGAAACTTGCGACAAAAGCCAACACTGTCAAAAAAGTAAGCATTGCAGCGCTCGTTACCTCCATTCACCGTATAGTCACACGAAAGGTGCATTTACCGCGCGAAAACAATTTTTACACAATTTGTACACCACTTCAATTTTTGGAAAAACATCAAAACTCGTCAAAACTTGTGACAAAATCCTTATCTTTCAAACGGCGACCTTATTTTTTTGATTTAATCAACGGCTGTCATTTTCCGGCGAACAAATAGTCTTTTTGAATGAGTGCGCCCTTGAGCCTGCGTTTCGTGCCGCGGATCAGTGACTTGCGCAGTCGTTTTTCAGCTCTGTCGGAAAGAGCACATCGCCCGCGCGAATTTCAAACCGTTGATAACCAAATTTTCATCGTCACAAAACCTCGTTTCCAGGGTCTTTGCGGCGGGGTGATTCAAAATGGCGGACAATTGCCCCTCCGAAAAGATCCTGGGAACGAGGAAGGCCCAAGCATTTTGTTTACCATTGGTTGGTTTCATTGTAGGACGTTGCCGCTGATGAAACTCAAAAGCTTCCGAATACCAGTGCAGTTTTCGTTCAATAATATAACGGTTATGTAAAAATTGAAAGTTTGCCACAGCAGTAAAATGTGTAACAAATATTTTATGCACATTGCCTATGACAACAAAACGAAGTTGATGTAAATCACCATATTTACTCCCAGGTAAATATGAATATTTATAGCAAGGAAATTTGCAAATTTACAACAAAGTCATATTCCGGCAATTCATTCCTTTTTGCTCCCATTGCAAAAGAGAGTAAATAAAATGCAAATGTACGTATTTTGATCCTTTGAAAATCAGTTCAAACAATAATGCAAACTATTGGTTTTGCGACATATTTGCTTGCATTTGCGGTTGAGGTCAAACTGCTATCTTTGCGGTGAAGCAAATTTGAGCAAATCTGTGGAAACATTAAATATTTGCATAGGACGCAAATGCCAAGCAAGTAATTACATTTCCTTAACATTTGCACACAAATTCCTCCAAAACAAACATTCAAGTTTGCGCAGGCTTTACTTGTCAAACCAAAGTTAAAGCAAATTTAGAGCCCTAAATTTGCCACATATTTGCTCAATTCGCAAACTCGAGTAAATCCATTTTTTCGTCCAGTGATAGGT
>OX421457.1:16975701-16988201 GCA_949126865.1 Montipora capitata | reverse complement strand
ACTCCATGGGGAAACTACTGGTACAAACGCCTGGCCTTCGGAGGAGTCAACAGTCAAGACCTGTTCGACGCAGAGATCAGCAAAGTTATATCAGGCACCCGCAAGGTTCTCAATAACCGTGACGACATCATGATCGGTGGTAGAGACTGGGACGAATACAACAAGTCTCTTGCACAACTGCTACAGAGACTGGAGGATCACAACCTGACCCTGCGACGTGAAAAGTGCGAATTTGGAAAAGCGTCCATCGACTTCCACGGACACCTGTTTACACAAGAAGGCCTTAAACCAAGCCCAACCAAGATTCAAGCAGTCCAAAACTGTGCTCCACCAGCATGCAAAGAGGAACTAGTCTCTTTTCTCCAAATGGTAGCCTACCTATCCATGTATATTAGTAACTTTTCCAGTCGGTGCGAACCACTGCGAAAGCTCACAAAATTCAACGCAAAGTTTGAGTTGTCGACAGAACAAGAAAAAGCCTTCAAGGACCTGAAAGCCGCCATCACCGCAGCCCCAGTCCTAATCCCATACCATCCAGAGCGAGAAACACTCATAATCTGCGACGGAAGCCCCGAAGGACTGGGAGGAGGACTGTTTCAGAAGACTGGCAAAGGATTCCAACCTGTACACTATGTGAGCCGGACCTTAACTGACACAGAGATCTGAAGAGGTACTCTCAAATAGAGAGAGAGGCACTGGCAGCAGAATTTACTACAACCAGGCTCCAGATGTACCTGCTTGGTCCACCAAAATTCAAATTAGCAACAGACCACAAGCCACTGCTTCCACTGCTCAACAATCCAACAGCTAAACTATACCACCGAGCCTTGAAAGACTCGCCTTGAAAATGCAGAACCTCGACTTCGAAGTGATTCACATCCCTGGTAGAACCAACATGACTGACTGTACATTTGGGTTTGTCTTCTTGTAGGTCTTCGTAACGTTTTTGTTTGCAAGTGTCACGTAGCTTTAGGGTGTAGTCTTGTAATAGTTGGTCGTTTGTCTGCTTTCACAAAGATCTTGTTTTCTTCTCGTATTTCCTTTATGTTTTTAAGGTGTTGTTTCTGAAGTTTGTTAGAGTAAGTATTGGTCTTGAATTCAACTCGCTGTATCGTGTCAAGCATACAGTCCTCAAACTCATTCAGCTCCTTTTACATGAGGTGGTGACCGTTTCGATTTAAATCCGTACGATTCTTTAGTTGTGTCATTGGTGTTCGTCTTAAGAAAAAAAATGTACTCCGGAAATTTAGAGTAACGTAAATTTAAAATACCGACATATAATCCCCTTAACATTTCATGTTTTTTTCACCTAGCAGTTCCTTAAATTGTCACGCATTTACCATTCAAATTTCCGTATTTAACTGCCAGATTTCCAATTTGAACAGTTCAGTCGTTAAAATTGCCTGATGAGTCTCAGTGGTACTTGTACCATACGAAACAGTTCTGTAGCATTAAAACGATTAAACCTGAACTTCTGTGAAGTCATAGTTATTGCTCCTCAATCGATTGAGTTGTGCGCTCTACGAAATACGTTCTACTCAAAAAAAAAAAAAAAAGGAAAAAAATGATATATACAGCTGATCTTATGAAAACCGGGTCCTCTCCACATACCTTAATGTCTTTAAATTAGACTAGAATACTTGGGACGGTTTTATTTTGTCAGAAACTGGACGGTAACCTCTCCATTGAAAACATGTTTTGATTTAAGGAAATTAAGGCAATTAAGGCAAATAAGGCCATTAATACCATTAAGGCCATTGGAACATGACTAAGGTGACTTCAGAAGAAGCAATGTTTCATATGGCACGGAAGCCTTATGCCCTTACCCAACAAGTCGACATTTCCTTCACTAAGTCTCCCATAAAGAGGTGCAGTCAATTGTTTTGGCCATGGACTATTACCTCATACTTGTTAGACGTGCATGCGACAATTCATGACAGAACCCCCATGCGACAGAGCCCCCATGCAACAAGCCATGACTTTATATCTTGGTCGCTCATTCTCTAGGTCCCTCTTCAACATCTTACGCAACTCGCAAACACTCTTCCAGGGACCGCATTAAATTGCTGGTTAATCACACGCGAGTCCTCTTCTTTCTTTTTCCTGTCAAACCCACGTTTTAACTTTCGGAGTTCCGACATTTTCTCTACTTTGCATAATAGACCTTTTTATTACTATTATTATTATGAATATTACAATTATATCGTAGTTCTCAACCTTCTTATCGCTTAATTAACCCAACAAGCTCAAATTAAGCCCGCCGCAAAATATACCCTACTATTCAGTCACTGTTGGCGCAATCAAGTTTCCCCCGGTGTGCGCTTCTGCTTTGAGCGCTCATGTTCACGTATGCTATTGTTGCCGAATATTTAACATGTTGAATAATTTTGTGCACTAGTGAACATTTCCTCTAAGTGTGCGCCCGTATAAAGCTATCACGACCTCAATGTTTCCCTCGGCTTCGCCTCGGGGAACATTGAGGGTCTCGGGGAAACAAAACTCACTGTTTCCCTTGGGGCCAGTCATTAATTGCTTATTGGAGTATCTCGGAAGTCTTGAGAATTGATCAACTTTAACGCAACCTGCACCTCAAAACTGGATCTCCAGCTTATCCATTTACTAAAGGAAGCTTTTTGTCACTACTTAGAAGGTCAACAAACGAAACCTGAACGACAGGAGACATATTTTCACCGAGTGCAAGGGTTATGCAAATGAACTTTGACACAAGCGATAGTTGTGTAAATACACTGATTGTGGCGGATTTTAATCTGTTGTCGCGTGCAATCCAAGGAGATACCCAGCGGTTTAAACTTATGGAACGGTTTATTAAGGTAAGAAATTTACTGTGATCTGCTTTTTAGCCTTCATTTAGACCCAACTTTTGAGATTTTCTTCCTCAAACTTGGCTAAATTTTAGTAGGTGAAGAAAGGCCCCAGAGTACGGCGGGTCTAATCTGCAGGTCGCAGGTCACAGGTTGCAGGTCATTGTTTCACCAATACAGAAAGTATCCTAAACATTCTTAAAAGCTAGCCGTAGGCCTAATTAGGCCTAAACAAACGTTTTTAGGCCTAAGGTTAGCTTTTAAGAATGTTTAGGATACTTTCTGTATTGGTGAAACAATGACCTGCAACCTGTGACCTGCGACCATCGACTTGCAGATTAGACCCGCCGCTCAGAGTAGTGTGTCTTCCAGCCTCTCTGGTAAGCTTAGAAGTTTCCGAAAAGTTTCCATATTTCATCAGTCTAAGTAATGAATGCACCTTAGAATTCGTATGAAAACGAAATTCTGTGAGCTGCATTTTAGGGGACGTAGCACGCTTCACAAAATCGGTGAATTTTACCTTTCTGATCACGGTCGGCAACCTCAGTTCCGCCAAAATTCAATTTTGGCTCGTAGCAAAGCAAAAAGAAGAAACTGGAAAATAATAAATTGCTTTTTTATTTATATGTGCCAAATCCTTTTCAATGACAAAAAATGAGGGAAAATTATTTTTGGTCCCGAAGTCGAGTGGACCGCTCTTAGAGAGACTGCCACTTAAACTACAAAATAGGCCGAAATTATGAGGTCCACTAGCAGTAGAGTTATTTTCATAGAGTTATGTCGTAGAGTTCGAGTTAAGTTTCCAAAATCCTGAATTCAAGATTTTGGAAGGCCTAAATCCTGAATTTAGAAATACAGAAATACAAAAAGTATCCCAAACATGCATAAAAGCTAACCTTAGGCCTAATTAGGCCTAAATAAAAGTTTAGCTTTTATGAATCTTGGCTCTACGACATAACTCTATGAAAATAACTCTAAGAATAGCTGTCCCCCGAAATAGTTTCACATACATGCTAGATTACATTGTAATGCAAATGAGAAAAAAAACTAACCGTGAAAATGGCCATTGAACTGAGACGATTGCAATCTGGTCTGAAACTCAAGATCACAAGAATGATTTCAAACCAAAATTGGCCGTCGCGAAGTACAATTACCCCCACAATACATCCATATGGTAATCGCACTATTTAATCCCTTAAATACAGGATTTTAGGCAATACCAATATTTTATTGCTTCAGTTGCCGGTTTATCAAAAAGGCCGAAAAAAAAGATTGGAAACTCCTCTAAAGGTAGATCTTTAGCCACCCTGCCAGCAAAGCCTTTCTTAACTCGACGAGAAAGGACTCTGCAGAAATTGTGTAGATTCTTTATTGAGTATCCGTAAGCCGTTGCTTGGAGACACTTTCAAATCCAGGCCAAGTTTCGATCGCACTCGAAGACGCCATATTCATTTTCGCCTTGTCAAAAATATGATGCACGGGCTGCCTAAAACCTGTTTGACCAGAGTGAATAGCCCAGAACCTTGGGCTGAGGCGACTTGAAAGGCTTGACTTGACACGATTTCTGCAAAGGCTCTCTTGCTCAGCCTCTGGTGAGTTTTAGAGAGGCTCTGCTCGCATGGTTGTCTTCATCCTGAAGGAGCTCATTATGATCATTCAGAAACTACGATGAAATTATATATGAAATGGATCATATATGAACTGCGAATATGAAATCAGTTTCAGAAACTGTTAGTATTCAAATTAATCCATTTTTTAAAGGCCAACCTTCAACCGACAGGCTTTGCGTGTCGTAGAACAATTTTCATGCATGAAAATCCAGCCAAAGCTGAAATTTATCCAATCAGATCGCTGTGATAAGCAATGCGAATTTCCATAACAAAAACAAACGGTGGAAAAGCCTGTCGGTTGAAGGTTGTTCTTTAAGCCTAGAAATCAGATTAGCTGAGTTTTGTTTTAGTGCTCCTATCTCACTGGATGGGGAAAAGGCGCGATTTAGGGCAAAAAACAGTGCGATTCGTGTACAAATTGCACTGCTGAGAGCCAATCAGATGGAGACGATCAACGACGATTTCTCAATGAATCTAATAAAAAACAAAAAATCTACTGAATTGTACCTTTTTAAACTCATTTTATATTCTAGGAATGCATTGTACTTGGTGAAAAAAATAAGGGTTTCATTACTTCACAAATGTTCGAAGTGAACAACAACAACAAAACAAAACAAAACAAAACAACCGACAACAAAATATTCCCAATCTACATCTAAGTCGGAATCTATATCTAAATCTCGATGTCATTGACTCCAGATGACAGAGCTAATGGTGGTACTTCTGCTAGAACTGTTAAGGACGCAATGATGAGTGACAGAACCAATTATTTAAAGAAAGCTAGTCAGTCACTTACAAATTACTCGTCTTGGTTTCAGGCCTTACAGTGATAAGGTGGTGAAGCCAGAAAACGCAAGTATGCATACAAGGAAAAAATAATAATAATGAAGTACAGTAATCGAACACTTCAAACTTTAGAATATACATCAAATAAAGATATACTAAATAAATGATAACCAAGTGGAGCTCAGAAAGAGTGCTCAGAAACCCTTGCTCACCGAATAATCTTCTAGATCTCAGTGGAAAGGGGTCTGGTTCGCGCGATGCCTCACGGTTCAAATCCCATCGGAAGTAGTAATGTGCTTGTGATTATTCTAACTTGTTTATATATGTGACAAAAAAATACAGTTTTTCTTCATTCCTACCACAGTGAGAGTATGCGCTCTCTCAAAATTCTTACAAATTAAAATAAAAGCGGAGAAATATCCAATTATACGTGTTGACTGTTGAGCTTCTAACGACGTCTTCAATTACATGGAACTGCAAAGAAAAACAGAAAAAAATTACGGAATCTGAATAATAGATTTTATACTGACTAAAAACGGACGAAAACAATGTGAAACTTCCCGTTGTCAAAGGACGATTGACTGTTAAAAGACCGACTATCGTGAACAGACGGACACACTTGCCAACGACAAACAGACTTACGAGGGAATTAAACGAAACGCGACGACAGCACTTAAACGAAAAATTAAGAAATGGTCACATCAGCAATAACTGTGCTGAACACTATTTATAGCGGTAACCCATCGATGCGAGAAATCTTGGTTTTATAGCCATGGCGTCATATGCATCGATGGTTGTACGTAAGTACGTACGTACGTACGTCCACCTCTCCGTGTATGCCAATGTAACCAGTGTTATGCTAGTTTACAGCATACATCTTTGATATTGGACATCCATGTTTTGATCAATTGACACTTGTGAAAACAAGGTATCTACTGACCAGTATCACGTGACCCTATCGCGAGCTCAGGCCTAGAGCTCACCGAGGTCAGCTGTTATTTTGAAAGTTGACCGCTGACCAGGTACTGGTTTTCGATTTGATTGCAGGCTGAACCCATGTTAACTCACCTAAACATAAACGAGGCCTCATTTTTTTGGGTGCTTTCTGTGACTCGACGCGGCTACACGGCCATACTACATAAACTATAGGGAAATCATCTTCAGAGTCAAGTGATAGCGGAGCTCCGCGCGCGCGTGCGGAGCACTATTGTTAAGAAAATATGGTAAGCCATCCATGCGAGAAACCTTGGTTCTCCTTGCATACGGCGAAAGCTACTGAAATTTAAACTGACCAATCAGAATTCAGCGAGCGGGAAAAACTGTGCTATCCTTGTGCTATCCAACGTCACGCCAATTGTTTACAATCGGTGGACATTCGCTCGCCTTCTCTTGTGACTCTCTTGACCGTTGCATGACGCATTGTTCTGACAATCAATTTGCCATTCCACTTTATCCAGTTTCTGAATTGGGTTAGCAATTAACAACCAGGATCGCTTTTGAACTTTATTCTGTAGAAGAAGAAGACGTTGCTGAGTGAACATTTTTACGACGAAATCCCTTGGTTTGTTCAGCACTTTGATGTCCGATAACTGAGCCGCTCTAACGAGTGTTGGGTCGATCACATTTGGTCGTATGACCTTATGAAGTTCTTTCAGCTCTTGTTTGTATCCATCATGATCGAACTTCAGGTGAATAGTGAGGGGAACAATTTTTCGTTCATCTGCTGTTCCAAACAACGAACAATCCTGTTGGGTGTTGCACGTGCTTGGCAAGTCTTGCACGACCATCGTCTATC
The DNA here is from genome assembly GCA_949126865.1 of Montipora capitata. NCBI lineage: Eukaryota > Metazoa > Cnidaria > Anthozoa > Scleractinia > Acroporidae > Montipora > Montipora capitata. Next base: position 16,981,188 of record OX421457.1, on the reverse strand, counting down.
AGATCTGGAGTGGAGTTTTCTTTCAGTGATTATAACTTGCGATCGTTCTACAAACATCCACGTAGCATGCAGCACTTTTTAGTGACTCGAGGATCCTGTTTTGCTGTTTCAAAGGGAGTTGTGCATTCTTGAGCAGTTTGTTCTTCAGTGCTTGTATTTTTTCGTTGTTCCTGGTGGCGCAAAGTAACTTTGATGATTTGAAAGGACTTGAATCCTTAATTGAATTAGCGATTTGCTTATTAAGGAACCAACAAGTGAATGGTACACAAAATTAGGAGAAACTGTTGGTTGAATAGACAATAATTGTAGACATAATTATCTACCCAGTTTAAGTACTAAGCTCAACAAGTTGTTTGGCTCCACAAGTTTTAGTTTCAGGCCAGGTACCCGAATTCACCCAGGAACTGGTACACTACCACAGTTCTTTGGAAATTGAATAGCTCCTTGATCACCTTGGTTGCTTGAGAAGAAACTTGATGTGTTTGTTTTCTACATTGGTGAATGCAGCCACTAACTGTCCATTGTGGATAAACTCCAGACCAACTCTTCTTTCAATTTATTCTTTGTTCTTCGCAGCGCATCAACAATGGTGTCCCTTGTAAAAAAATAGTTTAAAGGGTTTGTTAAAGTTATTTCCCATTTCATAGGGCACTGTGGTTGCCAGATTCACTTTCAAACTTATCATGGAAATGTAAATCAATACCAGTGAAAAGTCAGTCCCTTGAATTGTTGATAGAAAATTGATTTAAATACATATTGAAACATCAGTTGAGGAATACTTTTTTTCATTCCCACTTTGTGAACCTAACATTCATTGCTGCAGTTTGTTTATTGCTTGGTCATTCAATGTCTTGATCACATCAAATTCTTTAATTTTTAGGTATGGTGTCAGACCTCCATAGAGACACTATCTTTATCTAAAAACTTAACTGGTTGCTTTTTGGAGCCCTTTTGTGGCATATTTAGATAGGCAGGAAATGTTCCACATTTTATGGTAAATAGTTCTGCATAGTTTTAAGGAATATTGCAGCCGAATCTAATTGAATATGAGACTAAAATATGCTGTTTGACCTTTTGTGAATTTAAAGACTATTAATATTGTTTGCGCTTGGTTTAAAAGCCTTAAGGTTGGCATTTAAAAGTGTTCCTTCAATTATCTTTTTCTGTGAAGATTACCTTGGGAGAATTGGATTAAGGCCAGTTTTTTCTTCTAGCTTCTTTCCCCAGTGCCCTCTGAGAATGGAGTTGATTTGATTTTGCCCAATGTTGAAAGATGAAACAATGCCTAAACCAGCTGCAAGGAATACTTCATATGCTTTTTTACAAACATAGGCATGGGGGTGCTCATAAGCATCTGAGCATTGTTTCGCATGCTAAAGGGATAATTATCATAAATAATTTATTTCTCTAGGAGAGTCTTCTTTTCGTGTCGGTCATTCAAAAATTGTTGGAATCGCTAGTTTGAGCTGTTGGATGAAAGAGGCAGAACATTTGATGAGGTCCTCCTGGGGGGAGGGGTCCTTGTTCCCTTTAAATATTTGCTTGTGTTTCCTTGCGCCCGAAGTTACTTTCAAACTTGTTCCCAGCTTTTTGATCCCTAAAATTTAAATTGGTTTTCTTCCCTTGTTCCCTAAAATATTTTGATATTGTTACTCTGTTCTCCTGTTCAAATTAGCCTTGTTCTCTTCTTCCCCAAAACCCTTGGGAGTGCCTCTTTGATGTTGATTCTCGTATTGGCCTAAGAGTAATTCACTGTAGAATTGCAAGACACCGCAAGTTTTTATTTGGGAGTGGGGGAAAAGATTTGAATAAAGTTTCGCACAATACAAGAAACACAATTTTGACTGCCCCTTCTAGATCTTGCCCTTTTCGGACATGAATCAGCTGGTTTGCACCTTTCTGGCGACCTGAGGGAGGGCAAGCTCTAGAAGCTCTTCCTTAGTGAGCCTTCGCTAAAAAACTCTCGAAGTCTGGCTTTCCGGTGTTAGGGGCCGAGGTTTTTGTGCAAAATTCATCAGCGGCTTCCTTGCAGCTTATAAAGGGTGTTCCTTCGGGCAATGGTGGTCAGTAAAAGTTTTGTAGTGCTGATACAAATTTTCGCTACTTGAAAATGTCAAACATCAGCTTGGCAATTTTTCTTTCCCGATACTCCATTTAAAATTTACGTGAGCGCTATTAATAAAGGGCCAGAAAACCATTCAAAACATTTTGTGGCAACTTTTTTGTCAACAAACTTGGGTTGTCGGCGAACAGAATTCGAACGTAAGCTGTTGTGCTTTGGCTGTTATTTGTGCTTTTTCTAACTATTCTAAGACGAATTCAGGCTGGTATTTTCGAATCAAGTGTAAGAAGACGGCAAAACCGTATTGATAATCTATTTATTTGTGTTAACTTCGACGGGTAGATCGACAAATGTCATTTACGCACAACCGAAATGGACTGTTTCCGGTGAAAGGGCAAATGATTGACAGGATAGCACAGTTTTGACTGCCGCGCGCACTGCGGGCGCGGATTCCGTATGCAAGGCTATAGCCATGACGTCATCGACCGCCGTACGCACGTACGTACGTCCACTCCTACATGTATGACAATGTGACCAGTATTATGCAAGTTTACAGCATACATCTTTGATATTGGACATCCATGATTTGATCAATTGACACCTGCCAAAACAAGGCATCCGCTGACCAATATCACGTAACCATATCGCGGGCTCAAACTTAGAGCTCACCGAGGTCAGCTGTATTTTTTTGCAAGTCGATCGCTGAACAGGTACTGGTTTTTGATTGGATTGCAGGCCCAAGCCATGTTAACTCACCTAAACATAAGCAAGGCTTCATTTTTCGCCCGCTTTCTGTGGCTCAACGCCGCTACAGGGCCATACTATAGTTCTTACAAAGTGAACGCTTTTCGTGTTCAGGTGGAAAACAGTTTGGAAGATGTTTTCTTTCTGCATTTTTTGCTGGTTTCAATCCAGTTTGACATATCATGATATCTGTGGTCCACACTGGTGGCTACGCAGTTATTCATGTCAAGCATCGGAGGGATATGTGTTTATCCCTCACTTCCAGTGAGGTCCACTTCCACACCATTGCTCACTTCAATGGTGTCATTATTATTAGTATTATTAGATCTACGTTAGATCTACGTTACCCGATATTTGCAAACCAAAACCGAAGCTCGACAACGCTGAGCCTCTCGACTCTGTTATCTCAGTCCGGACCTACCTCTTGGAGATTACTCCCAGGTCGTGCTGCCAAAACGGTCCACTGACGCCCTGGACGCACGCTAAGTACAACAACTCAAAGATAACGCAAATATCACCCCCCAGACAGGAAAAAAGACGTCCCTGTCTGAAAGACGCGCAGCTGCTAAAGTTCCACAGTTGCTGACCAGAAGACGCTAAAGTATCATCTTTGCTTTTCAAACAATCAAGGTCAAAAAATGAAATGAAGAAATCGAGGCACAACATCCCTCCAAAACACAATGTACATAAGAGTCATAACGTGTTCCGCCATGGCTCTCTTAGTTCCAAGCCCACGAAAACTCCATCCCCTCCCGCAAAACTATCCAAGTCCCAAAATATGCTCCCAGCACTCTACGGTTCCATCAACGTCCGCACCTGCAAGGATCCCACGAGGCTTGTCCAAGTAGCCCTCGCCTCCAAGAAGCTCCAGCACTCCATAACGTTCATCCAAGAGACCCATATGACAGGTTCCGGCCGTATCGACGACTGGGATGAACCAGACCTCCAAGGCTACTCTTTTGTCTACTCCGGATTCTCCAAAAAATCCGCCGGTGGCGTCGCCGTAATCTGCAACCCAGATGTACAGATCCTCGACATCGAGCACGTCATGTCCGGGCGTATTCTACGCGTTAGACTCAACCACCTTGGTATCAAACTCATGGCTTGGTGCGTGTACTCTCCGACGAATGTAGCCGCCAAGGACCCCGAGAAGGCCGAAGCCGCGAAAACGTCATTCTACCGCCCACTGGACAAATCTGTCAAAGCCATGAAGAAAGACTACCCAGGGTACCACTGCATCATCGCCGGCGACTGGAACGCTACCATCGGTCGCAACGCTCTAAAAACCGAGTACGTAGGACTCAACCTCGACGACTACGACACTACCGACAACGGCGATCGACTCTGCTCTTTTGCCAACGAACATCGGCTTTACATCGCGAATACGGTTTTCAAGAGTAAGGATATTCACCGTAAAACCTGGGTCTCAGCTGATAAGAAGACTGAGAAACGACTGGATTATTTTCTGGTTGATAAGTTTTTATGGAAATCCTCGATGAGCTGCAGGGCCTACATACCCGCGTCGGAAATCTACGAATCTGACCACCGGTTGCTAGGTCTTCGAGTACGCCTCCCCTCCAAACGCCAACGCCGCAACATCTTCCAAAAACGCCCACCGAAACCCAAACCGAACCTCAAACTCCTCCGCGATGACGCTAAAAAGCGTAAAGCTTTCTCTAACATCACGCGTAGTGAACTTTTCAACCACCCTCTCTTCCATGACCGCTCTCCGAATGCGATTGAGCAGAGAATCTCCGATGCGCTCAACGTTGCTGCAACGGACACCTGCCCACCAGCCGAAAATGAGGACCCAGTTTGGTATACCTCAGATTTCAAGGCTAAGATCGAAGAGATGCTCGCTGAGAAAGACCCTAAAAAGCGAAAAAAGAAGATCCGAGAAATGCGCAAGCTCCGGCAAACTCTAAAAAGTCACTACTACAAGTCACGCTCTCAAAAAATCAACCAGGCTGCAGAAAATCGCAAAATCGAAGAAGAGTTTCGCCTCATGCGTGAAGCCAAAATGGTCAAAAACAGTGACAAGCTGGTTTGCCCGCCTGAAAAACTCCGTGAACACTTCACCAACCACTTCGGCTCTCGTGAAGTCAAAACTCCCCCCGAAATCTCCGACCCTGAAAGCCACCCGTATGTCCTCCCAGAATGCGAAATCGCCGTTGATGAGTCCCCTCCAACAGTTGAAGAAGTTAAAAGTGCGTTCTCAAAGCTCAATAACGGTAAAGCTATCGGCACCGACGGTCTTGCCGCTGAGCTTTTGAAATACAACGACTGCCCTGCCCTAGCAGAACTGGTCACTGAACTGCTGACCAACGTCTGGAATGGTGGTGAGGTCCCCGACAGTTGGAAACACTCCCGCGTGCGGTGCCTTTTCAAGAACAAAGGTCTTGCTTCTGACCCTTCGAAATACAGAGGTCTGAGTATCAACTCGATGCTGAATAAGGTGCTTATGATTATCCTGTTGGACAGAATGAAAGAGTCCTACGAATCTAATATCATGCCCGAACAGTACGGTTTCAGGTCCGGTGTAGGCACTGTTGATGGTATCTTCGTCGCAAAAAGACTGATAAAGACGACGTTAGGCTACTTCAACGCCTGTTTCATCGATTTACGAGCTGCTTTTGACCACATCTCTCGCCCGTTACTGTACAAAATCCTTCGTCTCCGCA
>OX421457.1:16958201-16970701 GCA_949126865.1 Montipora capitata | reverse complement strand
ATATGAAGTGTTATGACGTAGCAATAGTCAACAAACGTGTTGGACCTTACCAAGTTGTTCGTTCCCCGATCACTTTCTCAATGTTGTGTGACCTTTCTGCTCCAAGAAGTTCAAATGTAAGATGAACTATGGTAAGCGGTCTTGTGGTTCAATAGCTAATAGGCGAAGTAGGCCATAAGAGCAATAGAAACTCAAGTCACTTAATACTTGTAGATTCTCTCTGGTCAATCAAAATAGGCGACAAAAATAAGCCAGAGCAAATGTAAACAAGACAAAAACTTAGCTTGAACATGAAAAGTGTCGGTTTCAATCAACGAATAAATCTCCCACTCCTTTCTACTATCTCTCTACCGCTATCTGGTCTGTCTTCCCTATCTCCCACTCCTCTCTAGATCTCTTTCGTCGAAGGCCTCATCCCAGCCCGACAAAAAGTGACAAAAAGCACACTTTAAAGTACAATTTAGATCAATTACACTTAAAAATCGGAAAAGGTAAAGGCTAACCTGATATCATAGATGGGATTAAATCCCTTTTCGCCTCTGTCATTTTCACACGTAAGACCATCACAGTCCTCTTCACTAAAAGTCCCTTTCTTGTCTATGCTGTCCACTATGTCACTGGCCACAGTTTCATACATAGGGATCTCATTCTTCTGTCGGTCACGGTGATTGTAGTCTTTAACCTCTGCGTAGAGTCCGTTTTCGTCTGTTAAGCACCCTTCATTTGTTATAATGATGCCATTGTATAGCCCACTGCAAGTGCATTAATTACGGGGGTATTTCATGCGATAATTCCACCTTTCATCATAATTTGGCTTGCCTATAGCCAATAGACCTTTTTGCAGATACGGCGGCCATTTTGATTTCTATTGTTTCGAGAGACATTATGGGATGCTTATGGGGCAAATTAATGGGTATTTGCCCCCTGCGCATCCCATAATAGGTATTCGAAACAATAGAAATCAAAATGGCCGCCGTATTGGTAAAAAGGTCTATTTCTTATCGTAATTTGGTATGCCTGTAGCCTTTTCATAGATATTGCTTGCACATAACAACATGCACCAAGATTTACACAAATGTGTCTAGTCCCCGTAAGCGTTAGAATAGTGTTTATTATTAAACCAAGTTTTGCGCGAAAATCAACAATACACCAAATCGGCTCACTCAATTTTGTACCCAATTCAAACCCTTTGGGAATAAAACGTTTTGTTCTAGGTATTTCCATATAATTAATATAATTAGAGATCTTGGTGTATTAGCTATGTTCTGCTTTATGATTGGCAAAGCTACCTCAGGGAGCAGATAAACGGTACTTTTCAAATCAGGGACTTCGATGGGAAGTTCTTTTGTTCTTTTTATGTATCCATGGGAATAAACCTAGGGCAGTTTCTGTCTAGGGCAAGTGGTTGCACACAAAAAATTCCTTGCCCGTGGGCAAACGCTCTTTAACCATGGGTAAAAGGGCTAGTGTAATCACAAGTAACATTTGGTTTATTGGTTATTTTCCCGCAAAACTTGGTTTGTACAGACACTGGGGACGAACCTGATACCAGATTCTTACTCTTGGGTAATGGACTCGTGCATGCACGTAAGATAATTTGTAGGATAAATTCGGAATGACCTTTAATTATTATCAATTATTATCAATACACGCGGCCAAATGACAAACTGCCCTTTGTAAAACGCGCCTTTTTGCGGGCAAAACGGGAAATGTGCGGGCTGAAAATACATTTGCCGCCCTGATACTGATTGGCTGCAGAGATGTGAAACAACTTCGCTCGGCCAATGAGATTGTCCTATTTAAGTGCGAGGATTACTTCTACATTTGGTCTACAACCCGCACTTCAAATATATACCTTCCTTTCATTCTCACAATTTTTTTTTGTTTACATTGAGGGACATTTGCATACCATAGTTTCATGCTAAATCTCTGTTAAACATTTTTTTCTTATTAAATGAATTGGTAGGATTTGGCCTTGTGTATTGATAATGATGATAATCAAATGACTTTTGTCGGGAATATAGTTTATTTGTGACCCTCGTGGCATCATTTGCACCCCCGCTCCGCTCGGGCGCAAATAATGCTACTCGGGCCACAAATAAACTATATGCCCTCCAGAAGTTATGTGATTGTCTTACTCGCGCGGGCAAATGACAGTGACTGTAGAGATGTCAAACAGCTTCGCTCGGATAATGAAATCCTGAAGATACCATTTCAATACCAGATTTGGCCTGAAGTTTTGTGGATGAGTTTGCACTTACTCACTTTGTAGTTCAGTAGTGAACATTTGACGAGTCGAGATTTCATTTTAAAATGGAAGAAGTCTGAAATTTTCAGTCTTTTTTTTTCTAGTCAAAACTTGGACTACAAGCAACTGGATAAAATTGAGCAAAAAGCTCAAGCGAAAACCATCAAAAGAACAACTGAGTGGTGTGAGACAAAGTTCGAGAAATGGTGTGAGAAAAGAAAAAACAGTGGATCTCAAAACAGTAGGTCCAACGCACTTGAGTTGAATTCTGGGAAAGTTAATTGCTGATGTGAAAACGGAGAAAGGCCATCCAAGCATCAACTCTAAGTGCATTGACACTGCCAAGAAAACATTTGAAGCGAAGGCCAATCTATTTACAAACGAAAACAATGCGAAACCAAAAGACTCATCATCTATTCAGTTAGAAGACATGCAGAAATTGAATCGGCACTTCACGGAAACACAGGACACGGACGACATTTGGAAAGATGCGAAAAAGTTAGTTCAGTTTGTTTAGTTCTCGTTGTGTATTTCATTGCCTGTGAACGGAAAGCCGGTTATTATTATTATTATTTTTAAATAGAAACTGTCTTTTTGCTAATCATTGTTGCTAATCATGGCTCCGCTCGTGCGCAAATGATGAAACTCGGGCCACAAATAAACTATATGCCCTCGAAAAGTCATACATTGTCCTATCAACGAAAAAGATCCAGTTTCATTCATTTGAGCTCTATCATTCAGCCGTACCGTCTAACTCTTTTCTACTAACACTAGCGCCGGCCTCAAACATTATACTTACGTCAGCAATAGGTGGTTGGCAATCAATCGCTAGAGACACAGAAGACAATGCTGCAATGTACAATTGCTGGTGAAAGAGCAAATGGATCTAATACGAGACCTTTCGTTTTCGTTCACCAACATGGCGGCCGATGACGTAACGTTAAAACCACCTATTCTCTTCAAAAACATCCACAGCATAATGTTTTTTTTTTTGGAAAAAAAGTCACTTAGCCCTATTGGAATTACCTCGCAGAGCATGCGTGCACCAAGTCGGACCCCAACTCCAACGTAACCATGAATTAAACGTCCAATCGTTTTCCTTAAGCCGCACACTAGGCGAAAATAGCACGCCGCTAATTCCGCCGCGAAGAATTTGCCCGTTGTGCGAGGATAGTTTTCATGCGCACTTGCCACAGCGAAAATAGCGCTGAATATCAAACTTGTTTAATACTTTATTCGCCGCGAGCTTTTCTGAAGAAATTATCTCCTGAACGAACTTTGCTGGAGAGGATAACCCCTTGTCGCCATTACGCATGGCCATCACTTCAGGGTTAAAAGGAAAGTTGTTAATTAGGTATGCTGCTGGGGATATATCAGGAGTAATGCAAAATATTTCATCTTATTGATACTGAGTTCACGGAAAATTTCTTTGCTCTCACTGGATCAATGTGTTAGTTTCTTTTCATGGTACAATCAGTGGTTCTACCTTCCTAAAATTCAAAAGCATTGAGCTTGAGAAATTAATTAAGGTTCTCGGTGGCAAATAAATATCCAAGACGATGGTGTGGCTTCCACACTTCCTGTAAGCCACACAAGAACAGCGCTAGGTGTGCGGAAAACGACACTGGCGCTGAATATGCTGGAATACTTCGAGGCGAAAAGTTTTCGCCTAGTGAGCGGGCGGCTTTAGGATTTTGGTTTTATAAAAGCAAATTAATGCTCTTCAAATCTTACCGGTCATAGCAAGGATTATCTAATGACAGCGTAGGACCGTGGCTCGGAGTTCTGAAATAAAACAAAGTTCATAAATTTTTAAGACAGAGATGGTCACACTTTGTTTTTTTTTTGTTTTCAAGAAACTGAAATTAAGATGGGCCATAGGAAGTCAGAGAAGGAAACTTCATTTTTCAACTGAACTAAGGTTCTTTGGATCAATGCAGCAAAATGACTTAGAATCCTAAGGCTTGCACTGCTACTATATCTGTTGGTACTTTTCGTGTACCTTAGCTTGGGCTCAAAATTAGAGTCTGTGTCGGAGTCTGCTGATTACTAGTAGAAAAAAACAAGAAAGAAACATTCATGAAGGCCAGGGAACGCGCAAACGCGTGCGGAGCCAATCACTGTGGTCCCACGTGGTCTCGCTTTATTCCTTCTTACCTGTCATAACAGGCATTTTCCACTGACAACGGCATCTCAGTACAAGGACTAATAATCAAACGTAGAAGAATATAATCTTTTTTTTTTTACAATAACAAGCTCTAAAGACGCGGGAAAAATTAAAGGCTGACCTGTTCAGTACTTCGACTATTTTGGCACGTAAAAAAGCACTCATTGAATAACGACGGAACATTTTTTTATTTATATAGTTCGTGTTCCACAATATGATAGAGTTATGGCAATTACTGTAATGGAAAATATTGAAAAAAAAACACTTATGCTAGCCAAAAGATCACTCTTATTCCGATAAATACCTCCTGCAAAATGTTCATGCCGCAAGGAATAATACTAGTCTTAAGCTTCTCCTGCAACAAGAAGGCTGGAAATTGAAAATCACGTATATATTTCATTTTTTAAGGTTTTTTTTGGCCTGTTACTTCTTGGCAGGATCAAACATTATTGCTCTAGGACTTTAAATACAAAGTGTGCATTTGATGCTTAGGTTTAAGACAATACCTCGAGTAATCGACTGCAAGCTCTGCTCTCTTTTCTTCATCTTTCATCCTCTTCCTGTATGTGGAAAGCATCAGAGGGAAACGTCTTAGAGCCAATGTGGCTTCGATTAATTGTTAGGTCAACTGATGGCCATGCAGGTGATTGATTAAATGTTTCTTGATTGGATAACTGCATGACTGACTCAGTTATTTTAATGTCAAAATTCAAACGTGTATTCGGCAATTCAGGAGGGCCGCAAGAGCATGCTCATTCCCAAATAGCACAGCCAATAGTTAGAATAATCGAATTAGGTGAGAAGTGAAGTGATGCGCGCAACCTTCCCAAATTCTTCTGAACAGGATTGTCTGAATAAGGTCGAGGTGCTATAAACGCGATTTTCTAAACGTGGTTTGATTCCCAACATATTCGGATTTCGATGTGTTTTGTTCAAGTTATTGCTGAAATCAGGCTCAAATAAGGTCGATCGCGATTTATATATTTCTTTTCGGTAATCTCGCAAATGATAATGTGGCGGAATGTTTACGGAATAAATAAGAATAATTCCTAGTGAGCAGTACCATATCTCCATTTGCTGTAACAGTTGTTAGATATGCAAAATTTTTCATAAATACGTGTTACATTTTGCTAGCAAAGTTGGAAGCATGCAATGGGTAGTTTGCCGTGAAATGCACGCCATCACCACCGATAGTACGTCCGCTAATTTATTATATGGAGGAGAGTGTTTTACTGGGAACTAAACCACTCGTAGATTCCATACGCCACTTCATCCGGGACCCGAGTGGCTTATTTTCCGTATGTCACCTTTGTGAGTGTCGTATCGTTCAATGACGTCACGATTCCCGCCTTTTTTTCCCCGCCTTTTTTTATAAAGCCCAGCCGTATTTGTAAAACTTGACTACTTTGAAACACAATAAAATCGGAAATATTCAATATTTAGTCTCCATGTAATAAAAAGAACATTACACGTTGGCTCGAAGATATGAGTTTTATGTTCTCGTGGCAAGAACAATATCTCACTCGTTCGAATGGCTCACTCGTGAGATATTGTTCTTGCTACTCGAACATAAAATTCATATCTTCTCGCCAACGTGTAATATCCTCTATATATTCCACTAACATATGCCTCTTAAGGTGATTCCCTTGTTTGCACCGCGCATCTCATACTGCGCATAGCATTGCGACTTCGGAGTTCGCGGCGTTTCACGCCGACCATCTGAAGAGAGGCAACAAAAGCCGCTTTTGCTGTTCAAGAGTTTTTAAGTGGCAATCATGATAACTTTTCTCGGTTAAGAAGGTGTTGTTTTGGAACTCGCCCCAGTCGTTTCGCGGAAAATGTTCATTTTGAAGCCGAAATTGCCCCTTTGCTACCATTTATCATCTTATTGCGAAGAAACGAGCACAGTGACCCCCCATTTTTAATGGTTTTATTTAGTCGTAATAGGTACACGGAAAACATATTTTAAGGAGAAAAAAAGTTGGATAGTATAAGTTGTAGTATTTACATATAAATGACGTGAAACTGCATTTGGAGCCCGACACTGAGTGCAAGGTAATGACTGTAGCGGTCCAATTTGCTTACATTTCTTTGCAAAATCGAGCAATTTGAAATCACTTTACTTAAAGACTATAACCCGGACAAACAAGTAGGTTTAAGTTTTCAGTAATATCCAGTAGCTTTTGCTACATAACAACAATTTTACCGGTTGATCTAGTTTCGAACGCTTCTGTCGTAATTCGGCAAAAAAAAAAAAGAAAAAAACACTTAGAATAAAGGGCATACAGCGCGAAAACAAGCATGGTGACCCCATATTTTTATTGCATTTTTTTAATTTCCTGTGTATGAATATCAATAGTGCCAAGTTTGAAAAAAATCTGGATAGTAGGTAATTTTCAAGGGAATGACCTTAAACGTGAAAAGCAGGCAAGGTAGCTAAGTGTTCGCAATCTTCTGGACGAGAAATACTGCAGCTCATTCTTCGAGGTCCATGCTTTAAATGCCACTGGCATTTATCTTGGCAAACAAGAATTGACAGCTGTGTAGGAGGATCAGGTTACAGTCATAGTTAATTGTCCAATTCTCCGCAACAGTACTCCATATATTCCGAGAAAAAAGTGTTGCTATTTTGTTCGTCTTTGGATTCAAATAAGGGCTTAGTAATAACCATTGTAATCCTAACTTTGTTTTTCATAGGATTGCAGACTGTAAAGTTTGGTTTTAAAGACCATTTATCGCAGTACTGCATCGAACGAATATAAATGAGAACTTCATTACTCAATTAATCTTTACTGAGTTTCGGCAATAGAAGGGAGCACTGTTCAAAATGAAGGAATTTCTCTATCATTCAAGTAGTATCGAAATGCACCGCGCTGGCCTCGAAAATTCCCAAATACTTGTGGTACGTGTACTGTGTGGCACACCATTTTGTCTTCATTTCTGTGCATAAGAAGAACATGATGTCATTTTTTTGTGCCGCATAAGAAAAAGCATTTATTTGATAAAACGGGGAAAAAACATTGTATAACAACAAATTTTTCAGTACCAAACACATGGTTTACATGTCTTGGTGAAGTTTGAATTAAGTTTTAAGAAAACCCTTGCTAATATTATTACCATTGTGGAAGTAACGCAAGAACAATATGTCATCGTAAACACTGAGGTCAATTGTCTTCTAAATATTTTGTATATTAAACAGGAATTGTACCTCTAGATACCAAATGTACGCTGCAATACATTTGACTGGTGGACTTCATGAAACAGAATGGGAATTTTACGATGAAAGGACTTTTAATGCCCATTTTTGTACCTGTGCGTAAGATACTGTTGTGACGCAATACCCATATACCACATTCTGAAAATGGTGCCCAATAACAACAACAATAGATTGTTTTCACTGTCACGCAATAAAAAAATAAATCGAAAACCATCCAGTGGAAAAAGTTAAGAATTCGTGATGTTGTAGAAGATAAATGAAGAAGACGCTTCTCCAAGTTTTAGGCCTGTGCGTTTCCCCAAACTTCAGATATTCGTCGAAATGTTTGGCAGAAATTTACAGAGCCTAGTATGAAAACGCCATGTTGGTGCACATCTGTTACTTACTTTGGCTATCTAGGCGATTGATCATCTGTACTGAACAAACAGCTATTTACCTAAGCACTTTTCCTAATGCTTTAAATTCTAAAAAGGCTCAAAACCATGAGATAAATATATATTTCTCAAAAAACTCGATCGTCGCCTCATGTCACGCACCGCTATAACTCAAAATGCTCTGGTTTCCAAACGAAGCACGCTATTGAGCTTTAAAATTGCAAATGGATACAAATTTACCGCCTCTTATGCCTGATGAGGATAAAAACTTTCGTGGCTCTTTAGTTTTGGATTTTCGAAAATGATGACGTCATGTGAAAACGATCCATAAAGATAATCCATGGAACCGTAATTATGGAGAATAACAACTTCGTACCTTCCGTAAATGTTGCGTTTTACGACAAAAACTGTTTACAATTGTTTTCAGACTATCCTGGACAAACGTGCTGGGAAGGTAGCGTCACTTTTGAGACAGCTCAAAACTCTCTATTACCGTCACGTGGCTTAAATTAGCGGGACAAGTATTGCGCAATAGCTCCCGTTTGCGTGGAGTTTGCCCTGCGACATGCTGTAGCGATCATTTCCGTTGTAAAGAAACTAAGGCAGCGAAAAAAAGGCAGCAGAAAGGTCTTCATTAGAAGAAAAACAAAATAATTTTTTGCAGTCTTTTGATAGTGACATTAAAAAGCTGGTTACAAATGCCGTTAAGGAAAATACAAAAAAGTAAACAAAATATGCTGTCAACGTCTTTGAAGGTGAAGAACTTCCGACATTACTCGTGGTCACACTGCAGACTTTTTAGCTAAGTAAACTCGACTTGCTGACAGTTTACCTCGAGAAAACTGATTTTTTGCAGTGTGACCGATCTTTCCCCAATTAATTTACCTCGGGGAAATTTTATCGTCTGGAGCTTGGATATATCACGAGAACAATAGAGTTTCCCTTGAGAGCTAAATAATTATGCAAATATAACCAATAAAAGCTGGTCGGCGAATGTCTTAATGGCAGATTCGGACATACAACACCCTGTGACGTCATCTAGTAAACCTTTTTACCGTCAGTTAAATTTGTCTTATTACTGCAAAGCGCGAAGGCGGTGGCACAATTCAGAGCAAGTATTTGTTTTTGTTCAGAATTTTAAATTTCACTTCAGTCAGGTGGATTTGGAATATTTCTTTTCCTTTCTTTTTTTTTTTTTTTTAACCGACGAACTGTTTTTGTTGCAGAAACAGTTTGTATTCTCACGAGGAGCAACAACAAGGTTATTACAACGGCTCACTATTCAACTCTAGGCGCGAGGAAAGCGGTCCAGAACCAGATCTTTCTTTTCCCACTCTGGCAAATCCAAGGTAGTGTAACCTTTCAAGATTTTTTCACCTAGGTAAGATAAAACCTGAGATTAATTTACCTTGGACAATTTTGCCCTAGGTAAATCGGTTTTACTTTGGTAAAAGTCTGCAGTGTGACGACGGCTATTTAATTATGGCGCGTCGTTTGTTTCAAAATTAATTAATTATAACTACCGATTGGCGCACTCATCAGTTAGATACATATAAACTCCCTTCACCTAAGTGACCTTTATAGCTGGGTAATTAGCATTACAATTATTATATTTTTTGTCAGTCATTTTTCAATCCATTAATTTTTTTAATCAGTCGGTCTCAAAATCGATGAGTGGTGATTCTCTTATTCGATTAGTATCGTCCTTAATATTCGATATGTTGTGTCTCTTACATTGGATCAGTTCACTACTGATTTATTGATCAGTTATATCCCTGATTTTCGATCCGTTGTAATGATTAATTGATCAGTTGTGTCCCTAACATTGGATCAGTTGTACTGATTTATCGATCAGTTGTGTCCCTAATATTCGATCAGTTATACTGATTTGTCGATTTGTTGTACTGATTTATCGATCAGTTGCGTCCTTAATATTCAATAAGTTGTACTGATTTATCGATCAGTTGTGTCTCTCACATTCGATCAGTTGTGTCCCTAATATTCGATCAGGTGTAATGATTTATCGATCAGTTGTGTCCCTAATATTCAATCAGTTGTATTAATTTATCGATCAATTGTCTCTCACATTCGATCAGTTGCACTGGTTTATCGATCAGTTGTCTCTCTCACACTCGATAAGTTGTGTTAATATTCGATCAGTTGTACTCTGTCTGATTTGTCGATCAGTTGTCTCTCACAATCGATCAGTTGTACTGATTTATCGATCAGTTGTGTCTCACATTCGATCAGTTGAACTGATTTTCGATCAGTTGTACTAATTTATCGATCAGTTGTATTGATTTGTCGATCAGTTGCGTGTCTCACATTCGATCAGTTGTGTCCCTAATATTCGATCAGTTGTACTGATTTATCGATCAGTGATGTTTCAAGGTGTAGACAGGCCAAACACGACTCATATTGGTCAAGATAGGAAATTCAAAGACCTCAGGGCTTTGATCTGACGAGGAAATCTTTCAATGACCTCCCTTTTCTATTTGAAATAGGGGAGGGTTTTTAAATATTTCTCTTCGTAAAGGCTGGTTTTGTATAAGATGCCATTTGTTCATAAGAATATGTTTGAGATCAGGATGGGCGGTATTCTGTAACAAACGGCAAAATTATTTTGCGCAGTTTTTGTTTATTTTGTAGAGTCGACCAAGTTCTTTCGCTAAAATTGAATCAGATAAAATCATGTTCAAAAGGTTATCTGGATAACCTCTGTGGCGTAATCTTCGTTAGAATAATGCGATGTGTTTTTCAAATTTTGCTTTTGAAGAGTTAGTTATAAGAAGCCTTAGGGCTTCGCCTTTGATGAAACCTTTGCTGACGCCTGGGAGGGTCGCTGTCGGCCGGTTTAAAATGCGTGCAAATCAAGATTAGAGTGCTCTTTGAATCGGTCGCCGTTGTATATACACACGTATCCAAGAATGTTATTTCAGTATCTAAAATCGCAGCCGTGAACTTTATTGTATGATGGAAGCTATTTGCTAGATCCGTGAAGTTGTTTATTGCTTCTTTATGTTCCGTAGAGAAAAGATTCGTCAATGTATCTTCCATCCTACAAAAAAATTCACGGCTGCGATTTCAGATACTGAAATAGCATTCTTGGGTACGTGTGTATATACAAGGGCGACCGAATCAAAAGGCACTCTATTCTTGATGTGCGCACGAACTTTAAACCGACAGAGATTTTCCAATGCACGCACTTTAACTCCTCACAAATTTAGTGCGCAGCTTAATCCGGATAACCCGGTTTACAAGATAGTAGCTAGTAGATTAGAATCTACGACCGCTTCCGCCCACTACTCACTCCGATCGAGAAATAGGGTAAGAACTAAGACAACTGCCACAAATAGGTTTGGTGACTTTGTCACAAACAAATACGCTACTGACTTGATGTAATATGTTTATTGGTGTAGTTTGTATTATTTATGTATATGTATCGTATTCAGCATTTATTAGTAACTATTTATTCCTATAGTGATATCTGACCAGGCCTGTAATTCAGATTATAATCTGCTAGAGGTTTCAATAAAGAAAACTACAAAACCAGTACAAAACTATGAATGAAGGGGTAGTTTCTAAAGAAACTGCGGTGCTGCGTCGGTGGGGAAGTAGTATACAAAAATTTGGTTTTATCAACGAAGTTGATAATGTAAATTGGCCACCTTACAGAGATTCTAAAAGCTGACGTTTCGAGCGTTAGCCCTTCGTCAGAGCGAATCGAGGGATTATGGGTTACGTGTAGTTTTTATAGTAGAGTAGGAGCTACGCTATTGGTGGTAACAGGGCAACGTGAAAAATAGGATTATATTAGTTAAATGAAAAGCGTTCGTTAATACCGTGAGGATTAAGGGTGCCGATTTGAAAGATGAATTTTTAATCCAGATTCTTGCAGCTTTCCGTCGTACCTAGATGTAGGGAAAGGCCGCAGATAGCCATATGTTTTTTGGATTGGTTAGGCAGATTAAAATGGCGAGCGACTGGCTTAGATGTATCCTTGTCATTCTTCTTAACATCGCGAAGGTGTTCACGGAATCGGTCACCTAGTCGTCTACCTGTCTCACCAATGTATAATTTATTGCATAACGTACAGGTTATGCAATAAATGACATTTGCGGAGGTACATGTGAAACGATCGGTGATCTTAACAGATCGCTTAGGTCCCGATATCTTGCTAGTGTTAACAATGAAAAGACAAGTTTTGCATCGTGAGCGCGCGCATTTGAAAGTGCCGGGTTGCTCGTTAGTTTTGAGCGCGCTTCTAACTAAAAAGTTGCCTACGTTTTTGTCGCGTTTGAATGAAATAAGTGCAGGTTGCGAAAAGATTCTACCAGTCTCGGGGTCATTTTGGAGTAATTTAAAATTACTAAGAATGATGCTTTTGACTGCGTGATTATGAGGATGGAAAGTGAGGGTGAATGGAATTCTGTCATTCTTATTTTTTTGTGACGTTTGTAGTGATGACTGTCGATCAAATTGTTGGGCTCGATG
>OX421457.1:16928201-16953201 GCA_949126865.1 Montipora capitata | reverse complement strand
TGATTGTTGGAAACGCGGATATCAACACCAGTCACTATTGTTCTCGCTGTATAATATAATTTTAATCTTCACAGTGAAGCATTCGTTGTATCTCGAAAACGTCTCAATCACCGATTCCAAACTCAAAGGAAAAAAAAAACTTCCTTATACTCTCTCGATGAGGTTGCTAAGAAAATTCTATTTATGTCATAGCTAAGATCAAGATTGCTAACATGTAGCGCTAAACAACTGTCATGCACTATATATTCCTAACATGATATTTTTTTCTAAGAGCGACACACGCTTTCTTTCTAGTCAAATTTTGAACACTGCATCAAAAAAGTACGAAGCATCGCGATCAGGTTTCGGTTGTTCAAAAGGTGGATAACGCTATCCAGCGTATAAACACTAGCAAAACCAATGGAGTTATCCACTAGACAGTGATTTATCCAGTGGATAGCGCTATCCACCCTTCGAACAACTGGAGCCACATCAACGCTGGCTTTTTACGAGCATTTTTTTTTTACCCCGGCGAAAATTAATAGGAGGGTTATAAAATTAAGCCCCTTTCTGGCTAGCTAGTATGTTGGCTGATAATGTCCTTGGCTGAGAGATTGCCCTCAAAATTTCAGATTTGCCCTCGAAGCTTTGCTTCTCAGCCAAAACAGTTTTCCGGACAATCTCTTAGCTGCGGACATTATCAGCCGACATACCAGCCGGCCGGTGTTTCTCACCTGAGCTCAGTTTACTGAGTAATTTTACTCAAATTAGGCTGATAACAATTACTAAAGTCTTAATTCAACGAGTACCGACAATCTGGTAAGTTATCACCGAAAAATGCATGGTTACTCCCTATTTTCATTTCACATTCCAATAACCCAAACTTGTCTGCATAGTCATATTCCGGGGGAAAAAATATTATTATTGGGTGGCACCGTCCCTAACATGACTGAAACTAGTCTCCTTTCAGCGACCAATCACAAATCGTTGCAAAAATAAGAACTTTTCTTACGTATTGAGTGTTAACTTATGGAGTAATGCTGTACTCCCAGAAAAACCAAAACTTGTTGGTAGTAGCCAAAATGCGGGGCGGGGGTCGGGGTCGGGGTGCCTTTTTTTTGTCAATTTTTGTCGTTATTCTCCTGTACTGTTGTTTTCGAATGAGCGGCATCTTTCCTTCATTTATAGTAGAAATTAGTCAAAAACATTAAGGAACGTATGGAAGCTATAAAAGTTGTTAAGGGTCATCTTGGTTTTTTTTTTCTCGAAATCGGACTTAGTTTTGTGTGTGTGTGTGTTTTAAAATCGAAGTTGTTTTTTTCGAGCATCTGACTTAGTCTTTCCGAAAATCGGAGTTTGTTTTTCGAAATTAAAATAATTTCCGAAAATGCTGAAATTGGAGTTTATGAAATATGCGCCAACTGCCAGAAATACTGATGACTCGCTGAGCTCCACACTAAGTCTTTCAAATACCATTGTAATGTTCACTTACAAGAATCGCAGTTCCACGATGATCGCCACACAGTCACGCAACGTACTCATTTGCTTGTTTGTTCGTGTTGATGTCAGGTTGTCTGTCTTTACCACAAAAGGTTTTTAGTAAAGCCAGAGTCGCACGGGAACTTGCTAGTCAATTCTATTTGGACGTCAATGGATCGAATCCAATATCACGACAAAAACACAACAACATTGAAAACAATTTTGCGACAACAAGCAAATCACAACTTTGTGTGACGACTATCGTGGAACTGTGGCTATGTTCTGTTTCGTTTTCATTGTATTGCGGAGAAGGTTTTTACGAAGTAAGCACTAAAATGTGGTTTTAAAATGTGGAGCTAGGCGACCCTTCAGAGTCTCTAGGAGGTAGTGTATATTCCCCATAAAAACTCCAATTTCATTCTGAAATTGTCTTAATTTCGAAAAACAACAAAGATGTCCCTTTCGTAGCTTCCGTATCTTCCTTATTTTTTGTGACTAATTTCCACCATAAATGAAGGAAAGATGCCGAACATTCGAATAAAACATTACAGGAGAATAGCGACAAAAACTGAAACAAACAAACAAAAAAAAAATGAAAAAAAAAAAAAAAAAAAGACAACCCGACCTCGGCCCCGACCCCGGCCCCGCGTTTTGGCTACTACCAAACTTGTGGAGGGAATGGAGGCCGTAAATACTTTTTCTCTTTGGTCATCTCAGCTTGAGAAGGAACAACACAAACGATGGTGACGCACAAGCGCGTTCTTAAAATTAAGATCACTTGACGTTTCGTTTACTGCAACGTACATCTTTCGAAGTGACCGTGATTTAGATTTGTAATTAAAGCTCCCCTTGGAACTATAGTTTCGAGAAATTGTTTGTTTCAGCATTCGAAACGTCAAGTAAAATGTGGTTTCCAGGGAGGTGTTTGTACTTCATGTTTCTAATCGCCGTTTGTGTTTCGCTCGTTCTGAATGGGGGAAGGCAATGAATTTTGATTGGAGTTGACTGATTATGATTGTTGACCGAAAAAATAGTGTGACGGTCCCAAAACCTTTGATGAACTTGAACATTTTTGTCCAATTTTAATAGAATAGCTCACGTCAACAGGAGAGGTGACACAAACGTTTGGAACAAAGGCCAATATTCTCCTTCGGTTTTAAAGGTCCCCTTGTCAGTTGGCAAGGACCTTGGGCTATTACATATCTTTCTTACCTTTTGCAATAGAATAGGATAGCTACAAGTGTAGCGACTGCGACGACGAAAATCACCACCGGAATAACGACTACTATGGGGTCTAAACCTACCAAAAGAAAAAAGATATTAATTAAATCGCAAAATGTCATGTAAGCAGAAAATAATAATAATAATAATAATGATAATGATAATGATAATGATAATGATAATGATAATGATAATGATAATGATAATGATAATGATAATGATAATGATAATGATAATGATAATGATAATGATAATGATAATGATAATAATAATCTATGATCCTCGCAGTTATGAACCCAACGTCAACGTCAGTCAGTCAGTCAGTCAGTCAGTGGCTTCCTAGCTCAGATGGTTAGAGTGTCGCACCGGTATCGCGAGGTCACGGGTTCAAACCCCGTCGAATTCCTGAATTTACAGGCAATGCCAAAATTGCGTTCATAACTGCGAGGATCATAGCTTCACTTGATTTCATATCCCCTGTTCATATATGATCCATTTCGTATATCATTTCATCGTTAATAATAGTAATAAATAATAATAATAATAATAATAATAATAATAATAATAATAATAATAATAATAATAATAATAATAATAATAATAATAATAAAGAAGTATTAGTGCCCTTAGGTGTAAAATGCGTATGATCAGCAATTACATGGCGAAGGGAAATAACTCCACGATGGACTAGAATCCCATGTTGGATAGGAACAGTACATTATCTTTCCTTCTTTTTTTTCTTTCCTTTTGGCAGTAAGCTCTTTAGAGACCAGAGGTTTTTTTTTATCTTCTTCTTTTTAGTTTGGCTCAAGACTTGGCCAAATTGTTAAAACAAAATCTAGAGCTTTGAAGAAGATGGTCAATGCAAGAATAGTTGGCCACGATAATTATCCTTATTTATCCATTCGGGGAATGGATCACAGCCTGCAATGCGCCATGACATCTGCGCTACACGTTCAAGTTGCCTGCGAGAAGGCTCTCTCATTCTACCACAGTCCCTTGGAGAGCTTTCTCGCAGGCTACACGTTCTATATATGATTTTGGGAGACAGCCGACTAAAGCCAGAAGTCGATGTCGATAAGGGAGGGAAACTCTCAAAGATCGACTGAACCCGCATTCAGTTCCAACCCTTGGGAGGAGTGAATGATGACAGCCACATTATTCTGACTAAAGCAAGGGGTATTCCTAGCTGGTTACTCATCCAGACATTGCACCCTTACAGCCAGGCGATACATAGGCCTACACTTTCGCAAAGTAATGAAATAATTTTAAATCAAAGTAAAATTTGCTACCATTGTCCTCAAGATGTTTCTTTTGACCTTTTCCTCCCCCTGTTGCTCCATCAGCAGTTGAAGGTTCTCTACCAGATGTACTTGGTGATTTTGAAATTACCGTGGGTAAAGATGTCATTCCTGGTTGTTGCTTCGTTGTAGTAAGGGTATTAGTTACTTGTTAAAAGAGAGAGAATGGGAAATCTATTAATTAAAGTCCTCCAAAAATCCATTCAACCATTTAATAAGAACTCCTAACTGGATCAACTCTATTCGTTGATCCAGTTGGCAACGTAATGGAAACAGTATTTACCACTTCATTTCCTTGTTGATGCCCTGGGCCCGGTTCCTCGAAAGCCGATTAGCTTAATCCAGGATTAGCGTAAACTTTTGTTTCACGTTTTCAACTTTTTGGTGAAAGTTTCTTTTGCTTATTTTTGTTTTTCAAGATTGACGTCTTCTCATGTAAAGTTCTGCCGAAAATCTGCGTTGAACAGCATTTGGGAGTAGAGAAATAAACTGCTTGGTTAATTTTTAATCTTAGATTAGGGTTAATCGGCTTTTGAGGAACTGGGCCCTGGTCTTTGTTCACCGAATTAATATGGATAATTGACCGACGAATATTGAAAAAAAAAGTTATTTTGACAACTGACGGTGTGTCACACACAACAGGTTCATTCCATACAAAAAAACAAATCATACTCTGCACATAACATGTGGCGTCACAATGGATGTCCAGTTCACTGAAGCATGAAAGTCCCAAGAGTAAATAACTCGTGAGAACTGAGTGATCCTTTTAATTTTTAAGATAAGTTAAGCATTTGTCACTTATAGACACCTGAAAATTTCAGGTGTCTATAAGAGACAATAAAAGTTTATAACCCGCACTTCAGATATACATTCATTTTATTTCATGGTCATTTATTGAGTCCTTCACGGGAATACAATACAATACAATATTTGTTTATTTCCACCATTCGCAGTCTTTCTGAATTACTGGTGGGTCGGACAATGCACTCACAAACATACAAATATACGTGTAGTTATATAAATATAGAGACATAAATATAGTATAGTAGCAAGATAGTAAAATCGAATGCGCATAATTACGCACAATTAATACACGATGCACTGTCACGAATTCTGAGAGCCGGTCTGTTCGGCCAAGTAACACATGGCATGATGGTCCTGACCTCATCGAATACGAAGTTTGCGACGAAACGACCCTGCTAGAAATTAGGGGGTAAAGCGGGCTTGCGTGCATAATTTCCGTCACAAATTTCTTGCACACCAGGTGGCGTCTGGCCTCTAGAGACAGTAGCCCGGCACGCGCGAGGGCGTCCTCGTAGCTCAAGTCAGGACCAAAGATGATTCGTAGGGCTCTCTTTTGCACTCTTTCCACCGCCATGCAGAGATACTGCGGTAAGTTTGCAAAAACTACCGATGCATACTCTAGGACAGATCGTAGTAGGGAGCGGTACATAGCCACCAAATCCCCATCTTGTACCCCACAAACTTTTAGTTTTCTACGAGCATAGAGGCGACGGTTTGATTTCCCTATTATATAGTCGCAGTGAGTCGACCAACTATGGCCACAGAAATATACACCCCAAGGAGCTTGAACGATTCCACAGACTCAATAACAGAGCCTCCTACCGCTATTGGTTGACTGTAGCAACTATTATAACGCAAAAAATCAACCCGCATCAGCTTGCAATTACTAGGGTTCAACTGCATATTGTTACAATGAGCAAAGCTGTTAACGTCATTTACAAGATGTTTTTTTTTTTATTACAGATGGCGAGTTGCGAGGAATTACCTCCAAAATTGTTAGATCGTCTACGTACTTAATTCTAGGACCTCAGGAGCGCAACAGATCGTCTACCATGACGTCAAACAAAATGGGGCTCAGCTTAGTCCCCAGAGGAATTCCACCATTCGGGGATTAACTTGCTGACGACATGTTTGCAAGCTGGACGCGCTGAGATCTGCCTTGTTAAAACGCGGCTACCCACCTCACCAAGAAGGGGTGTAACCCAAAACCTGAGAGCTTACGAAGCAAAATTCGGTGATCTATAAGGTCAAACCCTTTTTTGAAATCTGCAAAAAAGAAACATAACGCGCAGTTTCCCTTATCTAGCGCTTCTAGTGCAAGATGGAGTAAATACACTAACGCTTGAGTGGTCGATCGACCAGAAAGAGCAAACTGTTTAAGGTCAAGTTTGTCAAGTAATA
The DNA here is from genome assembly GCA_949126865.1 of Montipora capitata. Lineage (NCBI taxonomy): Eukaryota > Metazoa > Cnidaria > Anthozoa > Scleractinia > Acroporidae > Montipora > Montipora capitata. Next base: position 16,947,016 of record OX421457.1, on the reverse strand, counting down.
CAGGCAGTAATCTAGCCAGAGTGAAGCTTTCCATCACTTTAGCAACCTGACACGTCAGCGAGACTGGTCTAATGTCCTTTTCAACAGACCTTGCAGGCTTCAGCTTCGGGAGAGGTCGCACATCTGCGCTCTCGCACATCCGCGCTCAGCCCAACCAACCGACCTGGCCCGACCTGACCGACCTGGCCCCGGACCTGACCTGACCCGGACCTGGAGCCCGTTTCTCGAAAGCCCCGAAAAACTTTTCGGGCCCGAAAAGCCAACTGTGAAATTGCCAACCGCTAGTTTTGGAAGGCCGATCTTTCAAAATCTTTTCAAGGTAACAAAAAGAAAAATAACTGTGAAGTTTGACGAATTAAATGCTCTCCGTTCTTGAGTTACAAAGGGAATTGTGACACCGGAAAATGGCCCGTGAAGTTTCGGGAGTTTTAAGAAACGGCCCCCTGACCTGACCGACCTGGCCCCGGTTCCTGGAAAGCTTGGAAAGCCTAGGATTTCAAGTTTCAAGTCGATAATGGAACTGTTTAGCTAGGTCTCCAATAGGGTAAGCACGTCGAGCTTGTTCTGCAAGATGGTATGTTTGACAAGGAGAAGGTGCTCGCAGTTCTTGAGAGAGATCGAACATTCAGATGTCCAATTTTAAGATTATTAGCACTCTTGCAGTTTTGATGCTTAAAAATTGTAGGACCTGGGTCCCCGCTAGTCTGGAGGCGAGTAAGCTGGAATGTTGACGTTGAATTCGGGTAATCTATCTATCTATCTATCTATCTATCTATCTATCTATCTATCTATCTATCTATCTATCTATCTATCTATCATCTATCTATCTATCTATCTATCTATCTATCTATCTATCTATCTATCTATCTATCTATCTATCTATCTATCTATCTATCTATCTATCTATCTACCTATCTGAATTAGTAAACAATGTAAATGATTCCTGGGACCAGGTAAAAAAATGTGTTTTTGAATGTAATTGATAAGCATGCACCTTGCAGAACGATCAAGTGTGAAAAAAGCCTTCACCATAGATTACCTCTGATATTAAACAACGTATGCACTCCCGTGATAGGCAAGAGGACTGGACTAATTTTAAAAGAATGGAAAATGAAGTGAACAAGGAGTTGAAACGAGTGAAAAAAGAATCATTTTATCAGAGGGAAATACTAAACAGAGAGTGTGATGAGAAAGACACATGGACAGTTATAAACAGTATTATGAATCGTAAATCCAAAAAAAATACACAGATAAATGAGATTAAACCGATATCAGGGAAGCTCTTGCCTAGTGCAAAGAATCTTGCTAATTACCTAGACAAACACTTTTTTTTCCGGAATTGGTGAAAGAATTGCTTTACGAAGTCCGGCACCCCCTGATGGTATCCGTTTTGAAGCCAGGAAATTTCGTCAACAGGAATACGAAAACTATTGAGTTCCGTTGATTTAGCTAAGGCTACTGCAGTAGATAAAATATCTAATAAATGACTGAAACTTGCTGCTCCATATATATTGAACTTGTTCTCCAGTTCGCGAGATCACCTGTCACGACGTACATCTTTCGAATACTTTCCAGGGCTCGGTTTCGTTAATGTATGTAAAGTGCTTTGGTGTTTCTTTGCGTGACACTTCGCGGTGATTGGCGTACTTCTCGCGCGTTTTTCGACCGGTAACCAATGAGGGTTTTTTACATATTTTCGCGCACTTGGTACCGGGTACATATTTTGATTTTCGCTGTTTATTATGATTGGTCAGAGCCATCGGGGAATTTGTAACGTCAAAAGAAAGAAATGGCAAATTTTTTCATCATCTCTTAATAAATCAAGTGATGAAACGGTTTAGGTAACGTCCTTTTCAACCCGTAGTTCCTCCATTTTGTGAATAGAGAGGTCTCGTGAGCCTAGCTTGACGAAGGTCAAAGTTTAGATTCAATCGTCTTGTCAAAACATATTTCTTCGCAACATATAATTAGTCTTTTCCTGCCAATATCGCGTTTCAATAAGAACTTATGATATGGTTTAAATCAATATTATTAAATTGCTTGCATTCCCAAAAAAATGATTTGGCCTGGAACGAAAGAACCGTTAATCGGAGTACGTTAAGAAAATGCATAAAACAAATGTCTTTAATCTCTCAATTAGAACCAACACGTTTCCTCGTGACCTTAAAATTGCTAAAGTCTTCCCAATCTATATATATGTGAATCACTTGTTGATCCAGCGTTATCACATAGAAAAACTGGCCCTTAGGGAGTCCCACGGAAATGCCACACATTAAATGATTAATCAGCCACTTTGCCAGCATGGTTGTCCTGATAGTGTAGTGGTGATCACACCCGACTAATGATCAGGGGGACGTGGGTTCAATTCCCGCTCATGGCAATTACAATTTTCCCCAGAAGTTGTCCAGTGTTGAGTTTCCTGTATGTCTGTGTTTCCTCAATGTCTTCATTGAGGTCTTTTTGGAACTGACATTCAATATTCTTGAATTTGACCTTTTGGATGATCTTCATCATGCCATCCTCAAACTCCTTTAACCCCTCAATGACAGGGGGGTTGTTTCTTGTTTTAAAGCCGAAAGTTTCTTTCTCTGGTTGTTGGTTTGGGTTTAAATTTAGGTTCAAAAAGTGTTGAGCTTTCCATCTCATTCTGCACCGGAACTGCTCAGTCTTGTCGATAAGCTGCCTGATGTATTCTTTTTGAGCTGAAACGTGCGAATTAGTAGGGATCTACATGCTCTCGCAGCTTAAAGCAATTTCTCACGGCATGGAAATTGGGCTTTACAAAGATGACGGCTTAGCAGTAATCGACCAAACCCCACAAAAAATCGAAAAAATCAAAAAAAGAAATGTGCAAAGTGTTCGTCAAAAACAACCGACGCATTACTGTTGAGGCCAACAAAAAGGTCGTAAATTTCCTTGACGTAACATTAGACTTAACCACTGAGAAGTACAAGCCATATTCGAAGCCTGCAACCACTCCGCTCTATGTCCACAGCAAATCTAACCATCCCCCTTGCATAATACAGTCGAAGCTCTCTTAACGGACATTCTCGTAAGCGGACAGCTCTACTTACGGCCGCCTTGTTTGAAACCACGTTTTAACTCCCATACAAACTCTGTATTTTTACATTCTCGTAAGCGGACATTCCCGTAAGCGGCCGCGGACACTTTCAGGGATTACGACTTAGACTTTTTCTTTGTTTTTAAGCTCCCGTAAGCGGAAACCCGAAAGAAAATCAACAACCTCTGTACAGTATCTTGTTTTTATCAATCAACCATTTTTTTTTGTTGCAGTGAGGCTGTTAATATTGGTTACAGTTATGATTTGTTATTTTTGAAAATCACTGAGGTGCATTCCTAGTACTGCAGTATACAGTACTGTATTACTGTTTAGTTATCGTCATTATCGTAGGATTGTATAGGGCGCAATAAAACAAAAGTGTCATTTAATACCGCGGTATTTTTTTGTATACCAATATTTATGGTTAGCTGGGCAAGCCCCCGTAAGCGGCCATCTATCCCCTACACCTCTAGTGGCCGCTTACGAGAACCATTCTCGTAAGCGGCCAGCTCCAGTTACGGACATTTTTATCCCGTCCCGAGGGTGTCCGCTTACGAGAGCTTCGACTGTAAAGAACATCCCTGAGGCAATTAACAAAAGATTATCTGAAATCTCATCGTACGAGGAAGCCTTCAAAGAGGCAGCACCGCCCTACCAAGAAGCGTTGCAGAAAAGCGGTTATTCATACACCCTCAAATTCACCCCACCACAGCAGTCACCAGAATCCACCACTTACAAGAGAAAGAGGCAAAGAAACATAATTTGGTTCAACCCACCATTTAGTAAAAATGTTCAAACCAACATAGGAAGAGAATTTCGAAATTTGATCGAGAGGTGCTTCCCACCGAACCATAAATTAAGAAAACTGTTTAACAAAAACAATCTTAAGCTAAGTTATAGTTGTTCACCAAACATAAGACAGATCATCGATGGACACAACAAAACCATCCTAAGCCAGAACATGCCACCTCCACAACAAACACCCACCAAACTCTGCAACTGCAGAGCACCAGACAAATGCCCTTTGAAAGGACAATGCTTAGTCAAGGAAGTAATGTATCAAGCCACCATCACGACCGCCGAAAGTACAGAGACATACGTCGGCCTCACCGCCACTGAGTTCAAGACGAGATGGCGAAACCACCAAATGTCATTCAAAAACGAAAGTAAAAAGAATGACACCGAACTGAGCAAACATCTATGGCAGCTAAAAGATCAAAAGAAAGACTTCGCAATCTCCTGGAAAATTCTAGCCAAGGCCAAATCTTATAGCAACCTTACTAAACGATGTAATCTGTGTAGTACCGAGAAATTCTATATCGTATATAAACCGGACATGGCAACGCTCAACAAACGTAATGAACTCGTATCGACTTGCAGGCACAAGCGAAATTTTCTCCTTAGGTTCAATCGCATCCTCAACAACCAATCATAAATTTACAAATGCTTTTTTACTATTGTTTTTCAAGTTTGAATCTTGTAACGATCACGCTACTGATGTATATAAACCCCAGCGATGCTACAGTGTACATGGAATTTAACTGATGAGTGGTCCAACTCCTACGAAACAGACCTGTATTAAAGTCCATATGAAACTATATATATATATATATATATATATATATATATATAACAGATATAAAGTTTTTGTATTTTAACGTTATTGATATTTTAAACTTATATATCTTTGTATATTATACACGACTTTTACGTAGAACAGATTTTCTACATATGTGAAATACATATGTACATTTGGTGAAATTACCGTGTTTAAAAGTTTTCCTATCCTATCCTATCCTATCCTATCTATCTACGGGTCCAAAAATTAATTCTGGAAACAAATCAAGCTTAGCCCTCCTCGCAACAAAAGACTAGAACTTGAATTAACAAAAATGCTCATTTAGACTATTTAACAATTATTCGCCGAAGGCGAAGTCATTATCGATGAATATTCACCTCGACTTCGTCTTGGTGAATATTCACCGATAATCACTGAGCCTGAGGCTAATAATTGTTTTAGTATAAATACACAGGTGATTATTTCAAAAAAGAGAAGAAAAAAAACATTTCAACGCGAAATCATCTTCACCACTACTGGCAGCCATTTTGTCCGTCGAGGTGATTATCGGCTGATAATCCGAGATAGCGAGGCAATGAGAGCGCGCGATTTTGTATAATCACCTGTGTATTTATACTAAAAGGAATTAACATGCTATGACATTACAGTAGACAGGCAATGGTAGACTCGTGTGGGTTATGGCTTACGTACGAAGACTTACCCGAGCACTTGCCTTCACAGTAAACCGCACTGAAGCCCGTTAAAGAGCTGGTGTTATCTGATTTGAATATCACAAATATTTGGTATGAAGTGGAGTAGATTCCTTCCTTTGGGGGAGGATGTCTTCCGTAAAACACCCCTAACACCTCCGCTGTGGCATTCTCTCCATCATACACGTATAAAACGTCCGTGTTGTTTTCGTTTTGCAAACTGAAGTTTGCAAAAACTAGGTGAATTTTGTGACCTGGCGTGACAATGATTCTCCAAGAACAATACTGTCCATCCGGGTAATTACTTGGGTGGTTTGGTGATTGGAAGGTGCCGTTTGGTCCACTTAAAGTATTGTTGCAGCCTGAAGGAAGGCAAATAGGAAGACAGATACAAAACTCTAACCCTAACAGACGTCAAACATACAAACTTGGGTGTTCAGTGGTTACTATATCATCAAGCTGCAAGAAACTAGTGGCATGCTGGCCATCAAACTCGGTTCAGGTGGTAACCGACCCACAATTTAGTTAGCAAACGACTCGTGTGCCAAAGCATGGTGCAAAGTATTTAGGATTTATCATGATATTTTATAGTCATGTACGAAGCTCTCTTTTTCCAAAACAAGTGAAACAGCCCTAAAGATGTTGGTAAAATGGTACTACAAACCTGGAAAAAAAAAGTTGTTGATTCATTGACCTTTCCAACCCCCGTATTCTGTCATTTTAACCTCTAATGTTCCGATGGGTTATGCAATTAGCTCCACTCCCCCTAAACAATGTTGTGTCGTAATTCCTGTGATATTTGGCCACAAACAGGCAACATTAAATGGGGCAAGGGGCCTTTTGGAGAATTTATGGCGTGGTTATTTTACGCATTAAAAAAAAGCTGATCAATACGGTTACTGTGGCAATGTGCCAACTCATTTGAAGCTGATTCTGGCTAAATCGGTGACACTGCCACTAAAAGAGTCATCTTTTGTCTATAATGGAAATTCTCTATTTCAATTTGCCTGCCTCTGCTTTAACGAAACTTTATCAGCCACTAGGGGATACTTGAGATTTGACTCATGGTCAGCATTGCAGCATAATAAGAAGCACGGCTCTTATGAAATTCTACCACCATTTGACAAATTTACAACTGTAATAGGGTTAAAGTGAGGGGTTGCTATTACGTTAAGGTTTTAGTTGCCTTCTTTGTCAGTTTGAAAAGTTGGCTAATGGAGGAGGGGGGAGGGGGGACGACTTTGTGACACTAATTGATAGGTTTTCATGGCAAAGGGTTGTCCAACACAGCACATAATAATTGTATAAAGAAGATTCACGTTTCTTGGTGTAGGCATCACAAAGTGACCCTAAAACCATGACCTTAACCAAAGAGCAATGCATGAAGTTTTTAGGCTTAAGAAATATTGTGACGAGTATGCAAAGAATCTCATTACGCAGCTGTCTTGGACGCGAATATTCATGTGACTTAAGTTGAGCATAACTGAGGGTTGGGAGACAGTGATACACATAATGTGCATCTTATTGGCTGTGTTGATTATAAAGCCACATTCACTTTTGACGTATTATTTACATCTCTCCCCACCCTCCCTGATTCAATGTTGTGCAAAACTGAATGATTTTAGTGGGAAACTGTTGTGTTACCTTCCAACATTGAATAGGCGGGAGGAGTGATATATCAAAGAAGGTGAAACTACTTATTTTGAGCTTTAATAGAATCCGGTTGAAATACAGCTATGGTGTGGTTCATTTACATAACGTTCCCAACTACTTTTGTCTATGATATAAGCTGGGCTACTAAATACATGTAGCAAATTAAAATGACTGATTTCTTTCCAGCCAGTTGAGCATAGGGTCCCAGTGAATTTATCACAACCTTTCAAAACTCAAATTTACTTACTTTGGTAGTAACAATAGTATATTGTGGGTTTCGGTTTCCCTGCATTGTAAGGAACCTTTTTCCATTTTCTATTGACCTTATCACCTTTTTCTGTATCAAAAAATATCCACTCCAAACTTGCTACTGCCCATTGCACCATTTGACATTTTGCCGAGTCATAGGCCAGCAAAAAAAATGGATCTTTAGTGGGAAGAGTAATGGGATTATTCTTGCTACCGTTTCCTGCGCAGCAGAATCGAATTTCTGTATCATTTGTGAACCTTCCTCCAGGGAGAGTCCCTCCTTTAGCATTTGAGTTTGGGATGCTGTCATCATCATCCCAGCGAACACCACCGTTCGACAGTCCGCTGGGGCACGATCTCTTTTTATAAACACAGTATTGACCTATAAGAGATAAGCAGTGTCAGTTGACTGTGGAGTTAAAGGGCGGTTTGGTCGTTATAACTCATCCCTGTCACAAATATTTTAGGCCGCATATTTTCGCTTGTTTTTTTGTTCTTTGCCATGTTTTGGAAAGCCCCTTTTCTTGTTTGGTTGTCACGCGGCTGACCGATCGTACGTACGTCCGTCCATACGTCCGTACAGAATCTGGGGGATGGGGATGGGAGATTAAGAAAGGGAAGGGAGGGGAGTCTCGCGAATGCAGCTTTGAGGAGCGGACGGGCGAATTTTCTTGGCGGGAAAATTTTGTGCAGTCTGACTTTATCCTACTGACCTTCGTGACTTTAACGCAATAAAGAGCAGGAAAGAGCACGTGAGAAGAGGGAACGAAACTTGAGAAATTTAAGCCAAGAAATTTTCGAGAGAAGCCGAAGAAGGGGAAGAGGAGACAATTTCGATGAAAAACACCATAAAGCTGACAGAAATTGAGCGAAGGACAAAACACTTATTTACAACGGTTTGCTTTCAGATAATGTTTTCCTTCTTAAAATGCACTGATGCCTCGCAGCCTCAAATACTTTGTAAAACGCGCTAAAAGAAACCGTGTTGTCTATAGGGTTAGTGAAAATAATAGGTTTTCGAATTGTCCGCGTTTTTGTATTTCCGTTTACTGCTTAATTAAATAATTTTCTTTGCTTTCTTCTGTAGAAAAATTCGTTGCCTAACTAGTGAATTCCAGGGTAAATTTCACCCAAAAATCCGATATCACGTGAATCACAATGCGATGAGTGCAAAATCGCTTTTTGGAGTGAAATTTACCAGTTTGGCAATGATTTTTTCTTGAATCGCATGAGTTTTAAAAGAAAACAAGCACACCCTCAGCGAGCGAAAGGAGTCAACTGTCAATAGCCAGTGAATAGGAATCACGCTAAAATTAGAAACTGTCAGCAAACTTTGTCAGTTCAAGGCCGGGGTTCAAGGTCAAAACTGAGTTTTGACCTTGAGGGGTGCAGGGATGGCGCAGTGGTGAGAGCACTCGCCTCCAACCAATGTGGCCCGGGTTCGATTCCTGGACTCGGCGTCATATGTGGGTTGAGTTTGTTGGTTCTCTACTCTGCACCGAGAGGTTTTCTCCGGGCAATCCGGTTTCCTCTCTCCTGAAAAACCAACATTTGACTTGCTTTCATTGTTCATTTCAGTTTACAGTGTCCCCGATTAGCGCTCCAGCGCTAGAACGACTAGACACTTAAATAAAGTTCCTTTCCTTTCCTTTCCTTTGCTTACTGATTTACTTTGTTCCACTCTATCTCTGAAAACGAGATCATTCACAATTAGACGTATTTCATTGAAACACGCCAGGTTGGCTTGGAACAAGAATAGGCAAAATACGGCAATGCAAACAAGAAAAGACAGACTTCAAACAAGATCCGCTCCAGCAAATTACCTTTCGTTGCTTTAAACAAACTTTTGAAAACACAAGCTAGTGATATTTCTCCCTAATTTTACAAGAACTCATTGCCATTGCGTGTTTATAACATAAGGGAAAGATTTTCTTGTCATTGTCGAAGCACATCGAAAAACAGTTGGCAAACGGATCAAAAAAGCATTTGTTCGCTTGCATTTTAGACCAAAACAGACAAACAAACAAACAAATCAATTATTTCTTTACGTCCAAAATAGTACATATTTTTGTTATTTCATTCCAGTTGAGAATAAAAATTCGAGTTTTCTTCCTGAACAAACGAAAAACTAATTAATCCACTTTTTTAAAAATAAGCATCCATTTTAAGTTACGCATCCTTAAAAGTAACAAACGGTTTAGTGCCCAAGGAAAGAAGTTTGAACTATTACTGGTATTCTTTTTTGTCTTTGTTGTTCCCTTTCTCTCTCCTTTCGTTTCTGTTCTAGGCGTAGGTCCTCCTAGAATCATCCAACCTTATCAGAGATTCTAAAGATATGCCAAAAATTGCAATACAGAGAACAAAGCAGCTGTAAAAAAAATATATATATATATATAAATATGTATTCAGCTTTAAGTTTATACACCTGCGATGCTTGAATTGAATGTGTGGACCATAGGAATCATGATATGTCAAACTGGATTGAAACCAGAGAAAAATACAGAAAGAACACATTTTCCAAACCGTTTTCCACCTGGACACGAAAAACATTGACCGTTAAGAACTTTATTTGACGTAGTTTGGCCATGTAGTGGCGTCGAGCCACAGAAAGCGCGCGAAAAATAAAGCCTTGTTTATGATTGGGTTAATTAACCTGGGTTACGCCTGAGATCCAATCAAAAACCATTATCTGGTCAGCAGTTAACTAAAAAAAAACCAGCTGACTACGATGAGCTTTAAACTTGAGCCCACGATATGGTCACGTGGTACTGGTCAGTGGATACCTTGTTTACATAGGTGTCAATTGACCATAACATTTATGTCCAATATCAAAGAGGTATGCTGTAAAACTGGCGTGATACTGGTCACATTGGCATGCATGGAGGGGTGGACGTACGGACGGACGGTCGATGACGTCATAGGTATGAAACCAAATGCAATGGGTTAGCATTTGTTATTATAACCGAACTCTCGACGCCGTATAAATTTATTGGATTGCAGTACATTTATCTGCAACGAATGCACTTGTAGGATTTTCGGCAAAATCTCTAAATCCTATACAAACCCTTATAGTTAGCTTTCCTTCTCACCGAGCTTAAGGTGCATGTGGAAAATCATGCCATTTTCAACGTTATTCCGTTTAATTTCTCCCTTCAAACAGCCTGCCACATTGGGAAGTGATTATAAGGTGCTCAAACGTTTTGTCAAAAACCTTCTCTCAGTTTTGTCTGAGACTTAGCTGTGCGAACTTGGCTAATTATTCGAGAATGGCGCTCGTGTCATCCAGGCACCGCATGTTCGTGACCGATTGAGATCTTCGGTGTTGAAATCGAACTGCAGTATAAAAGTATGCGAAATCCTTGCAAAGAAACCTTGGTTTTTGTGTTCGGTGGTGGAACCGATTAGTTGTCAGTAAAGTGAAAATGGTCAAGGAAAAATGAGGGCCCCAATCGGGTTCTTCAATCCCGCCATCCCGACCAAAAGGATTCCCTTCATCCCGAAATCGCGAACGTTTTTATCGGCAAATCCCGATACCGATCATGACGTCACAGCATGATGTGCAAACCTCGTTGTCAGTTACAACTACAATTGATTTAGAATACACCTTGTTAGTCCACTAAGCTTTATGATCCAATTGACCTTAATTGTATCATTCGACACTACCCCACAACTATTCCGCGGCTAAGATTTCAGATACAGAAACTACATTTATGTATACAAACGTTTACAAACTTAAGGTTCAAGAGCAACCCAGTCCTCGATGTACGCACGCACTTCAAACCTACTCAAACACTTCAAAACACGCACGTCTTCTCGTGCCACCCAGCAGGAGTCAAAAAAAGATTTCATCAAAGGCGAGAATCAGAGACCTCTTAGAACAAACTCTGCTAAAACAATATTTGAAGATCTCATCCAAAATATTAAATCACTTTTCCACCAAGCTTTATGATCCAATTGACCTTAATTGTATCATTCGACACTACCCCACAACTATTTCACGGCTAAGATTTCAGATACAGAAACTACATTTATGGATACAAACATTTACAAACTTAAGGTTCAAGAGCAACCCAGTCTTTGATGTGCGCACGCACTTCAAACCTACTCAAACACTTCAAAAAACGCACGTCTTCTCGTGCCACCCAGCAGGAGTCAAAAGAAGATTTTATCAAAGGCGAGGCTCAGAGACTTCTTAGAACAAACTCTTCTAAAACAATACTTGAAGATCTCATCCAAAATATTAAATTACGACAACGTGAAAGAGGTTATCCCGAGAATCTTTTTCAAAGGATGCTCTCAAAAATGCAACTTAAAAACAGGAAACTGGCACTCCTTCAAAAACCACAGGAGCGAAAACGAAACTTGCCTTTAGTTACACAATATCACCCAGCAGTGACGAACTTAAAACAAATCATCATGAAAGTCTACTGGCATTAAACAGAGCGACAAGTTGCTCAAAGAAATCTACAAAAACTCGCCCGTCATGTTGCAAAAACAGGGCGGTCAATCAAAGATATACTAATGGGAGTGCAATTACAAAACTGAAAGGCTAAAACACGCACTAGGGAGTCTTGTCACTCCCGTACACTTACATTTCCGGTCGTTTCCGTCGTTGCCGAGGGCGAAAGTTGAGTTTATTTGTGGCCGTCAGAAATCCCGGATGTCGGGGCTTCAAAGTAACGATTTCCCTGATCCCGCGTCCTGTCCATAAATGCAATCCCGAATCCCGATCCCATATTTCTTTAGAATCCCGAATCCCGGGCCCTACAAAAGTCGAAACCCGAATCCCGAAAACCCTATTGGGGACCCTCAATAATGACCATTTGTAATTAACCTTTGTGTCAAGTTTTCATGAAAGCTATATTGTCTTTACATTTATAATGACCTTGAATTTGATTGTTGCTTGAATTGCATTTACTTATTGCTTGTTGACAAAAATCGCATAAAACAGTTGCAAAATTCTTTCTGCATTTAACTGACATGTTTCTCAATTTTTTTTTTCCCATTGTTATCGTTAATGTTTATACGTTGCCGCTAAAATCCGTCCTCGGATTGAATCCGTTTTTATCTAGGTTAAATTGGGGATCCTCATTTTAATTAGGTTTTTTGAGCCTAAACTTTGAGCGTATAGAAACAATAGGGTGAGGTTAGGATTAGTTTCGGTTATCATACATGAATATCAATTAGCCTACTATACAAAAGTAAATAATAACAAGAGGTGTTTTGGGTTGAGCATGTTCTTCGTTGTAGTGTAATTGCAAAGACCCAGGGATCGTCTTCACTTCACTCTCGGTTGTTGCACTTCTTGTGGGAGTGTTGGGGAGCAGGGATGGCGCAGTGAGGACAGCACTCGCTACCCACCAATATCTGGAGAAGGGTTGGTGCAGTGGTGAGAGCACTCGCCTTTTACCGATGTGGCCCGGTATCGAATCTCGGTTTCGACGCAATATGTGGATTGAGTTTGTTGGTTCTGTACTCTTCTTCGAGACTTTCCCCAGGGACGCCGGTTTCCTCCTTTCTCAAGAACCAAAATTTGTTCTGATTTCAGTTAATTTGTAGTCCCCGATTAGGGGACACTCGTGCTCGGCTATATAACCTTAAGACTTAAAATTTATTATTATTATTATTATTATTATTATTATTATTATTATTATTATTATTATTATTATATTTATTTATGTTTTTTTATGGTATTGATGATGATGATGATGATGATGGAATCCAGATTCTTTAAAAAAAATCCCAATGGGCGTTCTTTCAAGTTCAACCATGACTCCTTTTATTATTATTTCTCTTGTTTGCACAAGAAACATTATCCTCGGGTAGCTAAAAAAACATAAATACAACCAAGTCTGTCAGCTTAGAAATTCATGATTCCATGCAGTCGAACGCCACTTCTTCATTGTCTAACACTGTTGGTGGAAGATGATAGCACCATTTTTTCCGGTGCTCAAAACTGTTTTTCTTACACAACTCCCAATGAAGTCTCCTTTCAACTTCGTCATGCCTGCTCTTATAATGGATTTGGGATACCCTGGAGCAGCCATCTACGAGATGCATGGCGGTCTTTGATGTCTTACAGCACAACATCCACTTCGATGGGACGTCATGGTTGTCCAGGTTTGCCGTGATAGCATTTGGTCTGGGTATCTGTTCTTGTGCGGCAAATAAGACCCCCTCCAGTCTCTCTTCTTCTTCTTGTCCTTTTTTGTGTTCAGGTTGCCGTTGGAAAAACACTTCCAAAACCTCTCATCAGCCAGATCTTTGCCTGCCTCCGAAACGCTTCCTACAATACCAACCTCCACCCCACCCCCACTTCCCCCACACCTGCCATGTTCGTTTCTTTCTTCTGTTAATCTTCTCACATAGTCTTCTTTCGTTTCTCCCAACAGCTAATCGCCTTGAAATAACTATTTCCTTATGTTTGCAGTTCCCACTTCAGTCCGATTCGATGTTAGAATAGTTTAAATGCTTGCCATGCTATTCTCGATCAGTGTGGTAATACTGCAGGCAACCCCCTTCATTCTGATACATTTCAGTATCCAGGTATGAGGCACCACGTTGTATGACTTTCTGTAGTCGACGCTAATTTCCCGGCGTTTCGTAAAGAAGCGGTGCCATTCCTAGTAACTGTAACGTATTTCGTCGTTATGCAAATTAGCCAGCGTCCAAGTGAGGGAAATACACCACAGTAACCAAGCCTTTTGATTTGGTTAGCTTTCAATAAATTGTTAGGATTAGCTTCATTTAAATACTTTAAAATTGCAAATTGTAGACGTTGTGTCGGTAGTGCAGAGGTTAAGGGCATTTGCTCTTAAGTCATTAAATGGGGATCGACATCGTTCGTTCGTTCTAATGATTTTCTAAGGTTTTTTCTCTGTGTTTTTTCGTAATTCTAAGTGACCTACGCTGCTAATCTAGTTCTAGATTGAGTATTGTTTTCCTAATTTGCAAACGACAGACTTAACAATGAAAATAGTGTCATCCAAATGGCATCGCTTGTTTACGAAAGGGAAAATTGCGTGGTCGACCCAGGCCATAGAGAAACCGGTCTATGGCTTCTTCTGCCGTTTTTCAAGAGAGCTTTTTCAATCAACATTTGGTCTCTAGTACCCGTTGAATTATTCCGGCACTCTTTCTGCCCATCAGGCAATGGATTAAGATGGGTATATATGCCTTAAATTGTGAAAAGATAATTGTCTGTAATTTTCAACATTAAGGGGGAAAACAGGTGATTGGACGATAATTTCCAACAGATACACCCTTACTTTTTTTCCTTCATTATGAGCAAAGTCCTTTTCTAATTTCATCTATTCCGGTACCTTCCCAATGTCCTCTCATGTTTGTATATGTTCTTGCAACTTGGCATTCATGAATACCACTCTTTTAACCCAGAAGCCTAGCTTGCACATGGCGAGGTCTCGCTGCCTTCTAACTTGACATCTTTCTTTTGACTAACTTGAGATCATTTTCAGTAATGTTTAGGTTTTCTCCCTTTTTCGCTCCTTCATCCGCTGCTTTTGACCACAATCTGCTTCAAAATTCGCTTGATCCTTCTGGGCCCAGCGATTCATTGGTATCGCACATCCTTCCATCGCTCTCTTTGTATAGATGTCTTTGAATATTTTTGAAGAGATTGTATTGATGGTATTGATCATTTTTCTTTCGGTATCTTTTTGTGGAATTTTCTGCTTAAGCAAACTGACAATATATAGAATCCCCTTCCAACCGTTCCCACATCTTCCTTCTTAGCTTGGCTCTACCATACATGACTTTTGTTAACTTGCATACATCTTTCATTCATCCCTTTCTGTTGTTTTCCCTTCTTCCTTTCCATAATTGTTCATTTTTCCCTCTTTTCTTTTTCGTCTTATCCAACTTCCCACGCCTTTCACACGCAACAAAAACAATTGAGTAGAGCCAAGAAAGGATGAGGTTTAGAATAAGGAACCTTCACGCGCCATCATAATATATTTCTTTTTAATGAACGATTTTTAGTTTTGCAAAGCTATTTTATTTCCTGCATTAATAGAGGAGGAACTCTCCTTCTGTGTGATAGTAATGTTTAACAAGAACAATTTGAAACGTTACATGTACATGGTAAGCAATGGAGATGGCATGGATCAGTATACCACCAACATACTGTCACTGAGTTAACAAGTTAACACTCACTACTTATATTTCACAAGAACAAGACAAAACAAACAAACAAAACAAATTGTATTAGCACTCCCCAAGGGGGCTTTTCAGCACTAATACTACTAAAGACTGTAAGTTACATTAAAATTAAAATCAATTAAAATGTCCTATAAGAAGTTGTATAGAGGCAACATAAAAGGCATATCAAGAATTTACAAAATTGATATGAATATGAATGTAAAAACTGATATTGATAGGAATTTACAAATTTGATATTTATAAACACATCAACTTTGAGGAGGTCTGATATGTACACATTGGTGCATCACAACAGAAATCTGAGAACTGCTCTCTTCAGCTAATACTATTTTATTATTTTAGTAATTCGCCCTTCACTCCTTCTCAGGAGCATAGGCCATCAACAGTCTCTCTCCATAGCCTCCTGTCCTGTGCACCCCTCTCTAGCTGGTACCAACTCTTGCCCGTGGACTTGATCTCTGCTTTTTTTAACTTAGAGATCATCCTAGGAGATAGAAAGGGCCTCCACCTTGCGGTATCCTGACGGCTTTCACAACATTATGTCCAATTCCTCCCCAAAGGGGACCTTTCCACCCCCAGAACTGGTTGCCTTAAGAGATTAGTTGTTGTACTTTGGGTAAAATTATTCAGCACAAAATTAATGATCAAATTAAACCACCTCGTCCTCTTGCAAAAACTATACAATTCTGTATTAATTAATGTAGCGTAAATACATCTTGACACATATTAAATGAAAGGTGTTACAATTGAACCCAGTGGGAATCCGAGCCCCAGATGGGATTCGAACCCACGACCCTCCGTGATCTAGTACGGATGCTCTAAACACTTAGCTACTGGAGACTCTATGGTGAGCAAGGGTGAAATGTGGGTATTTGACTCGAGCTGCATCACGCAGCCACAGATTCAAATATCGACTGACAGCATAGCTCATAACTGCATCGCGCAGTTCCCAGTGGGTTCAATTGTAACACCTTTCATTAATATGTGTTAAAACATTCTCTCACATTCGCTCACTTTGGTGGTTGGTTGGCCGCATCGTTCAGTGATGCTCTCAATGTGACTGCGCGATGCAGTTATGAGCTATGCTGTCAGTCGATATTTGACTCTGTGGCTGCGTGATGCAGCTCGAGTCAAATACCCACATTTCACCCTTGCTCACCATAAAGTCTCCAGTAGCTAAGTGTTTAGAGCATCCGTACTAGATCACGGAGGGTCGTGAGTTCGGATCATATCTGGGGCTCGGATTTTTTCCGAGTTCCCACTGGGTTCAATTGTAACACCTTTCATTTAATATGTGTTAAAACATTCTCTCTCAAATACATCTTTATGTATATATATATATATATATATATATATATATATATATATATATATATATATATATATATATATATATATATATATATATATATATATATATATATATATATATATATATATTCATGCAGTCTTTACCCACTGGATACGCAGGGCTTGTCACTCCATGACTAGCAAAGTTGGAAGGTGTTTTAAGATGTGACATTCCCAAGTATCACCAGTACAGTACATGCCAAAGCAGCAGCTGATGTATGGGAAGGGTGGCTCAGTCTTTCACTGAGAAGAGCAGAGCCATGGCTCAAGGATTTGCCAAAATCATGCATTGTTTGCTGTGGTTTTCACCTCACAGAGGATAACAAATTAATGCCATCAACTAAAACATTTGTGAAAAATATGTGTGGTGGCTCTCAGACAGAGCTCTGAGGGATAAGCATCTAATCTTGATTTTAATTTCGATATTATTAGGAAACCATTACCGTTAGTATTGTTATTGTAAAACCCATGAACAATTGCGAAACACCTCGTGAAAATATCTAAAATAATTATCAAAACAAGGAAATGTTGTGAAAAGATTGACTTCTAGAGTTTTTTTTGCCTGTGTAAATATAATAATTATTGCTGTAATTTCTGTAAACTGTATTTATTTATATCTTTCAAATTAATTAAAAGCTTCAATCCAGTTCACTCAAGAATCTATTAAGTTGCATCACAATAACTTGTCTTTAATAGAGGGGCCAGTGAGTTAAAGGCTCTGTAATGTCTACACATTGTGTTAGTTAAGAAATAGTCAAAGGTGGCCTCAGAATTCATGCGACACTAGTCAGAAAAGGCCACAGAATTTCTGTGGCACCAGTCAAGGATGGCCGCAGAATTTCTGCAGCACCAGTCAAGGATGGCCTCAGAAGTTCTGTGGCACCAGTCAGAGATGGCCGCAGAATTTCTGTGGCACCAGTCAAGGTTGGCCTCAGAATTTCTATAACCATTAAATTGGATCAATAAAACATGTCATGTAATATGGAAACCAGGACATTCTCTACACAGTATATTTCCGAAGCAGATTCAACATCAAACCAGCACTTGTTGTATACAGTTTGGGTAATAAACAATCGATTTTCTTTCCTGATTGTGTTCTACTTACCTTTAGGCCAGTTCGGGCGATCGTTGGCCCCGCTTGCCTGATCCTTTGAACAGAAGGATCTGTTAACTCGTCTCGAGTCAACAACTCCATCAAGATGAAATTCCTTTGACTTTGAGTTATTAGAGTAATTCCCACTGGTATCCTGTGAGACCCATCCCTCTCTCCATTGAAAGCCATCAGCTTCAGGACACCCGCTAACTGGTTTGGGTAAGCCATATGTTCCTTTTGGCCAGTGACTTGACTCTGGAAACCAATCAAAGGAATCTAATTAACTCCGGACGTAACAACTTTACCAAAAACCCCGAAATATTTCGGCCGTATATCCATCTGAATTTTCGAGAGGAAACAATTTCCCTTGTGGGAGGCGCGGTGGGTTCATGGCTAATGCGCTCCACTCCGGATGGAATGGTCTGGGTTCGGGTCCTGGCCGGGGACATTGTGTTGTGTTGTTGGGAAAGACACTTTACTCTAACGGTGCCTCTCTCCACCCAGGTGTATAAAAATGAAAATAAAAATAGCGCGCGCCAGTTCATTCTTATCCTTAATTTGTTGTTATAATAAAAGCAAAAGGAAAAATTGTTTTCAGTCTAGTCTTCATAAGAAAACGATTGCAGCCAGATTTCAAAAATCTGTTGCAGATTTTTAAAAATCAATTTTCATCATCGCAATTTAGATAATCGCACCGTGAATCGCGAATCGCACCGTGTAAATTTGCTTGAGCCAAATCGGCTTTTGATTTTTTTGAAGTTAAATGAAATGGCCGCTATAATGTAATATCGATTCGTAACTTGTCGATAAAGTGATACTAAATCTCATTCTCTAAAGAATTTTTTAAAACGATAAGAGTAATCTCATAGCGTATTTCAAAAACCTATAATGTATGAGTCGCTTCTTTTAGTTTGCAAAGAATTGTGATGTGTTATTGATATCATTAAGTTAATTATGTTGATA
>OX421457.1:16910701-16920701 GCA_949126865.1 Montipora capitata | reverse complement strand
CTGACCCATCAACCGCTGTGAAAGAGAGGAGCTGAGAGACTGGACGATGCCGCGATCCAATGACCAAAAGCTTTGTCTTGTCACCATTAATTTTAAGTTTGTTCAGGGACATCCATGTTGCAATATCCCGTAAACATCCTCAATTCTGGGCACAATAACAGGCGAATCAGAGTCGAACGAAAAATAAACCTGACAATCATCAGCGTAGAAATGAAAGTTCATATTATGTCTTCTTATAACCTCAGCAAGAGGGGACGTATACAAAAGATATAAAATAGGGCCAAGAACAGAACCTTGGGGAACACCGTAGATTAGATCAGACCTGGTGGAACTGGTTCCATTCACGCAGACAAATTGACTCCGACAAGCTAGGAAGGATTTGAGCCAAGCGAGGACCCTTCCCTTGATACCAAATCGCATCTTCAAGCTGTCGTGTAGAAAACTGTGATTAACAGTGTCAAAAGCTGCTGATAAATCGAGCAGTAACAAAACGACAGTGGCACCATTGTCTACAGCTCGTAAGATGTCATCATGTACTTTCAAAAGGGTGGTCTCAGTACCATATTTTGTTTCTTGTAGGCAGATTGTAGATTAAATCAGTACTTTAAAACTTGAGAGGAAGATGACCCAGTACAAGAGAAATGTTTTGTTTTGGTCTTTTAACGATTGTTTAAACAGGGATTTGGAGGATGACTTGAAAAAGAAAAAAGCTGATGTATTTTTCAGAAAGTTTTTGTTCGCTATTTACTGATGTGTACCCAATTCTTAATGCGATCAATTTATAACGAATTCGAAGTGAAATGAAGAATGTTAAAACTTATTCGTTACTTTTGCCTCGCGCATACGCAATACGCTTGTGCACGAAGAATAGAGACGGTATGATTCACTGTTTATCATTAAATTATCACTGGTTTTCATGTTTAAGTTGATATATACGTTGTTAAAGAAGTACAGCTGATTGTTATCCGCTCAAAATGCTGAACGAAGGAGAAATGTTACCGGTATTTGTTGTTTTTACTCAGTAAAGTATTTTGATTGTTATCTTTCACACAGCAATGGTATTATGGTAATATCCAGATAATATTTAACAATTATCCTGCGAAATAGCGCGGAATATCTCCTGATACTAAAGGCGCTGTTGTACTGTGAAATGTTTTGTGCAACTTGTCTCGCAATGTTTTGGCGACATTGTGGCGGGACAAGTTGCACGAAACATTTGACTATGTAACATACCTTGCAACGACTAAAATCGTTGCGAGACAAGTTGCACGAAAAGTAGAACTTGATTCCACTTTCGGCAACGGCTCTTGCAACTTGTCTCGCAACGATATTGGCCTTTGCAGGTTACGTTACACTGTGCCTTTTTTCGTGCATTTTGTCCCGCCACAATGTCGCCAAAACATTGCGAGACAAGTTGCACGAAGGGAACATTTCACCGTGTAACAGCAGGCGACATTCCGGAAGGTTTAGCAGGATAATTGTTTTATTATTCAACTCATTGATGACAAAGCACATTTTTTTACGTTTATTGGAAGAAAAAGCTGGAAAACTACCATTTTTCTCCGTGGCACGCAAAATTACGTATATCGCAGGATATCTTTTGAGTACGCACGACGAATATTGAGCGCGCTATGACCCTATTTGGACATTGTCACAATGTGTTGAACAATAATAATGTATGGCGTGCTTGTTTCGGCCAAGGATTAAAAACGAGGTATATTCAGGTGTTGCATGCTTGTCACGGTTTCGGCTTATGGATTGAAGAGCGAGGTATATTCAAGCATAACATTCTTGTTTCGGCTCAAGGAATAAAGAACGAGGTATATTCATGTGTGGCGGATTTAAAACTAGGTATATCCAAGCGTAGCACGCTTGTTTCGGCTCATGGATTAAAGAACGAGGTATATTCTATATTAACGTGTCATGCAGGCTCCATACTCCGAGAGCTGAAGGTAATCATCCGACAAGGTTGGCCTCCACAGAAATCGGAAGTTGCTGTATGCATCCATGACTACTTCCCGTTTAGAGACGAGCTCACCCTACAGAACGGGCTAATCATTAAAGGAGAAAGACTCGTTGTCCCCACCGCTTAAGTCACATATATGGCATCCAGGGATTTGGCTTGGCATGAACAAAGATGTAGAAGACTATTTAGCCCACCGCCAAACTTGTAACAACTACCGACAAGAACATGGCAAAGAACCTATGATCAGCCATCAGATCCCGTCACGCCCTTGGGAGAAGGTGGCAATGGACTTGTTCCAACTTTAAAACAGGGATTTCCATGTCATGGTCGACTACTAATCTAACTACTTTGAAATTGAAAAGCTATCATCCAAGACGGGAAGGG
Organism: Montipora capitata; assembly: GCA_949126865.1. Lineage (NCBI taxonomy): Eukaryota > Metazoa > Cnidaria > Anthozoa > Scleractinia > Acroporidae > Montipora > Montipora capitata. Next base: position 16,918,351 of record OX421457.1, on the reverse strand, counting down.
AATTTATTTGTAAACTCAAAACTCAATTCGCAAGACATGGGATTCCTGACCAAGTCATCTCAGACAAAGGTTCACCATTTTCATCTGCCGAGTTCCAAGGGTTTGCAAGCGCTTACTCATTTGATCACGTAACGAGCTCACCTACCTACCAGCCGTCCAACGGCAAGGCGGAAAATGCCATAAACACCACAAAAAAGCTGATGAGGAAAATCTTTGAAACTCGTTGTGATCCTTACCTGACACTTCTTGATTGGCGCAACACGCTCTCAGAATCCATCAACGCATCACCAGGTTTGAGGATCTTAGGACGCGTCGAACCAAAACCCTCTTGCCAACATCAGTACAGCTCCCCAAGCCTAAGATACCTGACAACATCGAGCAAACTCAAAGACCAGAAAGCCAAAGTCCTTGCCATTGTACTGTTCAAATTCCAGCCGTTCCTCACTTTTTTGACCCAAGCTTGTTTGCAAGCGTAAACAGACTTTGATTATCGTTACAAAAAAATCGAACTTTTCTCTACCATACGTTTGGCGATTATTCCACCTCGTTCACGTCGCGCGATGTGAAATAAGTATCGTAAAAATACATTCATACTAGCGGTTTGAGAGTAAAAATAGAGAGTAAAAGTTTGTTGCATGCTCACGTTGTCGTCAAAACGTAAACTTTCGTGATTTAACATCGTCGTTGTGCAGAGAACCGCAACAATATAAGCTAATATATAGATTTAGCCAAGCCTAAAAACGGAGCTCCCTGGTTATTTATTCTTATATACTGCCTGTAGGGTTATTGAAAATAAAAGGTTTCGAATTGTCCGCGTTTTGATGTTTCCGGTTGCTACTTAATTATATCTTCTTGGTTGGCTTTGTATATATAAAAATTCATTGCCTATCTAGTGAATTCCACGGTAAACTTTACGCTATAAACCGATACCGCATGAATAATCACAATGCGATGAGTGCGATATCGGTTTTTCGAGTGAAATCTAATTTGGAATTCACCAGTTTGGAAATGAATTTTTCTTGAACCCCATGAGATTTAAAAGAAAATAACCACATCCTCAGCGAACGAATGGGAAAGGAAAATAAGCCATTTCAGAGTCAATTGTCAATAGCCAGTAAACAGGAACCATGTTAAAATTAGACACCATCCAAAAAAACTTTATTCCACTTTATCTCTGAAAACGAGATTATTCCCATTTTAATGTATTTCATTAACACACGTCAGTTTGGCTTGGAACAAGAATGGGTAAAATACGTCAATGCAACCAAGAAAAAAAACCGAACTCCAAACAAGATCCGCTCCAACACTAAATTACCTTTCGGTTGAAACTTCCCCCTAAATTTACGAGAGCTCATTGCAATTACGTGTTTATTAAAAGAACTTTTTTTTGTCACTGTCGAGGCACATGGAAAAACAGTTAGGCAAACGATTAAAAAAAACACTTGTTAGCTCGCATTTTAGAGCATAACAAACAAAAAATCAAATAAACTTGAGTCCAAAAGAGTACGGATAATTGTTATTTAATTCCAGTTGAGAATAGAAATTCTAATTTCATTGCTGAACAGAGGAAAAACCGATTAAACAACCTTTTAAAGATACGCACCCACTTTAAATAACTCATCCATAAAAAAATGACAAACGATTTAGTGCCCAAGGAAACAATTTGTGAAGTAACTTTTTCCACTAAGTATGAGCTATTACTGGTGTTCTGTTTTGTCGTTGCCGTCCTCTATCTCTCTACATTCGTTTCTGTTCTAGTCATAGGTCCTCCAGGCATCATGTAACCTTATCAGAGCTTCTAAAGATATGACAAAAATTGCAATACAGAGAAAAAAAGTAGCTCTAAACAAATTAAAACTAAACACTCAGCTTTAAGTTTACACCCCAGCTCCAATGCTTGACTTGAATAACTGCGTAGCCACCAGTGTGGACCGCAGCTATCATGATATGTCAAACTGGATTGAAACCAACGAAAAATGCAGAGAGAACACACATTCCAAACCGTTTCCCACCTGAACGCGAAAAGCGTTGACTGTGTAAAAACTATCGTTGACGTAGTATTGCCGTGTAGCCGCATCGAGCCACAGAAAGCGCTCAAAAAGTGAAGCCTCGGTTATGTTTAGGGGAGTTAATCTGGGTTGAACCTGCAATCAAATCGAAAACCAGTACCTGGTCAGCGGTTAGTTCTAGGCGTGAACCCGCGATATGCTCGCGTGATACTGGTCAGCGGATACCTCGTTTTGACACGTGTCAACTGATCATAACATTGATGTCCAATATCAAAGATGTATGGTGTAAACTAGCGTGATACTGATCACAATGGCCTACATGGAGGTGTGGACGTACGGACGAACGTACGGAAGGTCGATGAAGAAATCGCTATAAAACAAAAATTTCTCGCATTGATGGGTTACCATATTTTCTTAACTATGGTGCTCCGCGAGCAGACCTCCGCTAAAATCCGTACCGCCCGTGCAGCACCATTTTTTATGTTCTTTTTAAAAAATGAATGAATGTGTCAGGTCAGACATTGTCTGCTACTGGTAACATTGTAACCGAGTAAAACCTGCCGCATGGACGGGTGGTCAATGCCATTACCATCCGGCAGTTCCTGCAGCCAATCCGCCTCCAAGTGTAATGCATTGCATTCGCCTGTCACTCGTCGGTGCGGTCGAGAGGGGGACCCCGTTGTCTGGGCACTTGATGCTATCGAGGATCCATCCATACTGGAGACACTTGACTCCGAGCTGGGCATGGAAGCACTTAACAAAGCTATCGATGCGATGGCAAGTGGAAAAGCACCGAGTGAAGATGGCATATCCCCCGATATCATCAAGTGCGGCACGTCAGCCCTCTTGCAACAACTTCATGAACTCCTGTGCCTTTGCTGGAGCGAAGGGAAGGTACCTCAGGATAAGCGCGACTCTAAGAACGTCACGCTGTACAAATTCAAGGGCGACTGCAGTGATTGTAAACAGTACGGGGGCATATCTTTGCTGACTATCGAAGGCAAGGTTTTTGCCTGTGTAGTACTGTCTTGCCTGCAAGTCCTTGCCAGTCGTGTTTTTCCTGAGTCTCAATGTGGCTTTAGGACGGAGCGTTTCACGGTCGATATGATTTTCTCCATTCGACAACTGCAAGAGAAATGCTGTGAACAGCAGATGCCACTCTACACCGAATTCATCGATCTTACCAAGGCTTTTGACCTTGTGAGCAGGAGTGGCCTGTTCAAGCTCCTGAAGAAGATCGGCTGCCCCCTTAGGCTACTTAACATCATGGCCTCCTTCCATGACGGCATGCATGTCACAGTGAGATACAACGGCGCCTTGGTAGAGGCCTTCAAGATCATGAGTGGTGTAAAACAAGGTTGCGTCCTTGCGCCGACTCTGTTCAGCATCTTCTTCTCGCTATTGCTGAACGTTGCTTTTCAGCACTCCGAGGAGGGGGTCTACCTGCACACCAGGAGTGACGGGAAACTGTTCAGTCTGTCTCGAGTGAAGGCAAAGACCAATGTTCAGACTGTCCTCCTCAGAGAAATGCTGTTTGCTGACGACACGACCCTGATCGCGCACACCGAGGAAGGACTTCAACACCTCATCAACGGGTTGGCCCATGCTAGCGAGAAATTCGGCCTGACAATTAGCATCAAGAAAACTAACGTCCTGGGCCAGAACATCCCGGCTCCTCCAACTATCAGCATCAAAAGGGAGGTTCTTGAGGTCACCGATCAATTCACCTACCTTGGCTCTACTGTATCCAGCAATTTGTCTCTCGACTCAGAGATCGACAAGCGTATCGCCAAGGCTGCCGACGTTTTTGTCTACGTTAAGCAAGAGGGTGTGGGAAAACAGTCAGCTGACCTTGAATACCAAACTCAAGGTATACCAGGCATGCGTCCTCAGTACCAAACTGTATGGCAGCGAGTCTTTGGCGACATGCGCTAGACAGGAGAATCGCCTGGAAAGCTTCCATCTGCGCTGCTTGCGACGGATCATGGGCATCACATGGCAGGAAAAGTCACCAATGTTGCTGCACTGGAGAAAGGAGGTTAACTTAGCATGCATCTCATGCTTTGCAAGCGTCTACTCCGTTGGCTCGGTCATATACGTCACATGGAGGACGGCCGTATACCAAAGGACCTCTTGTATGGTGAGCTGGCTACAGGATGCCGCCCAACAGGTCGGCCAGCATTGCGCTTCGGGAATGTCTGCAAGCGTGACCTGAAACTCACAGGCATTGACACAGAGATCTGGGAGGCCCTTGCACTTGATCTTGATGGCTGGCGCCACGCTGTCAGTAGTGGGGTTAAGAGAGGCGAAGAGAAGAGGATCTTACAGCTGAAGGAAAGGAGAGAAAGGAGAAAAGCGTGGCAGAGACTGTCATGCAAGGATCGGGCTGCTGAGCCATTCGAGACGTTGCTCTCAGCAGTTCCAATGTCTACATGGCCAAGCCATTGTCTCTCGAGACATAAGGATGTCTACTCTTAACCAATGATATAACTGTTTTGTGGCGTTTTCGTCGACGTCGTCGTCGTAGATCTTAAGGCTGTTAAAATCCGGGCTGGGTCGCCTTTGCGGTACAAACAATGTACAACTTATGGAAAAATTGAAGTCGAGCGGCCAGGATAATTCATAATGTTAATAAAAACGTTGTATGACCCACATTTAAAAGAGCGAGGTTTCTTCATTTTTCTTACTTATTGTTATGTTAATCACTGTACGCCGTTTGTACTAGCGTCTTTTACACTAGTTTTTGTTGCCCGTTGAAGACTGTAGTTCGACAGTCGAAATCTCGCTCCTTTAAAAGTTGGTAAGAAAGCATTTTAATTAACAGGATGTATGGTTTCTTGAGACAAGTTACCAGTGCGTTTAGGGTGATTTACCGGACTGCTTGTTGTCTTTAACAATCACCTTTAACTCAGCACTAGCACATTTCTCCTTTTGACGGATAGATTAGTGGAACCAGTGCTCTGAGTTGTTCAACTTCTCGTTTGACTTGATTTTAACTAAGAACAGCTGTCGTGAAACGTCACCAATGGTTATCATCCTTATTCAATTCAAGAAGAAAAACAAGTGTGTAACCTTTGGTCACCATTCATAATCAACTTCCAAAGACATTTGGTTTCCGTTTTTTTTTTTTTTGTAAGAATCTGTTCCAAAAAAAAAATATATGAATACAATACTAACCTAACCTCAAAATCATTTTACTGCATGAATCATGATACTGCCGGAACAAATTATGGCAAATTTTATCATCATTTAACTGGTTCCATTGTTTGAATTGAGCGTGCTGATTATTTACATTGCTCTTCTTTGCAACTGAATTCATTCGCAATCTGAAAATTAAAAATTATTTTCTTTATCTTTCTACTCTGTGCTTAATTCCTATGCGAGCTCCAGTTTTGTTCGTGTTAGTTGTTCCTAACTGTAGTGTAGTAATTAGATTAGTGGAATATTGACTACTTATTTCCATTAAAGCAATGGGTATCCAGTCCACTGAAGCGTTATACAGTTTCAAGAGTAATTAACTTGAATTGTTTTTTTATGTAAATGCATTACGGAATTGTGGAAGTAGTCAATAGGAAATCGGTATAACATGGTAGTAATTCAAATGACCCTTCGTTTAATGTTTTGATTGTTAACAACATGACTGTTAAATTGTTAATTATTCACCTCGATCAATTCCTTCTACTGCCAGTAGTTGTTTTTGCCTATCTTTGTTCTAGTTCTCTTAATTCCAAAACTTTAAATATTTTTAATACGAACAGAAAACATCTTGTTATTGTCTGTTGTTTTTGTCTGTTGTTTTTGTCGCTGTATTTGCAACTGGCATTACAAATACAATACTTACTCCTTAGTCATTATAGAGGGCATTGAGCGACCTCAAGTTTTGATCACTGCCACTGCAAGTCACTACCCGCTCCTCTTATATGATCAGAATCTCGGGGCTCTACTATGTACTTAAACTAACCACCAGCCCAGGAATTCACCGCGGGAAATGAAGACATGGTGAAGTTAAATTAATAATGCGACACATGCAAATATCCCTTTTCCATCCAGAGCGGACTAAAAATAGATTGCCAATACTCATGGATAGATTCAAGTTCCGGTATTCCTTCTTCATTAAGTGTATTTTATCCCAACGGGAAGCAAACACCAAAATTTGATCGAAATTGTTCGTTTTTATGTCTTATCAAAATAAGTATATTAAAATACAGAAATATAATCGGCAATGGTCAAGAATCTCAGTCCATCTTCGTTGTCGATATTACAATTTAAAATACTGTCGTTTTTACCAATATCTCAGTTAATGAACCCTCCGAATCTTCTGAGGCCTGTTCTGAGCGAAACAAGTAATTAAAGGCTGTCCCCTATTTAGTGAGCACGCATAAAGATGTAGGACTAATACAAACGAGGAGGTGTTTTCAAGGCTTGGTTGCCATACAGCCACATTTCCGTCCCCTTCGGGTCAAATTATGTTACATACATACCCGACATTTTCACGGCAGAAGCAACAATGATAAAGCCCAGAACTTTAAACCCTGTCATGATTTCTTTAGTTTTCTTTCTTCGCAATCCCCGAACGAACGAAATCTTTATAATTCAGATGAACTACTTCAAGAGCTTTCGCTTCTTAAGTTCAGTATCCATTACGAAACCCCTTTCAGTTCAGTAAACAAGAAGGGATCGTGTTACACCGAAAACGGTCACAGCATCACTGTAACTTTAGGGTAGCCCGGAGTGGGAAGGGTTAGCCAAAAGGGGGAGGGTGTGGGTAATTCGTCGGAATGTGTATTTTTTTATTTTATTTTATTATTTTTTTTTTTTGCGATATCTGTTATCAGTATAACCGTCAACGATACTTTTAAACACGTAAATGTACCTCTTCAAGAGTCAATCACCCGTCATAGACTCTTGACCCCTTGGATTGTTGCAACTTGGTCCTAGTGGAGCTACTGTCAGTGCAGCAGTGTCTCCTAAGGGTATTTTTTTATGTGTTTAAGTAGTACATGAAGAACCAAATCAAAACTGTATTCAAAGTCATCCTGCCGAGTAGTGCCCTAAAACCGCTTGTGGGAATTAAGCCACATGTTTGTTGACTGAACTTCCCGTGCTCACTCAGCCCAGGGTCTCTTCCACGGGTCATTGTGGTAATTCCACTCCATCCCTCTAAGAAAACCTTATAACTGAGATGGTGGGAAGCATAACCCTCTAGGAAATGAGGAGAAATAAAGCGGCTAATAGCTTCAAAGAAAAAGAGCACATGTAAAGATTAATGTATAGAGGCCTTACAAGGGTAGAGTAATATCACAGTGGCTAATAGAGTAATGTTACCGAAGGCACGGACTAGGTGGCTCTTACGTTGGGTAAATTGTTGCTCTAGGTGAGGAATTCTTGTTATGACTCACTAGCAAGCATCCCTCACGACATTTTCACAAACAATGATTGTACAAAAACAAAATAATAATAAAATAATAATATACATATATGAGAAAAAGAAGGGTGTAGCCATGCCTCGATAGATAATGTAGTGAGGAATAAACTTCTTGAGGCATATATGTTTGTAATCGGCTTAATACTTCAAACGTTTCGCTGTTTAGAGCTTCGCCAGTGAATGGAGATTATGAATACAAGATCGAACTTAGTACAA
>OX421457.1:16903201-16905701 GCA_949126865.1 Montipora capitata | reverse complement strand
TATGGCACTTAGGCACACCATATAATAGACTATTACAGTAGTCTATTGGGCTCCTAACAAAAGAGTGGATAAGAGTCGCAGCTGAATCCATTGAAAGGTATTTCCTTATGCGTCTAATGTTGTGTAGGTGATAGAAAGTGGCACTGCATAATTTGGTAATGTGTACGGTCATACAGTAAGTTGATCATCGAACCACGCACCCAAGTTCCGCACTACAGACACTTTGCTCACATCGCAATCCCCGACCCTGACAGTGGTGACAGCAGCCTTTTTTGATAGATATCGTGACGCTATTACAATAAATTCGGTTTTGACGTCATTATGCATCCAACTGCGCCCTGCCCCCCCCCCCCCCCCCCCACCCCTCCCCCACTATGGTAACTGCGAGGTATTTGCCCACCTTGTCAGCCCCAGGGGAGGGGTTTTAGCTAATTTAGCGTGACCCGGGGGCCAGGCATTAGCCAATCCCGGGGGCACCCCGGGCTTTTGACACCCACGTGGTTTATATCTCTAAAACATGGAGAATTCAAGACTACAACTAGAAGAATGATTTTTTTTCGGATCCCGATATCCAATGTCTTCTAGGTCCAGGAGAAGTTAAGCTGTAGCTTGAACATTTCCATAAAGTGGAGTAAAACTGGAGGAAAGGCGGCGAAAAAGCCAGAGTTTCTCGCCGAAAGAGAGGGAGAAAAAAAAGAAATAGATGGATATCATAAGCGAGCTAAGTAAAGCCGTTTTAATGTCACGCACGTCAACCGGAAGTGTGCTCTTTTCCCTTTTGTATGCTTTAACGCTACCAAAATTGTTTGCCTGAGCGGTTTAACTCTGATAGGGATGATTTGACCAAACGTTTGGGCAAATCCACTGACCAAGAATGCAAAAAGTCCACTTTCCGTTAAGGTGAGTCGCTCAAAAAAAGGTCTTTGCGTCTCTGCTTATGCTCCCTATTAATTCACCAAGAGAGAGGGTGGGGATCCATCTAAGTACACAGTATGCGTTTTTCCGAAGGGAAGATTTTAAGAAAGCTGATGTTTGTTTGTAAAAATAATAACTTGAAGAATACAAAAATTTGTCTGTGAAGTTTTTATTATAAAGTTAGGAGCGATCTATTGCAGACGTATGATTGAACGATATATAAAGCTGCATAACAATGAACTTTTGGAAGCTGACGACCGACAACGTCGACGATTTTGCTTGAATACATTTGCAAGCGCTCCCTGAACAGATATTCGTTGTGTTCTTCCAGATCGACAAGAACAGAACCACGAAAGAGCAGTTCCGTTGAGTCCCAGCCTTGGTCTTAGACTTGTTAACAAAATACTAGGGTCCACAGTATCGGAGGCAGCGCTCAAGTCTAACAGAACGAGGAGAGTCACATGCTGCTTGTTCATATTTGTCAGAATGTCATTGTGAACGTTCATTAAAGCTGTTCCCGTATTGTGAAGTTTCCTATATGCAGATTGGAACGCTGGATACTTTCTACTAATTTTATGCGCTGATGTCAGGAAGGATTTTGTCAACGAAACCATGTTTTCACCTTGTGTTTATCTCTTCGACACTCCAAACTCTTGGCTCCTGTGAAGATCTTCTAAAATTTCCTAAAATTCTTTTAAAATATTCTTTAAAACTTCGGTAAAAAAGAAGAATTATTAAAAAAGTTTTTGGCAAATTAATTTCGCTCTATGTCGGCCCGCAACTATGGGTTTTTTTTTCCGCTTAGAGCACATAATTTCACCAGTCATCCATGGAGCAGAAGGTCGAAAATGGATGCTTTTGCTTTTGAAAGAGCATGATGACAAAGCTCAAACGTCGTCATGAAACTGAGAATAAAGTTCATCAAGATTATCAGATGGTTGCTGAAAAATCACTGTCAATAATGTCATGCCTGAAGTGGCGGGGTCAATATCCCGTAGTTTCCGAAAATAGATAGATTTGTTTTGGCAACCCTTAACAAACATATCCCAGTCAGTGTGCGGAGTTCTGCAGAAAAAGTCAGTATCAGAGTTTCGACTTGAGAAATAACGATATCCAGTGTGTAACCTCGACTCCAGCAATTCACGAAAAACTTTGAGCAGAAGAAGATCATCAACATGCACATTAAAGTGGACCAGGCGACAAACTGATCGAATCGTGGTACTCTGTAAACTCATCCAGAAAAGTGGGTATCGTAAAGGATGGTTCGATGAATAAGGTGGTCGATAAACAATAACGTGCTTCAACCGAGAAAATTCTGTCGACAATACTCCGCAAACTCAAAACATGCCAGTAGACCTACTTTTGTTACAAAGTGAGGCTAGTTAGGATGGTTAGCACAAAGACAAAAGAATAATTTCTTGACCGCCATTTATGAATACGGTCTATTGCACACCTTTCTTACACATTTGCATTTTATGTCCATTTAACGGAAAAGTGAAATTCTGCCAGTTAATGTTTGATTTGAAAGGGATAGACTAACATATCGTTATACTGTTGTGGTTTCGCTCTTTTAAAACCCAGCCAT
>OX421457.1:16883201-16888201 GCA_949126865.1 Montipora capitata | reverse complement strand
TACTAGCGTTAAAAATGCGACAAGAGTATAAGATGAAACTCTACAACATTAAACGAAGTTCAGTTCAATAATGCATACTGTGCAAAGTTCAGCTGCAGTCAGATCTACAAGCCAATGTGTTCCGGTCATCCTCTTGACAATACATAATGTCAAAATTGTTTTGGCAATGTAATTGCTCGAGCTGGCCTAGGGCTGGTCACATGATGAACCGGACTCGGAATGACAACGGGCTGCATAGGTGTTGTTAAATCAGTGAACCCCAGACTGAGAGGTTCTATGGGATCGAGATCATCAACTGTTAAACCTGCTATATCCAAGTCTTCCTGCTCTCGACGTTCTCTCGTGGTACTTTTTTCACATACGACACGTTTCACTTTATCTGCACACCATCTTTACTCCTTACCGTCACCTCTCCTCCATTCTTGGCTGTGACTTCACAAGGACTTTTTCTACTTACTTATTTATTTATTTATTTAATCTTTATTTAACCACGGTACAATTCATCAGCAATATAAAACCGTATGTACAATTAAAAATTTAAAACCAAGTATAGATAAAACTATGTAAACTACATTAACTATCTTACTCAATATCAAAAAATAAAAGCTGCTTTCCATGAATGCCGTGTTTAGAATAATGGCCTAGATAACCTCTTTAATCAGTCGTCTGAATTGATTGAGGGACTCTGCTTTCCTTAGTTCTAATGCCAAACTGTTCCACAAAAGTGCGCCACTATAGCTAAAGCTGTTTTTGCAGTAGTTTGTGCGCGGTTGCGGAACACTTACCTTATTCACGGAGTCTCTCAGACAATAACCAGAGTCGCGATGGACAAATTTCGAGCAGAGATACTCAGGAGCTAGTCCCTGTAGGGCTTTAAATACCATTGTTGCTCTTTCAATTTGCCTTTGAGAGACGAGGGATTTCCATCCTAAGGGTTCAAATAAATTGTTGACATCAGCGTCATAGTTACAGTAGGTCAAGACACGGGCTGCTCTGTCTTGTAGTTTCTGCAGTTTGTCCTTCAAAGTTACTCCACAGTTTCCCCAAACAATATTGCAGTAAGTGAAATGAGGTTGTACTAGGGCCTGATAAATAGAATGTAAAGTCCCATAGGGGACAAGATTCCTTATTCGCTTTATGGCCTCAATACCAGAAGCAATTTTCTTAGTTACTTGGAATGTAGTTTGGGAACAGTTTATTTGCTTTCGTGTTACTTAGGAGGACATTATCCCCAAGTTCAACTTGATTTTCTGCGGCTTGTCTTCCGGCATCGACATACTCTTTCTGTGACAGCTTACTTGCCCAGTCTCGGTCACGGGCCCTTGCTTGTGATAGGCGCCTCGCGCTTCAGGTCCGGTAGCTTAGTCTGCATTTGTCTCCCAAATAATAAATGGAATGGCACTGCACCGGTTGTAATCTGAGAGGTTAATCTGTATGCAGTTAGACATGTGAGCAGTTCCTGACGCCAATAACGCGTTCCAAACTAAAATGTGGTATTCCAATTTAGGAAAATTCTGAACAAATGCTGAGAATCATCTCAAAAATGGCTGTTTTTTCCTTGTAAAAGGAAAACCTGTCTCGGAAAACAGCTTTTTTATGATACAGGCTTTGAAGTTTCGTCGGAAATTAGTGTAAATTTGGCAGAAAATGAAATGTGGAGCTTCCACGGAAATTCATAATCGCCACTTAATTCCAGGGAGGCTTCTTTGTAGTTTACTCTGAATCTTAAAACTGTGTTAAAATTCACAGGGAAAGTTTCCCTGCCTGTTGGCAAGGAATCACAAAATTCCTCCAAGCAACTTCCTATTCTTTACCTGAACTCCATTCTAATGTCTGAGCCACGCATGAGAAGCCAAATGATCTTCTGAATTTCGTGTCTCGAGAGTTTTCCCCATAGAAAACGGGTGAGAGGATTCAGAATTTCTGACCCCCCATGAACACAGGAGAGGATTCAGAATTTCTGAACCCGCACAAAACACAGGAGAGGATTCACAATTTCTGATCCCCCAATGAATACAGGAGAGAATTCACAATTTCTGATCCCTCACAAAACACAGGAGAGGATTCAGAATTTCTGATCCCCCAATAAACACAGGAGAGGATTCAGAATTTCTGATCCCCCATGAACACAGGAGAGGATTCAGAATTTCTGATCCCCCACAAAGCACAGTAGAGGATTCAGAATTTCTGATCCCCCCATGAACACAGGAGAGGATTCAGAATTTCTGATCCCCCCATGAACACAGGGGAGGATTCAGAATTTCTGGTCCCCCACAAAACACAGGAGAGGATTTTCTTCCACGCATCAAAGATGGAAATAAATGCATTCCCCGAAAAGAAAAAAAAAACTATTCCATGCTGATATCATAATATAAACAGATTATACACATAAACGGTTAGTTTGTTCACGTATACGATACATTCAGACTATTACAATTTAAGAAATCTAGGAATTCTACAAAATGTGTCACACAAGTTGTCGTTGGGACTTGTTATTTGAATAACAAAGTCCTCTTCAATAATTATTGAAAGTACGGAAGGGAGACGAATGATACAGTATGCTATATTCTGTTGAAAACACATCATCAGCTCTAGCCGTAAGTATTAAGTGCTTATCTTAAGGAGGCTCGAAAGGGTTTTCCGGTGAGCGCGCGCGCGTAAGCCACACGCGCAACTCGTAAGCTCCTCGCGTCGGCTCATGCTTCAAATGGGTCACCAGAAATAAACAAATACCGCTAATTTCGCTCACCTTTCTCCTAATTCTTATATATAAGGAATATAAATAGAAAACTCCTATTCACGAAAACTACGAAGCTTCTACACAAACGGCTTAATGGTCACTTAAATCCGTTTGTGTTGGCCTGTAGCTCCACTCACGCGCGGACTCGAGTGAGTGGGTGACGCATGCGTAAATGCTGATCTAGTAAACCCCTCATTTTTCCTGATTTTGTAACTTTGTTCGTTTATATCTCTGCTTCCGGACGGTACTTTTTTTTAATTTTTTGCAGGTGAGCTTAGATTAATTTAAACCGTTTGTCTTTGAAATTTTTAAAAAAATCTGTAGGTGAAAAAAAAAAAAAAAGTTAGAAACACATTTCAAAAAAACTGATTTTAGAGAGTATTTCTAACATTATCTGGTGATGCTGAATGGGAAAATTTCACCGTCCCGTTTCTTCAAAAAAAAAACATATGCAGATTTTATGGCTCAAAGAAATGCATAATATCATTGCCATGGTAACGTTATTTTGGAGGAAAATATAATGTGAGAAATCTACAATGGGTACTTAATACCGTGGCCAAATTTCGTCTTGATATGATTACCCTAACTGTATCTAAGGACAGAATGTGTTTATTTGTTTGAAAAAATGAGAAACTACTTCGAGCCTCCTTAAGGCCGATTTACACGGTACAACTTGTCGGCCGGTTTTGTCGGGGCGATAAGTCGTACCATGTAAATTGTGTTAAACTTCTTTCCTCAAAAGATCTTCCCGTTGTCTGTCTAGTATCCGCCATTTGTGCGCACTCTCCGCTCCCGTACCCTTTGATTGACATGGCGCTTTCTCTAGGTGTCGGCCCGACTTTAAAAAATATGTTGCAATACAAGAGATATTTTTAATCGGACCGATTTTTATTTCGATGAATCAGTCGTTCATCGGCTGTCAAAATACAACCAAGATTTGTGCTCCGATGCGGTCGGGCCGATAAATCGGGCAGACGAATCGTTCCGTGTAAACCAGATGAATAAGTTGTTAATTTCTTTGCAAAGAGCCATTTGATTTGCCAAATAAAGTCATTTGACAGGATCATTTTAAATTTTCTTCGATCGACCCATCAAAGCGGTCGGTTTAATTTTTCCTTGCACTTTCTCCGGATTTCGGAAGCTTTCCTGTTGTTTAACTCAATATGTGAAAAATTACTCCTCTTCCGGTTTTTAAAAAGGCAAGGCAGGACACCATACAAATCAGTCTCAGTGAAAACAAATATCAATCATCATCCAGATATTCATACTGTTTTTTTCGAAATAAAAAAAATATTGTGAGGAGTGGAGCGTTTTTCTCTATTGATATTACGGAACAAATAATTTCCTAGATTGCAGGATACTCGATTTCAAGAAATTGTCCCCAAAAGCACCGCGGCACTGCGGCACCAGCCATTCTACTCAACTCGATTGAACCTAAGTCGCACCACGGTACAAGCGATTCTACTTAATTCACTCTGTCCGACGAGAACCTCGCGAAACGACCCAGGTTTCGTTTCTTTGGCACTGCGGCTCGCGTCGCAGACGTAACGCTTCTTTGTGGACGGGTATATTCTGCAATCTCTCCTAATGATTTCTTTCGTTAAAAAAAAAAATAAATAAATTAAATAAATAAAAAATATCGGGTAAATCAATCTGATCAATTTCTGGTTATCTAAAGGAAAATCAAGACTGATAAAAGTCTTGCAAGCACCTGAGTTACATGTGTATTTAAAATGAAAACAATCAATCGTTAAAACGAATCAATCCTTTAGAATTAAGGTTTTAGTTACTAAAAATTAAAGAATACGAGACTGGGCAAGTCTCACCTGGGCAAAACGTTTGTGACTTTGTGGTTGAGCGACACGATGAGTGTACAATAAGTGTCATACATGGCCATTTCTTGTATCACTTCTTCTAGTTATCATTTCGTCGAATGCATAGATTGAAAATTTGATTAGCGTTACATTAGGTCATAATTTTTCTTTTTGTGTATATTCCCTGATAGCTGTTGTCATCTGTCAATTTTTTTTGTTTTGTATTATATTGTCTCAGTTCTCTGCGTTTCCTAGTAAGTAATTTTTGTGCCTCAATATTGCTATTCCATTTCCATGTTGTTTGCCTTATTCCATTTTTTTTTGTATTCTGACTTCTGCAATTATGTTGCTTAAATGCCATGTCCATTTCGTTGATTTAATCCCGTTTTTCTTATTCTGCCTTCTGTAAGTACGTTGCCTCAATTCCATGTCAATCTCGTCTCCGA
>OX421457.1:16868201-16878201 GCA_949126865.1 Montipora capitata | reverse complement strand
TATTCTTGTTCCACTCCAAACCGACATCTCCCATGGCTTCTTTAACTGTCTTCATTACTCTCTCAAGTTTATCCTTCGACGCTGCATATATCTTCATATCATCTATGTATAGCAAGTGCGTAATCTTGCCACTCAGTGGTCTTGACAGCTTGTATCCTTCCGATGCTTTCAACTTCCAAGATATCGGGTTAAGGCATAAAGTGAACAACCTCGGACATAGGGCGTCGCCCTGTGGAAGGCCTTTGTTGAACCTTATGACGTCAGAGATTTCATACCCTTCCTTTGTTCTGGCCGTGATCTTCGTATTCCAGCTTTCACACAGTCTTGCCACTGTTCTGCACATCCATAAGGGGAATTTGTGCATCGTCATCATTTCTTGCAACCAAGCATGGCTTACAGAATCGAACGCCTTTCGCACGTCGATCCAAGCCATGCTTAGGTTCCTGCTTCCATTTTGACTATCTCGACAAACCATTCTGTCAATCATTAAGTTGTCCGTGGTCCCACTGCACTTGGTCCTGGCTCCCCTTTGCTCTTCTTCTAACAGGTTGTGTGTCTCCAGATGTTCGTCCATTGGTGACAATAAGCAGGTGGTAAACCACTTATACTGCGTGTTCAAACAGGTTATAGGCCTCTGGTTCTGACTGGAGAGCTCGCCCGGCTTAGGGATCAGATTGGTTTTCCCTCCTGTGAACCAGCTGGGATATCCGACTTCGCCCGTTAAGATGGTATTGAAGTTAGCTGCAGTCCCTTCATGTAAAGTGACAGCCCTTTTCCACCAGTAGTTTGCAATTCTATCGGGGCCCGGGGCACTCCAGTTGCGTTTTTTCTTGATCGCCTCTGCACACTTCGTCTTGTTAAGTTGGAAACTGTCTTGCCGAGGGACTGGGACTAGCTTTTCAAACGCTCTTCTCACTTCCACTAACCACCCAGGTTTAGTATTCGCAGTGGAGCCACTCGTCTCCCAAAGATGTTTCCAGTAACTACAGGCGTCTTGAATACTTTCAAAAACCCTTTCGTCATCCTTACTCGTTTGCTTATTATTATTATTATTATTATTATTGCTATTATTATTAGCAATTATTAGCAATTATTATTATTATTATTATTATTATTATTATTATTATTATTATTATTATTGTTATTATAACAAGACCTACACCATTGAACAGTTCCTTATATGTGTCCTTGATGTCTTGGCTTTTAGCCTCTGCTCCAACAATGTTCACAGCATGGAAAGATTCAACGTTTCTCAGCAGGGTCTCGACAAAGCAGAGTTCTACATCTCCCTTCATAACCACAGAATCAGCTTTCAGGGTTACGTTTGTGTCGGCCGACAACAAATCAGCTGTGTGCAAATAGAACCTTAGCCTTTTTGAGGGTCTGGCATTGGACTTAACGGTACTTGAGCCACTCCCAGGTTCCCTTCCCAGAGGGTTGCATATCACTCCTGAGTCAAGTAGAACATTCTGGGTGGTTTTCTGGATGGTTTTCCACCATCCCATCATTTGCACTATCCACACAATTTATTTTGGTCTTCTTTCCCTTCTCATTTCTCCTTGGATCAGCTAACCACCCCAATTGCTCCCGCTGTGTTTCTGTGACTGTTGGGATACTTGTGGTAGCCTTCGGCAACACTTGACTTTAAAATGACTGATTATTCCACACTGATCACACTTGCCACTTCTAGGAGGGCATCTCCTATTGTTTGCAAGACGGCCCTCCCGGCCACAGTTATAACACTCCCTCCTGTCACTGTTAACTCGACACCCAACTTTACACCAGTGACAATATTCACATGATTTGGAATAGCGTTCCCTCCCATTGTTTGCATTTGCAAATCATGTGCTCTATCAGTTACCAATAGCCATTCAATGTAACAGTGCCTTCTTTCTCGAGAAATTTCCTGCGCAACTTTGCTGAATAGCATTTATCAATTAGTTGGTCTTTAATGTACTCATCCTCCCGCTCCCGGAAGTCACAAGAGGCTGTCTCAACCGACAGACAAACTGGTCAACAGTCTTCTCGCTACTCTGGCTGATTTGTCTGAACAAGTGTCGTTCAAAAGGCACGTTAACATTAAGAATAAAATAATCATCAAGTGCCTTTAATGTGGCGGCGTAATCCTTGTCCTCAGCGTCAGACACCAGGGTAAAAAAAGAAAAATATATATCTTGTACCTCGAGGCCGTGTGAAGGAAAAGACCTCGTTTCTGCGAATCACTCGTGATTCCCTTACCCACTAACGTACAGGCCAAAGGCTCTTTTCTATTTTCTCCAACATTGTGAAATGGAATGCGGGTCCCTCTTAACTTGAAAAGGCTGTAATTCCCCGACTTCTACAGCCACAGTCGTCAAAACTCTACTACTAGTGGCGGCACTCGCCGAATCCTCCGGGAATCACAACAAACTACTCGTCTACCAAATGCATAGTTCACTCAAAACGTCTATGAAAGTATTCTCTGCTACCCCGTCCTCGTCGCCAGATGTAAAATACTGTCCTTTAATAAACACTCGCCTCGTTGTTACAGGATACTTCCAAAGAACGCAACCGTTAAAACATGGCTTTTTGCACACACACGGCGAACACAGTGTATCATGGGATACCCTCTAATGCAGTTTACCGTCTAAGGCACTTCCGGTCCAATACACTACAGGTTCGACACTGGGTCGACGTCACAAAGTACTTTACATAGCTGTTTGCAAAGGACTATCAGAATGCAAAGCAGTCTATCACTTCAACCTAGTACTAAATACATTATTCAGTATAGGAGCCTCTAAAAACGGTTTGAGGAAGACAGTTAAGCCAACAAAAATAATAGTTTTAGACAAGTTCAGAAAATCATCGAATTAAAAGAAGGTTTTTAGCTAATAAATGCCTTGTCTTGCATTTTTACAGCAATGATATATGGGCCTGTCATAGGAGTGCTGCTCGTCGCTTTGATTGTGTTGGTGGTTTATACTGTTTGGATCAGAAAACGTAAGGGAGATTAATCTAAAATGCAACATCGCTGGTTTGCCCTATTTACAGACCTGTTACAGAACAGGCCCCATTGCATTCCAATTGCCGTTGAGCTGAAAGACGAAATAACTTAAACAAGACGGAAAATGATTTATTGAAAAAAAAAAAAAAAAAAAAAGACAAGACAGGCATACTTGAAAATGACTGCCAATTGATAGTATCCCATATAGAATATATAGTGAAGAACTTCCAGAAGTAGAAACAGTATAAAAACCACGACAAATGAATCCTACTGGGAACACCCATTGGCTTTTTAGTGAAATCAAAATGAACTTCGTATGCAAAGATCAGATAATCCTTAGATATTGCGTACTTGGCGTCCAATCTTGGTATTGCAGTTTCATCCACCTTTACGATCGGAAAGTTAACTAACGCTGTCCTGGAAATACAATAGTAACGAATGGACGTTGAGCGTAGTTTTTGTTTGTTTGTTTGTTTGTTTGCTTTGTTCTGTTTTGCTTTTTTTAAAGGTTGTTAGCTTTGATTATGTTTATAATATAATTCAACTTTGTCCAAATGCTCACCTCCCATAGATAAGTTCAGCAACTTATTCACGTTATTGTTTTTGTCTTGATCGACGTCTTAGGTGGAAGAAAATATACGTAAGTATTGCGTATTCATTAAGACTTTAGAATGGACAGGTAAGAAGAAAAGGTAATTCTTTGAACAGTATTGTTAGATCTCCTTACAAAACGTTTTGAGACCAACGGTAGCAAAGGTTAAATGTCATAAAATGAAACTACTGATGTTAGGAAGGTCAAACCAGTTTCAACGCTTTCAACAAGGTGTCTATTTGAAAGGATTGAGTCTACCAAACGTTTTCACTTAATGGTAATGTTGTGATGAATATGAAACACCAATAGATGCTTACTAACATGCACACATTAATGTGACGTAACAGGTTACCATGGCAACAAATGAGCCATCTTAAAACAGTCTATATCTTGTCTTTAAACGCATATATCTCAAAAACGAACTCGGTGACCCCATTTTTTTATTGCTAGAGAGTGATTACCACGCTAGATTAAAACTCTGTGCAAATTTTTAAAAAATATCTGGAGTAGATTCAGAGGCACCTGCGCAACTGAAGGAAAAATAGGGTGGCTCCGAATCCGTACCAGATAAATATATATATTTTTTAACTTTGCAGATAGTTTTTTCTTAGACTGCTAATTCACTTTTTGGCATTAAAAAAATGGGGGTCATTTGAGATATAAGCGCTCAAACACTAAATATAGGGCTTTCTAGATGGTTCTTTTGTTGCCATGATATGTGCATCTTCTTTAGCAATTAGTAGTGTTTCATATGGTACCATAACACATTCCCTCCAAATTTTGAGCCCATGGGAATGACGGGAAACTTATTATAGGGGAGTTAAGCAAGCGACGTTTTTGAGCCGCAGACAGCAACCGGAAATGAGCTGCTTTCCAGACATGGTGAAGGTAAAAAAAAAAAAGAAAAGAGAATTTAATTCAACCACGCTAGCCACACACAACGAGCGTTGCCCAGTAATGCTGATCTTTAATTTCACCGCTGATCGTCCGGAAAAGATGAAACTCGCTATTTTTTTTTGGCTATCAACCATAAGAGAAACCCAGGGACCCTGCTCTGGTACTGCAATAGTCCTCTCGGTAACATTGCTATCGGGAAAATTCCTCGTGAACGCAGCCAAAGCCGCAGGACCGCCTGAAAAAATCATTAACCACTCCGTAAGGAAAACCTGCATATCCCGCTTAATGGATGCTGATGATCTCCCAGAGAATAATGCAGCCCAACTCAGTGGTCAAAAAAGCCTTAAAAATTTACACGCATACAAGTCAGCCTCGCAAAGCCATCAGCGACGAATATCAATGGCTCTTAGTCGGTCCAACGTTACCGACTCTGCAGGCAACTCGGAGATTCAAGCTGCCAAAGCGTCCGAATTCGAAGTGTCAGTTCAAAGGCAAGAAGCATCAAGTTTGAAGACCGAAGGCTTACTCTTAGGAGCGACAATTGGCAAGTGTGAAGGATCCACCTTAAATTTGAACACGACAACTACAGCCAGCAATGTGTTCAGAAGATGTCGTCACCTCGCGGCCGGCTAAAAAGAAGGAAAAGGGTGGCGATAATCAGCAATGATTCCAATTCTGATAGTGGAAGACGTTTCTCTTGTCAGTTTCTCCGGAATTTTTCAAATCAATTTTTTTCAATCGATAGTTTTGTAAAGATTAACTTTTGTTGAACCTATTTCGAGAGAACGTGATAAACATTCCACAGATTTTTTTAATGACTGGAAAACCATTTGACAGTTTTTAGTCAGGTAATCTTTCCTTTTATGAGGTCAGATATTTTGAAAAGTGACATTTGAATGACATTTTTACAGTTCCTCCATTTCACCTAATTTGATTTCTTTTCTCGGCATTCCCGTAGATAAAAAAAAGAATAAATAAATAAACACGTTATTTTGCCGGCTTAGGTCGGTCCGTACTGTGCCCTCTGTCTCGGGAATGGCCCGAGGCCGCATACCAGAGACCTCTGGTTCAATTTTTTCCCATTTTGTTCAAAATATACAGTTTATGAATAAAGAAGAAAATAATACTTAAAAATACAATTGAGTTATGAGAAAATCTAAGCTGGTTAGAGGGGTTTTAACATAACTAGTTGAGATAAAAATCACTTCTTACATGTTCTGAAAATGGATATCGCTTAATTTGCGTTCTGTAATGCAAACACACTTTAAATTAGCCTTATACAGAAGGAAACGGTCTTTACAAATATCAATTGCCGCAAAGGAAATATATATTTTGCCTACATTTTTCATACTCTTTCCTTACAAAAGGACTTGATTTGATTCGATTTAATTTGACTTTTTTTTTTTCCTTAATTGACAGAACATTTCTTTTTTGTTTGATTTTCGGACAAAGAGAGATTAAGAGTTAGGGTTGGGGTAGAACTTTTTACGAGGCTGCGTTGTTAGAACAAAGTTAACGACAACTGAAACCAATATATCGTTGTCATTTATGATGCAAAAAGAAATGGGGTGAGGAGGGGGATGCGAGGGTATTTTTTTTTTTTTTATCATAGCATCTACAAATCTCGTTAATTAAAGATCCTTGACACATGTCATTATTGTTTTGTTATAGATTGCCTGAAACATCGGAATTAAGATCTGTATCTTATGTGGTTAGTCAAGACCAATAGTTTATACTTTCTACTCATTACTGTCCAAATAGAGGCATCTGTTATAGCTGACGTTGATTGCAACTTCAATACCGTAATGGATGATACCTTGTTGCAATTGAATTTCATTTGTTGTTAAGCTTAATTTTAAGTGGGACGTAGTTTTGCGCAAAGGATTGGAGTACTGAGTAATTACCCTCCCAAATGTTACCTTTACTACCGCAAGAAATCAAGTTGAGTTTGTTCCAATAACGTTTCGATCGTTTCAAATAAAAAATAAATAAAAATAAATAAATAAATAATAATAATAATAATAATAATAATAATAATAATAATAATAATAATAATAATAATAATAATAATAGAGCGAGTTTCAATCGAGATCGAGGGTCGTAAAACCAAAACCAAAGTAATTACTTTGGCCATTCAAAAAGGACGGAGAAAATCCAATAAACCAATTACATGTAGCCGACACAAAGCGTGAAAATGTGCACGCGCGAGCCACGTTTGGTTTTGGTTTCACTTCTGATTGGTTGAAACAGTGACGCGAGAACTTTGAAGTGAAATAATGCAAAACCAATGCAATTCGCTAATTATTTTCGACACTCAATTGAAAACCGCTCTAATAATAATCATAATAATAATAATAATAAGCTCAATGCATGCATAACTCCTAGGATTACAATATACAAGTCGATATTTTTCTTACAATGCATTTTTCTCTGCCTGATAGAACAAGTTGATTACTATGAACCCATTGGAAACGTTTCCCGAAGCTGGTTTGGATATCATTGACTCCTCGCTGGAACAACTTGAGGAGACAAAAGCCGCAGAAACGTCATTAGGCACAAAGCTACGTGAATCAGAGCTCCCCATCACGCATGAAAAGTTAAAAAATAAATTCGCAGTAGAGAAGCGATCATCGACATTGGATAGCTTGAATAGTTCACTGAAGAGACTTTCAATCAGCCTTGAAGGGGAGATGAGTTTTACAGTATCTGTTAAAGTGTCAGAAGGTATTTATTATAAAGTGCTAAGTTGCCTGTACTAGAAAACGATGCTCTTGGTGGAAATGACATCCAGTTTTGCAGCACGCAAGACCGTGCTGTGGATGCAAACATGTGCTTACGTTACTTTTAAATTAGTTGTCAAATTTAAAAATAAGTCTTGCATTACGACCACCAAGAGACGTTGCTTTTAGTGACTTATACAAACAAGCACTGTCGGAACTTTTTGTTTCGCCGGTTTGTGCATTTGACTGCGCCCTTCCCCTCTTGTCAACTGTCGCACACACCCCTCCATGACTCCCATCCTTCTATCTCTGCATGTGCCATTTCTGACTACGGGTGTCCAGTAGTAATGATTACAATAGTGAAGTTACTGTCGCTCTTTCCAAGGAAATCCCTTGCTTTAGCTTCGGGACCCTCCAGCCCTCCGTAATTCTCATGCAAAGAAGTAAGAAAACTCGCAACAACAACAACAACTTTTATTGACCCCTTATACTTGAAAAAAATTAATGTACATGAAGTAAGAATTAAAGCTAAATGGGGTGTTGGCTTCCTAAAATAACTAGAAAGTTAACAAGGCTAGGAAACCAAACTACATAGAATAAATTACAACATAAGGGTCAGAATGATGCATACACACACACACACACATTGAACTATAGATAACTATAAAAAGGACAAGTTTATACGACCACCAAGAGACGCAGCAGGCCATTTTCATGAGTCAAATAAAGAGATTATTGATCTCTTTATTTGGACAATGAAGTTATGAAAGAGCCGCTGCGAGTCTTCGGTCTATCTTAAAATTATAACTTCTGGACTTCCTTACAGCGAAAAAGAAACATTTTATATCCCAAGTTCCCTACAGTACTAAAATGAATACAACAACAATCTTTATTCACTCTTATTAAGAAGGACATAATAACCCCCCTTCACCCTCCCAACTCGTAATAGAAAAAAGACAACAGCCAGAGCTCGTTCTTACCCCTTTCGAAGGAAGGCTAATATTTTAGCGTCAGTACCAACTGGTGTGAAATAATATAATGCGGCTTTGTCTGTTTTCTCTATTGCGAGCTGTTTACGTCTTCCTGATGCATACTTTTTTTGTTATTTCAGAAAAAGGTTGACTCCAAATAAACTGGCCTTTACGACGAAGTGTCTCAAAACGTAAAGAAAGCCTTGAGATGTTTCTTCAGCTGGTCAGAACGCATTCCACAAAAAATGCGTTTAAATATTTTTACTTCCTTTGCCTTTTTTTAGTTGTAAACGGTATCTCGGCTCATTGCGGCTATAGTTTTTGTAACCTGTATCCTGTGAAAGTTATTCCGTTTTAATGCATGGAAAGAGTTTCCTAGCGGGCGATACAAGTCAAGGCTCTTGAAAGAATTACTACTTTTCAAACCTCCACCCGGGGTCGCAAATCGAGTGAGCTCTGGATGTTGTTCCCCAGTCCAACTAGCAGCCTTGCGGGTACTGTTTGCGTCACTGGGATGTAAGTGTCGATTAAATTAATTGAAAATGTAATGACCAAACTCATATTTCACCAGCCAAACTGGTACGAAGCCTTCAGGCTTTACAAGGGATGTAAGCGAGACGAAATTGTAATTTTTGCGTGCTTACTTAGGAAAGTAGGCCAAGGTTTTCCAGCAATTGCCACTTGGTTGCTTCTCATCCCAGGTGTTTTTTTTGGGGAAACAGGAGATTGGTAGTAGAAATGGTAGTCTGTGCATTGACTATACAGTACGTGCGTATTGATTAGGTGCTAAGAATTGAGCCATTCCCATATCGCATGTTGGAGACTCCCTTGCGTAAAAAAAGGATAGCCCCTGTCCTACATGGGCGTAATGAACAGAAAACTGCAACAATGAGTTTCATGAAATGACAAGTCCTTTTGCTCACAATTAACCTTCGCTGGGGAATAAATAAATTGATAACACAACTATTTCATTGATTGATTGACTCATTTAACTTTACTTCCAAAAAAAAATAATCGTTTCACGTTATGAAAGAAATAGGTACGGTGCACGGATTTTATTTAACCATAATCTGTGAGGTTATGAGAAGTACTTCTGAGCGAATAATTCTCTTCGGCGCATTCGTCGTTCAAGTGGAACTGAAAGAGAATATGATAACTGAAATTTAAAACAGTGCAAAGTATTAGTTTATTTTATTTTATTTTATTTTATTTGAACAATATTTAAACACGAAGTTTGCCTCAAGAGTTACAAACACTCACCGAGGGGGGCTTACTTCGAATATACATGCATTTAGTATGGGTGTAAGACGGTGAAAAGAGCGTACAAATCACAAAGAAACATATTGTTTACTAGTAGCACAAATATACACTTATTCCATTGCATGAAATCGGTTAGAATCAAAGACAAACGTCTGGACAAGCAAACAATAAAGCCTTCTTTTCATCATAAGAAAGAGATACGCACCCAGACAAAAAAGTCGATACAATAGACCATTTTCGAATTCTCACGGTTGGACTGGATCTAGCATGAAATGGAAGCTAATGCGGGCAAATCTTTTCAAATGCAAATTCATGCATACATCTGAGCATCAGAGGAGAGCAGTCTATAACGGGAGGCAGCAAACAAAGGGCACTTAAGGAAAAAAATAAATGCTTCACAGCCTCTGTATTAAAACCACAGAAGAGGGATCATAATTATTTACGTCCTATTTTAAATAAACAATAATTGAGCGCACAAGCATTTAAACGGAGCCGTGTGAAGAAAACCTATCAAGAGCAACACCATAAAGATATTTTTTTGCTTTTTGACCTTGAACTGACAAAGTCTCTTTTATGA
>OX421457.1:16850701-16863201 GCA_949126865.1 Montipora capitata | reverse complement strand
GAGAAATTGAGAGAAAGTTACAGGAAACTCAACACTGGGCAACTTCTGGGGAAAACTGTAATTGCCCTGAGCGGGATTTGAACCCACGTCCCCCTTGTTGGCTCAAGGGATCTACTTAACTGACTCTTTACATTAATTACCCTTGTCCGCCTGTGAATCACATGTTGATCCAGCGTTATCACAGAAAAACTGGCCCTTAGGGAGTCCCACGTAAATGCCACACATTAAGTGATTAATCAGCCATTTTGCCAGCATGGTTGTCCTGATAGTGTAGTGGTCATCACACCCGACTAGTGATCAGGGGTACGTGGGTTCAAATCCCGCTCAGAGGCTGATTATATAGCATAAATTAAACTCCGCTAATTAACAACTGTCTGAAAAGCTGGGGGCGGCATTGATTGTAACAGGGGAGTGCGGGGCTGAAATTTTAATAACCCCCTAGGGGATTATTAAAGTTGATAATCCCCTAGGTGAATATTACAGTAATATTCAAAAACCAGAAGTTTACTCTTTTAATGTTCTTTGGGATTCTCTCACAGTTTAGCCAGCAACTCTTTGTCATCCACGACTATGATATCCCTCTTCGACGCTTTCTTCTTGGAGTACATATCGGTTTCTGCCGGGGCATGAACTTGCGAATTCGTTTCTTCTGTTAAGGCTACACAGTTCTTTCTTACACATGAAAATGAACTTGTGTAAAAAAGAATTATGTAGCCTTAACAGAAGAAACGAATTAGCAAGTTCATGCCCCCACAGAAACCGATATGTTCTCCGGAACTTTAGAGTAACGTAAATTTAAAATAACGACATATAATCCCCTTATATCATGTTTTGTTACCTAGCAGCCCCTTAAATGTAACGAATTTACTATAGCAACCATTAAAATCTCCGTATTTAACTGCACGCTTTCCAATTTCAACAGTTCAGTCGTTAAAATTGCCTGAGTGTTTTACTTGTACCATACGAAACAGTTCTGTAGCATTAAAGCGATGGTTACTCGTGAAACCTAAACTTGTGTGAAGGCATAGTTATTGCTCCTCAATCGATTGAGTTGAGCGCTCTACGAAATACTTTCTACTAAAAAAAAGAAATTATATATATCTATATATATATATATATATATATATATGCTTTCACGTCATAGACTCTTTCATGTCATAGATGCTTTCATGTCGTATATCTTAAAGACACTCATATATATATGCTTTCATGTCCAAATTGGTACTACGATAAGTCATTGCCGCTAGCAATTGCGCATGCTCACTAGATCGCTAGTTTGAGCACTCTGGCGTGGCTTAGATGTACCACATGTGTGGGACATTTGGGGTAGCTTTATAAGCTTAACCTCCATCCTTGACATCAGCACTGCACTGATGAGGCCCAGATTTCATTTGGGTCTAATGGCAGACTATATTTTACTTGTCCATGCATGGGTGACTCCTTGAGACCTTAAGGGTTAAACTAAGATATTTTTCTTGCACTTAAGTCCTACATAAAATATGGATTTCATAGTTGTAGGCATTATAAATATAAATACTGACTGTGATTGACAAAGACAAAAGCAATCTCACTGAAATCTAACTTAACTTTGTTCTCACAACAGCACTACCCTTTCCGTTTCCTTTCCCCCCTCTCACTGCCCTTTACCTCCTATTTCCTTTGCTCCTTTCACGTCCACTGCTACAAACCTGTCATAAATAGGGTTTCCCATTGTGTCATTGCCTGCACTTTCGTATAACGGGTTTTCATTTTGCTGCTCCGTGTAAGTGCCATTCTTTATTCCTCCTTCCCCTTCTTGAACCTCCGCATACAACTCGTCTGCATTTTCGGGACAAGATGTATGTTCTTTGGTGAAATTACTGCCAAGATATGCGAAATCTACCATTAATAATCAAAGGAAGGAAACTCTGAAAGCAGCATTTTTGAAAGATAGGGTGTCTCCCTAGATTGTGAAAACGATTAACCATCCTTAGCGTTTGCGTAAGTTTTCCTCCCATAATTAGTGTGTTTGAAAAAATGACGACGGTTAACGCAACAGTCGTGCCACAAAGCAATATTATTATTGGCTAGAAGAGGCAAAACAATCCTTGCTTGACGTGCAGTATGCACGCATTTAGCACCATTATATTTCTTTGGTAATCTACGCAACAACGAAGTGAAATCAGTCAAGTTAGGGAGTTTAAGAAACGAAGACAACCACCACATCTTAGCACATATGTCTTTTCGGTACTCTGCGTAATAACGACGTGAAATCGCCAAATTTGAGGTTTTGCCGACAACGTAAGTAGACAAATGTGAACATTTCATTGTGTAATTTTACACCAACTTGTACAAGATGGGATAGTCGTGAAAGACTTACGATAGAGAAAAGTTCGATTTTGAGGTAACATTTTTGTTGACGTCGCCTCATAGATGTTAAAGACACTAATTCGAAGATCACAAGAATGTCAGCGTAAAATATATACCATAATTTTGATGACTTTCATATGATTGGAAATCGCTTGACGTGTAAAATCTCCACCTGTTGTCCTCGAACAAATTGTAAGAGAAGGCTTAATCGATAAAAGTGAAAATTGTCACTGTGTTAGCAGGTGCTCTACCCTCTCACCACAAAGTTGGGCAGTTCACGTCGTTGATTTGAGAAAATTCTATTTGTTTGTTATTTTATTTATTGTTTGGGTGGGGGTTGTGCTCATTAACGCCATGGTTTATTCAGATATCAAAAGATTGCTGTTGGAACCCCCTAACCGTTGCAGTGCCTCACCCAACTCATACTTCCCACCCAGTCATTATTACTAGTACAAGCTACTGTAGCTGTTTTTCTTTACTTCATTTAATCCATCGGAGTGTTTCAGCAAAGAAAGGTAGTTTTAGATGGCGCACTGAAAGCTCAATGGATGACGTTACATTCTACCTGTAACTTTCTCCCTCGTCTTTAAATGTGTCGATAGGTTTCACTGTTTGATTATAGAAGGGGTTTCCAACTGACTTTCTTGTTTCTGCTTCCATTGGCCTAAAAAAATCGACAATGGTAAATATGTTTTCTTTCAATTAGATTATTTCAGTCCCTTCGACTGCTGTATGTCGTCTGTACCTTGGAATTGTATTTCAACTTCTTAAGTGTTTGGCCTGTGCGGTGTACTTCAGGTTCTAATCAAGATTTATGTTTCACTGGAAGGATTTGTCTCTAGTAACTGTCAAGCCCCATACATATTTGCTCAAATACGGCTTACAAAAGAAAAAAAATCCAAGGTAAATATTGCCAAATAATTTGTATTTGTATAGCTCGTTTGATGTAGTAGATTCTTGAGCATACCGAAAAAAAGCTCTCGCCATTTTGCAAACGTTTTGAATTGACAGTTTTGAAGTGTCTTGGAAACGCTACTAACAGGAAGAAAGTTTGTGCAGAAACCTATTATTGACTTCTGGTTTGTGGAAACTCAAGCTGCCTATGTAAATTTGCTTGAAGCCGATAACCCATCACTATGCATTGTACAATTAAAATGGATTCAACATTGGAAAGTGTCCTTTACCTGAAATAAATTGCTTGTCCGGAGTTTCCGTTCCCTCTTTGTCTTCTCCTATTCCTAGATGAAAACATGGGCACTTACAGAACCTTGTTACGGGACATGAATACTCTGATTTCTACATGACTGGTTTGAAAGAATGATTCCTTTTAAAAATCACACGTAGCATTTGCCCGTCCACACAAATAGGTGAAAACGTAACGACTCGAATTTCGATTCGCATTTGCCCTTACTTTACTTTATACCTTATTTATTTAAAACAAGGAAAATCATCAGTTAAGCTGAAAAAAGAAAGCAAAAAAAAAAAAAAAAAACGCATTACAGCTTTTTGTGCAGGATTGCCGTATGGGAATCCGATATGTCAGATACTTGGTTGCTTAATTATACGTTTGAACTACCCAATGGATTCCTCATTACTTAAGTATTATTAATGGGCCTTTAGTATTACAAACTTCTGATGTCATCGTGTTTGAAAAGGCACGTTTCCACCCGTCCACACGAATGCAATAAACCCCCGTTTTCAAAAATCCTCGTTTTCCGCTACTGAAAACGCCGTATTCGTGTGGACGAGAGCCGGAGGCCAGAGAATAGAAATAACTTACCTTTTCCAATAAAGGAAAGCAGCTCCAAAAAAGGAGGCTAAAATGACCAGACCCACCAAAGGAATGGCAACTGCTATCACATTGACACCTGTCGAGTATACAACATTAAACCAATAAACGGATGTGCAAATGAAGACAACAAAGGACGGGTAACATATGACCGAGCCTTTTATGAGCTCGAAAATAAACACAAGACGGCAAACGGCAAGCTGGAGGCCTTTTAGAAAAACTCCAATTAAGAAGTTTAACGATATCTTTAGATAACAGAAGTGAGCGTAAATGAAACAAATTTCTTTGATTTTTGGAAAATTACAAGTTCGGCGTTTGCTTAATTTATCCATCATGTTTAATGAACAAAACCAAAAACTATGCACACGTTCATTGAATTCCTTTGCCATCCTCTTCCAATTGACGACATGAAAATGACCAAATCTCAGGTTATGTGAAGGAATTGTGCACCTTAATTACGGAATACTTCATTTTTCTCCCTAAACTTTGACACCGTTTGTAACAATTTATTCAAGGAAAGTTGGTACAGACTTCCTATGCCGAACGACTTGGAATAGTCTCGAAATAATCAGGATGACGCGGAATTATATGTTTAATTGCCGTTCTTGTAGCCGTAGTCGTCGTTTAAGCTTCCAAATGACGAAGAAGAGAATTACCACGACAGTGATGATAATGATGATGATGATGATGATGATGATGATGATGATGAAGAAGATAACGATTTCCCTAATGATGATTACAAATTTGTATTGTTCTTTCTTTCCTGGAATCAAGAGCGTATTTTCCTGTGATGACTTCATCTTATGTGAAACCCCAAGAAAGGGATGCGTAGGAAAATACGAAAGAAATGTTTCGCAAACAGTTTCGAAATGACCTAATGTTTGAATTCGAGGAAGTACTTTTTTCGTCTGATTTTTTCCTTTGATTCATCTTTTCGCCCTCTTTGGTCGGATCATCACTGGCTGACGTTTCAGCTGTAGTGCTTTTTGACGACTGTACTGTAGTAGCCATGATAGTTGTTGATGACTTAACTTCGGGCCTCTTTGCCGTCGCTACACTGGTGGGAGCCGATGTTGCTAAGAGGCAAACATAATAGAAAGCTAAATAAATAAATAAATAAATAAATAAATAAATAAATAAATAAAATATATATATATGGAAGAAAAAGACAAATAAACTACAAGTTCATCCCTACAAGCCTGTTTCGTGGTCGCCCACTCATCAGGGGAGAGGGTCATCAGGGGAGAGGGTCGCCCACTCATCAGGAAATCCCCTGATGAGTGGGCGACCACGAAACAGGCTTGTAGGGATGTATTGAGCACTGTTTTACGAAAATCAAGTTTCACACTTTATATATATATTTCACACTTTATATATATATATATAGCGTATTTTCCTGTATTTTCCTGCGTATTTTCCTGTGATGACTTCATCTTATGTGAAACCCCAAGAAAGGGATGCGTAGGAAAATACGAAAGAAATGTTTCGCAAACAGTTTCGAAATGACCTAATGTTTGAATTCGAGGAAGTACTTTTTTCGTCTGATTTTTTCCTTTGATTTCGAGGAAGTACTTTTTTTTTGCAAACAGTACTGTCTGCAGTTAGATATAGCTCTTTGGCATTACAAAGCTTTTGCTTTCATGTTCAAATTGAGCACTCTACTAGGATGAGCCATTGCCGCTAGCAATTGCGCATGCTCACTAGCTCGCTAGTTTGAGCACTCTGGCATGGCTTGGATGTACCACATGCGTGGGACATCTGGGGTGGCTTTATAGCTTAACCTCCATCCTAGACATCAGCACTGCACTGATGAGGCCCAGAAGGCCGAAACAGTACTGTCTGCAGTTATATATATATATATATATATATATATATATATATATATATATATATATATATATATATATAAGTAGAATGATAAAGATTGAGTATCCAACGGTGATGCCACTTGCGAGGAGGATCCAAAAGGATACAAAACGTCTTGACTCAGTGAAGTTAATAGGAAGAATGAAAAAATGAGTCGCTGGCGAACTTCTCACAGGTCTGGTATATTATAATCTCGTGTAAACGTTTCGCCCTTCGGGCTTCTTCAGTACACGCTAAAAACTAAAAACTAAAAATACCTGGTACAACTGAAGTTGCGCTATTTATACAAAACTATGAACCAAAAGGTGTAAAATGTTTAAAATTACAAAAAAAATTATAAAAAATCACAATAATATGTCATGTAATACGTGCGGTTGAAATACATCAAGTGGACAATCAGTAAATTTTATGGTGGGATTTACTGTAGTATCATCTGAAACCTCTCTCAACGTCTTAGATCTCACACTTTCATTGGTTGACGGGTTTATTCAAACGGATGTATATTCTAAACCTACTGACCATCATATGTACTTATTACGTAACAGTGCTCACCCAAGGCATTGCACTAAGGCAATCCCATTTGGAGTTGCCACCCGGATTCGCAGAAACTGTTCAACCATTGAAAAATTTGACCAACGTAGTGATGAATACCAGACATATCTCGTTGAGAGAGGTCATAATCCAGCGGAAGTCAATAAGCAATTTTTAAGGGCAAAAGATCTACCCAGGGAGGACTTACTCGCCTCGAAACCGAAAGACAAAAAAATCGTCTTTCCTCTGGTAGTCGACTACAACCCTCATCTACCAAACATCACCAAAATCATCAAATCATTTAGTCATCTTATTTATGAATCGCCATTGCTATCCCAGATTTTCCCAAAGGGGTCAATTATTCCTTCTTATCGAAGACCCAAAAACATAAAAGAGATTCTAGCAAGGCCTAAAAAAACCCATTACGGCAATAACACTCCCGTAGGATGTTTTAAATGTAAGAACAAATGTGATCTATGCAAACATTATCTTGTTGAAAATAAGATCTTTCACAGCGCCTGTACAGGCCGTTTTTACTCCATTAGACAGGATGTACATTGTAGGTCGAAGAATGTCATCTATTTAGTCACCTGTAAAACATGCAAGATTCAATACGTAGGTTCAACATCGAATGAATTCAAGGTCAGATTTCGTAATCACAAATCGGCTATGTTGACCAACAAGGCCACGTGTGAATTGGCCGTCCATTTCAATAGAAAAGAACATCACATGTCTGACTTTGAGTTTATTGTTATTGAAAAAATTGTTAATGACACTACTGATGATATGGACAAGGTTTTACTCACAAGGGAGGCTTTTTAGTGCGCACAGTTATGCACCCTCCAACCTTACGGCTTGAACAAAAGATCCGAGTTTAATTCCAAAAATAGAATAAGGTTTAATTAATCATTCACTGGAGTAATTGTGCAACCAGTCGGGCTTTTTTTCCAGTTACGCTGTGCAGATCGGCATTCTCACAGGCCCTGTTCAGGGATTCTATTACTTTTTAGGGGCCCTGGGCTCATCATTTCGCCACCTGATTGCATGTTTTACAAAGTCCTGTTGTTTATTTTAAATTATTAGTTTCGATGTCTGGTGATTAACGCCTTTTTCGGAATAGAGCTAACTATTTCTTATCTCACGGATTGTGATATCTCACGGATTGTGATATATATATATATATATATTTATATATATATGCATTTTTATTTGCAAATTATATATATATATATATATATGAAGTTTGAAATGACCGAGGACGGACAACCCCTGGAAGACATTTTCATCGGGAGAAAAACTTTTTATGCCCTGAGCGGGATTTGAACCCCGCTCAGGGCATAAAAAGTTTTTCTCCCGATGAAAATGTCTTCCAGGGGTTGTCCGTCCTCGGTCATTTCAAACTTCATTAATTAATCACATTTCGCCGAGGCTTGGACTGTGAATCCATTTGTGATCCTCCTGGGGGGCAGAGATGCGCTGTTGGCTCGAGAGACCTTCTTAACTTGTATATATATATACAGCTTGAATATCTGTAATGGTTGACCAAACGATAAACTCCCAACAGAAGGATCCAAAAGGATGCACGTTGTCTCTTCAGTTAGTATCTAAAGTTGCATATAAACTGTAGAGGAAGACAAAACTTCTCGAAGGTCCAGGAAATTTAATAAAAACGTTTCGGCCCTTCGGCCTTCGTCAGTTAATTTTTTTTTAAAATAGAGTAAAAGTTAAAAATCTAAGGATATCTTAGATTTTTAACTTTTACTCTATTTTAAAAAAAATTTAACTGACGAAGGCCGAAGGGCCGAAACGTTTTTATTAAATTTCCTGGACCTTCGAGAAGTTTTGTCTCCCTCTACAGTTTATATGCAACTTTATATATATATATATATATATATATATATATATATATATATATATATATATATATATATATATATATATATATATATATATATATATTCTACATAGGAACACGCTTATGTCCAGAAATGCAAGCAACTAGATGCGAGCCCAATTGTGACATCCAAAATCAAGTTTTCCTTAAGTCAAGGCATTTCCTACCTATTTCTGACAATAAGGTTAGGGAAAAGGTTAGCGTACGTTATTTTTAGGTCAGGGTAAATTTAATGCAGGAGTTTACCCTGAATTGCCCTGGGCAAAACGAACGGACCAAAATTGGCAGGGCAATTTTTCTTGTGTGCGTACTTTTTATCCGCACTGAAACCACAAATGGTCAGCAAATCTGTCAGTCATTCGAATCCGTGAACACTTCTCAAGAAGGAGTATGCCATATCCTTTGCATTTGTATTTGCAAATTTTATACCGGAATATTTCTGATGGTGTGCTGTTTTTTGAAATATCAAAGCCTTCTAGATCAACTAATGACGTGTGGGATTCCACACTGTAGGAGACAGATACAAGCCATACTCCTGGAGCCCTCCAAGACCTAACCAGTCTTAGTTTGAGATTCACTACGCCGACCTAAGAATTCCCGACTTTCGAAAACATCTTTGAAGGGATCGACATACCTTTGATGTCCTGTTGAATGTATTGCGACCGGTCGTGACACGTCAAAATACACGTTTGTGTGACTGTATCACTCTAGTTTTTCATTTCCTCAACTTTTTTCCTGTTTTACCTGGAACAAAACTTGACGCTTCAACCAAAAAGTGTCAAGTCGAGGCATTCCATTCGCACTTGTTAAACGCAGTTTCGGACCGCAAATTTGACCAAATAAACAATTTTCTCTACAGTGCAGAAAGGCTCTTATTTGAGGAGCAGCATTTGCCAGGGGGGACACTTTATGACATTAATTGTCTGTATTCCGAGACAAAAATGATGTTGAAGTTTGGGAAAAGAGCAAGGGGACACCTCACGACGCTTATTGGCATCCTCGTGCATCTAAGGTCATTGAGTCCCAGGTTAATTGTGGCCAAAAAGACAACAATGTGAAATGGATAAAGGTTTTCTTAGTATAAAAGGTAGAATTTCCATCAGAATGACGCTGTGAAATGCATTAAGTACCCCTTGCCTTAGGCTCCATATTAGAAGAATCACCTATACATTAAATATCGATTTCTTTAAGTTTTCGATTAAGCCCATACTTTGCTTGCATATTTCATGGTGCTCCATGGGGCTTTTCTTAATTAAAACACATTAAAGTGTAAAAATAGTATTTAAAATAGGCACGCATGGCATACGGGTGGTAATGCAGGGATCTTTTTGCCACATTCAATTTTTGGCTGTAGTCTTGGCTGCACAAGTGTATCGCAAAATCGAAAGTCACATCGATATCAGCGGCCGCCTGTGTACCTTGCGTGTTACTAACAACCCGTCAAACAAAGAATACATCTATAACAAAAAGATGGAAGACACCAGGTTTTTGTTTTTGTTCTACAAGAAATGGCGAAATCAACACAAAGGTCACAATCGTCTAACTCTTGAGGTTGACCATTATTGCTGCAAAGTCAAAATTTCACTCTCCTAGCCGAGACTCTTTATCACCAGGTAATTCCATCGTTTTGGAAATAAAAGCTGCATTATTATTCATTAGCCTGACAAATTCTTGTCGATTTTCAGGCTCATTTATTGAAATACGAGCACGCCTCCAACTGCCCTGTTTATTTTCGTGAGTTATACCCATACTCACACTCTCTTACAACCCGGTGTCATTGTGCGTAGTGCAAAGTGCATTACGACAAAAATAAAGGGGAAAGGAGATATTAATTTAAACATTTGAGTCATTGAAACCTCTGAAAACGTGCCCAAACTTGAGGTTTCCGGGATTAATGAAAAATAATGAAAAATCTTAACCTCCCTCTATCCATGTGTCATATATAGGTTTCTTTGTTTTGTTTTTGTTTTTGTTTTTTTGTTTTTTTTTTTCATATCTGTGGCTTCTACGGGCTTAATATGAACTTACAAAGTGACCAGCTCCCAATAGTGGCTCCATAGCTCAATTGGTAAAGTACTGCTAAGGTACCGCCGAATTCATGATGGATATATTCAAATCCCTTTAAAAACCTAGGCTTCCCTTTGGTCGCTGGTTAGGTAATTCGTCACAACTAGGATGATCAAAATTTAACATGTTTCTAACAGCAGCTTAATATGTCTTTCCTATATCGCTTCTTCATACTCAATCCAGGGTTTTGTCGAAATCACAAAATGACCACCTCGTAGTTGACTTGAAAACTCAGTTGGTGGAGCACTGCACCGGTTGTTGCAGAGGTCATGGGTTCAAATCCCGGCCAAGCCTTGTTACCGACTAGGAAAGTGCAAGAAAAAAAAAAAAAAAAAAAAGAAGTAGTAGTATTTCATTCAATTAAGCTAAACAATTGATTTCAACATTTACATACGTTAAGTGGTACCCAGGGGAAGCTGAGAAGAGAGTTACTACATAAGGACTAGATTACATAATTTCGCGGCATTAACATACTCATTTCTTTAGCAAAGTACGAGGCGTTGAATCCAGTGAGCGATGCAGTCGCGTTTGACACGAATATTACCAGCAGATGGTTTGAAGACGAGTATATTCCTTTCCTAGGGGGTAGGAGGCTTCCATAGAATACTCCTAACACCATTCCCGTGACATCATCTCCATCGTACACGATTAACTTTTCGGTTTCATTCTGGATATGTAAACTAAAGTTTGAAAACTGTAAATGAATTCTAGTGCCTGGTATACCCTTGATTTTCCAGGCACAATACATTCCATCAGATTCCTTGTTTGGAAAGTTGGGAGAGTGGAAAGTGCCGTTCACTGAGGTTAGGGTTCTGTTACAACCTGAGAAATAAGAATAAGAAAAAACCTAAGGTCTACAAACTCTAAAGATCCAGTGACCATTTTAACTCATAGATACAAACAAATTGAATATAGTTTTCACTTTAAATTCGTGTAGAAGAATACTAAGGAAAATAGATTGCGTAAAGCAAAAGGAATGAAAAGTAAGCTACAATACTAAGCGCAAACATTGTAATTATCAAATACTTTGTCCTGTGTAACCGGCGCCCGAAGAAGGTGCCAGCCAGGAGCCCCTGAAAAGTTCGTCCAGCTTTTCTTTAAGATCTATGTGAAAAATATTCTCAAGCTATTCGACGAGCTTCATGTCCTGGCCAAGAGTCATTTAGAGTTTGAAGAACCTTAGAAGTTATTCGCGTGCCACCTTGTTTTTCGCATAGAATTACGTACCGATACTCTGGGAATTTAAGTTTATTTGCACGAGTATGAATACTTGAAAACAGTATCGCCACATGATCTAAGTCGGGAAAACGAAATGAACAGGCAAATATTAGAGAATATGTCAACAACGAGCGCAACTTCTAGTACTGTACGTATCCGTACTGTGCATCCCTGCGTGCTCAACTCGTCCCGGCAAGTTGGCCTGCGACGACTTTACATTGTAAATAAAGTCCTACCGGCAAGTACAAGTTTCTCAAAAGGAAATTGCGTTTGTATTTATTTAGTTTAATGCTGTAATAACCATATACTAACAATCCTCTAGTGTTGTGTAAATAATTTGGGGAGATTTAAAGCCTGAAAAGCAGCTTAAAATGCTGATATTTTGCTAAGGAATTATTGTGCTTTTCTGCAGACTGGAACTCGTATTATACGCTTACCTAAGTACTTAGAGGACGACTTTGAGAATGAGTACTACTGAAAACGATCACTTCCTCATGCAATGCATGCGCACGCTTCCACGAGTAAGTCACTATCCGATCTTGCCCTGGTGTACTCCAATTCTTCTTTCTTGATAACACTTTTGCTGACACGGAGGTGGAACCAGGCTGTAAATCGCAGATCTTATCTCATCCAGCTAGGGCACATCCTTGTTCATAGTCCCCTCTCCACAACAAAGTTTTCTTCAGAAACTACTCACCTCTTCTTCGCTGTCGAACATTTCTACTTCAGACCGTTTGTTATTCCCTGTATATTTTGGACGTACATTCTCCTCATCTTTACTCAGAA
>OX421457.1:16825701-16838201 GCA_949126865.1 Montipora capitata | reverse complement strand
TTTTATGCAAGGAAATAGCGCTTTATATAATAAACACCTACAGAAGCCCATCTAGACTTTTCATCTGTGGGGGAGGTGAAATACTCTCACAGGAGGGGACAACACAGGGCGACCCCCTTGCTATGGCTTGGTACTCGGTTAACACATCAATGATGATTTATTATTTGAGAGCACACTGCCCGGGGGTTAAACAAGCATGGCTCGCGGATGATTCGGCAGGCGGTGGAGTAATCACATCGCTTTACGATTGGTACAAGCTGTTGAGTCAGGAAGGAGAGAAGTTCGGTTACCTTGTGAATGGGTCAAAGAGTTGGCTTATAGTAAAGTCAGAGGAAGCTGCCGCAGAAGCAGCGAGAGTATTCGGTGATGAAGTTAATATCACTATTGAGGGTCAACGTCATCTAGGAGCGGTCATTGGATCACAAGAATACAAGGATATGTATTGTAAGGAGAAAGTGCGTGCATGGAAAGGGGAACTTGAAACACTATCAGAAATTGCTAAGAATCAGCCCCACGCAGCGTATATCGCTTTTACGAAGGGGTTCAAGTCCAAGTTTACTTATTTTCTTCGCACAATTGAGTCATTTGAGGACTATATCGACCCAGTCCAGGAGGTAATCGACGATCTACTACTTCCAACATTCTTTGGCCAGACAGAGCCCCTTCCCGACGAAGTGCGCCAACTCGCTACCTTGACAACGGCCCAAGGGGGACTAGGCGTGCCGGATCTGAGATCGGAAGCACCACAACAGTTTACCGCATCAGCATCAATCACAGCCGCACATGTAGACTCCATAACAACTCAGAGTACCATCATGATAACAGGCGAAAATTCCGTAGAGGAGCTGAAACGTCACCACCAGGCGCTAAAGGCCGAAAGGGAAAAGGCAAAAATGGAGTCGATTGACTCCACCCTCTCCCCTGATCTTCTTCGATTGGCCAATCAAGCAAGAGACAAAGGGGCCAGCTCTTGGCTTAACGCGATCCCCCTCAAAGATCAAGGTCTAGCTCTTAACAAGCAAGAATTCAGAGACTCTCTGCGGCTACGTTACAACTTGCCTCTCACCGACCTACCAGCCCAGTGCGTTTGTGGGGATAGATTCAATGTTGGCCACGCCCTCTCTTGTAAAAAAGGAGGGTTTGTGGCACAAAGGCATGATGGTGTACGAAACCTACTGACATCATTCATCACCAAAGTTTGTAAGAATGTGGAGGCGGAGCCACGCCTCTTACCTCTTGACAACGAACGGATGCATCTTAGAAGCGCAGTTACCAGCTCAGAGGCACGTTTAGACATCAAGGCGGGAGATTTCTGGTCTAGAGGAGTTACAGCATTTTTCGACGTCAGGGTCACGCATGTTAACTCCAAATGTAACCAGAGCAAGCCGACATCCGAAGTCTTTAAAGAACAAGAAGAGGAGAAAAAGCGGAAATATCAGCAACGAGTGCTTGAGGTCGAGATGGGATCTTTTACACCCTTGGTTTTCGGAACGAACGGTGGGATGGGAAACGAGTGCCAACGATTTCTTAAGCACTTAGCAGACAAGTTAGTACAGAAGGACGGTGAGCCCTATAACAACGTCATTAATTGGCTCAGAACTGTCATCTCACATGAACTCTTAAGATCAGTACATGCGTGCGTAAGAGGGTCCCGAGTACCCTTCCGGAATATAGGAGACTCTCTTGACGATTGCCGGATTAATGTCGCCACCGCTGGCATTTAAATTTTTATTTAATTTGAGTTTTATCATTATCATTATTATTATTATTTATTTTTACCAGATACATGTAAGATTCAAGTTTGTATGAAAGAGTGCTCAATGAAGTTTGTTGTTATTATTATTATTATTATTATTATTATTATTATTATTATTATTATTATTACTATTATATTTCTCCTTAACATCAGACTAGTTTTCAATCAGTCAATGCACGGAAGGAGAGAAAGATGGAAAGAACTAAGAATTATGACAAGCGATCGAACAAGTTCACCAAATAAACAGATGATTGAAAATACGACTGAACGAA
The DNA here is from genome assembly GCA_949126865.1 of Montipora capitata. Lineage (NCBI taxonomy): Eukaryota > Metazoa > Cnidaria > Anthozoa > Scleractinia > Acroporidae > Montipora > Montipora capitata. The sequence continues at coordinate 16,836,173 of OX421457.1, read as the reverse complement.
TGCATGAAGAAGATCAATTTTTCATGAACGAATGATAAAAATTCCAAGAGAAGATTACCACTTACCACGGTAGTAGCAGTAATACAAGGTTGGGTGCTCTGTGGATGCATCATAGGGATACGCCCCTCCTCGGCTGTCAGCGTTGAAAAAGTCTTCTGTATCATAATATATCCATTCGAGAGTCAACACCGCCCACTTAACCATTTGACAAATCGGTGATTTGTATGGAAACAGGAAAAATGGAGTCTCTGTGGGGAGGAGTACAGGGTCATTTTTGTTTCCGTCCGACTGACAGCAAAACTCTATTTTCGTATTCGTGTCGTACACACCATCGGGAAGGTTTCCACCTTTGTCATTTCCATTTACGAAGTTGTCATCGTCCCAGTAGACGAAGCCATTCTTCAGACCGGCGGGGCAATCTGGTCCTTTTTTGTAAATGCAGTATTGACCTGTTGATACAAAAAAAAATAATAATAAATATTAAAAAAAGATGTCATCACTATACTACACTTTGTATCTTACGACCTTATGAACTATAAGTAGAGCAAAAATAGTTCTATTGAGACAATTTCGGGCTTTGTAATGACAAAATAACGGCATTGGCAGAGATTTGAGATACCGCGCGAGATGATCAAGACAAAACAACGAGACGGAAAGACTTTTTTTAAATACATGACATCATGGTAACTCTTGCACGAGAACTGAGTGCACTGAGTATGTCTCAAGCAGAATTTTACCTTAACTTATTGTTATAAGGTCACCCGCATTAATGCGGACCTCTTCGTATACCAAAATGGCCGGACTTGGTGTTATACCCTTGAAAACCCTCAATCTCGACTCGAGAGCTCTTCTCTCCCTCAGTCAAGAGAAGAGCTCTGAGGAACATCGAAACAAATTGTCTTCTCATAAGTGTTCGTGAAGAACAATCAAAAGCGTCTCTAATTGGTGCATTCATGTTAGCACGAGGAGTGAGCAGGCGTTATAAGGTTTAAATGTATGGCTATAAGAACCCTATGGCGCATGTTCTCCTACATGGAGTTTCCCAGGGCCTTAGGTCGATCCGAGGCTTTGGTGAAGAGAATAGGAATGTATTTGACGTGCGGGTCAGAGACGCAAGATTAAAGACATTCTCGCACATATCTGGACAATTTAAGCACCAGTCTCTGCTGAAAAATTCAGATGGCTCCAATGGGATTGAAACCCATAACCTCTACAATGCGGGTGCAATGCTCTACCGACTGAGCCATGAAGCCACACAGCTGGGAGCAGCTCATATGTTCATGTGCACTACAAATACACATTTCTTTCATACAAGACATTATCACAGAATCCCACTGGTTTGGGTCGTCCACCTCATCATCCTCAAAGCATCGCAATAACGCGAACTCAATTGCCTCCTTCTCTTTCTTAGACTTTTCATTACCTTGCCTGGGACGTTGATAGGTGGAACGAGCCGTGTTCGCAACCTTTCTTCTCTATTAAGACGTCTGCACAGACCAGATGAGCAGCTTTGCCGAAGCATACTCTTAGCTTTTCTCAAAGATTCTCGCAGTGTCGCAGAGGACGAGCTTGAATAAGAACCACTCGTAGATGGGACTACCATGCTTGCTGCAGAATCGCCGGCAAGAAGCTTCGAAGCTTCATCAAGTAACTGAGAAACCCTGTTTTTTGTTCCTAAGAGCACGAGAAAATCCGCAAAAACAAAATGGCTGCCAAGGCAGGTAGATTTCAGAGCGAGGCCCTACCCTGGCTGAGCTCGCCCCAGGATGTTTAAATGAATTTCACAATGGTTTAAATGAATTGGAAATAATGATGAATTTCGAAGCTTCAAATGTATTTCAAAGCTTTAAATTTACAGACAAAAAATATTGAAATCAAATAGGTTTAAATTCACAGTTGAGTCGGTGTAAATTAAACCTGTTTCAAGACGTATTAAATATTGCTTCAGCCAAAGTCAAGCCAAAGTAACGTCCGGTTTTCTCGATGTATTAAATTCAACCAAACTGCACGGTTATCTCTTGACTGCTATAGTTTGAGGACGTTTTCCATGTTTACATAGCTTCACCCAAACTCGAGGGAAAGTTGGGAGAATTCGAGACAGTTATGCGTCTCTGTCTCAACTTCTATTGCTTTTATAACATATTTCTCAAATATAGCTCGACAAATGAAGGAAAATGTGGTTGTTTTGTAAAGTTCTTGATTGAAACAATTTTTTTTGATACACGCTCATATTTACTACCAGCCAGTCACAACGCGCGTCTAACAAAACATAACCAAACAAAATTCGTGTGATGTCACAGCCATGTTTACATACCCGTAGTATCCTAATTATTTTATAATTCCCGATTCACAAGGAAGATTAAAATATATCAGACGATATTTTTTCGATGATGGCTCGGAGATACTCGTAATGAAATCGGATTGCCCTGAACAGGATTCGGAACCTATGGCTCTGGCCACCGATCTAAACTAGACTAGTGGCAGCTTGGCCGATAAACAAGGTTTGGTGACAATTAAACAGCTTTTACTTTTGCGACTAAATATTTGGCCCGGAAGTCGAAGCCTTGCGATCTTGTCTGGATGTTGATGAATATCAAACAAGGCAATTTTTTTTCTTTGTTTTTTTTTTTTTTTTTTTTTTGTCACGTGTTCAAAAAATAGATCCCATGTTGCCGTGCGTTCGTTCAGATGACGTCGAAATTTGGTAACACCAAAAAAAAGTGTCACACTCGGCTTTCGTCTCATGTGCCACTGATTGTTGACTTCTTCTGCGACCAACACGCACGGCAACACAGAATCAATTTGCTTTAATAAAATAATTAGAAATTCTTGATGATCACTTTAAAAGATCATTGGTGAGAACAAATTAAAATTTGAACATTATTTAGATTATTAGCGTTCAGTCGTCGTTTAATACATTTAGAAAGCCAATATGGCCGCCTTTTTCTGTCCAATATGGTTGTCACACCGTGAGAGGAATTTTCTTTGAAAAGATAGCTCCATTTATCAAAAGAAGTCAGACAAGTTCCATTGATAATTTACAAAAGCGAAGTTTAAGTTTTGCCCTTAACGTGGTTTGGCGTCACTCTCGATTGATGAGAAAGGAGCAACAGCATCAAATGCAATACATGAATTCTACTTACCTGCTGGCCATGTGGTTCTGTTTAGGTCCTTCATTGTTGCTGTTTTAAGGCAAAAAGATCTATTTACTTTCTTTACGTCTACTGCTCCATCAAGATGAAATGATATTGACTTTCTGTTGTTTGACAGCTTATTATTTGTATCTTGTGATCGCCACCCAGCCATCCATTGAAAGCCATCCGCTCTCGGGCATCCCATAACTGGCTTGGGTATCCCGTATGTTCCAGCCGGCCATTGTAATGATTCTGGGGATTAAAAGCACGGGAATGCACTGATACTTTAATAAGTTCCCTAAATTTCAATATCCATGTTTTTTTATTGTTGCAATGCTGCGTCTCCCAATTTTTCGATTATGGATGACTAATGCTTTCGACAACTGCAGTCTCGTTGGTTTTTACCTGTGCGTTCAGCGCTTGCCAATAGTGAATTGCAAAATTCACCTGTTCATTGTCCACAATAATAATAATAATAATAATAATAATAATAATAATAATAATAATAATAATAATAATAATAATAATAATAAAAATAATAATAATAAAAATAATAATAATAATAATAATAATAATAACCATTATTATTAGGATAACCATTTCAGTTATACAGCTGGTATCAATGTGGGTCCTGTGAAACTAATAATAACTGTAAATGATACAGAAATATATTATAGAAAATAAAAACAATAAAAATAAGAAATATGCACTAACAATGACGATTAAAAATAATTGCACCTTTATAATTAAATCCACGTTTTGAAATTTCTAAGTTGATTTTATCAACAAAAAGGTTTCCTCTGGATCTAGTGTTATAAGAATGAATGTCGCAATGCTTGGTATTAAAATGATCCTTAAAGGAGATGCTTCCGTGAAGCATACACTGGGTTGCCTGTGGTACGTGTTACAGAAAATCAGAAGGCACTGAATTGTGTGGTATTGAACTACAGCATTCCAGTCTCTGAAGAATAACAGATAAAAGAGAAGCGAGAAACATTGCCTTCTGGGCTGACATACTGATAATTTTCAAGTTCTCTCACAACTTCTTTTCACCACAAGTTTAAGCGTGCTGTCTGAGCATCTGACAGCTTTGTAATACCAAAGTTCACTCAAGTTAACCCATGTCCAGCGGGGTTAGTGTTTGGATGGGAGACCAAAACAATATACCCCTCCTAAAACAGAAGAATCGGACCGAAAATACTATTAACGCTAACAAATGCGAACTCAGCAAGGTACAGATTTTGTTAGCTTGCTTTATGCAAAAAAAGAACATCGTTCTAAAAGCTTATTCTACGCAAAAGTAGGTTCTGGAGGTAATTTTGAGAGTGGAAATCAAGGTTACAAACTCACGATTTAATTAAGTTAACACACCAGAAAGACGCTAACCTCATTTTGACAAGAAAAGGCTTTACTATTGCCATAAAAACTATCCAGTTAAGCTCGCATATCATAAAACATGATGAATTCATAAAGGCCACCTTTTCCAGCGAACAATTTTTTGAAACAAACAACATATTTGCTATTAGAGGCAAAAACCCCTTCTATTTCATTACGTGCGTGAAGAGACTCAATCGTGTCAAATATGCGCAATATTGCAACAAACTAAATATCAGGATCAAGGCGTTTCCATGAAGAACCTTTTCCTTGAATAATGAAGCACAAAATACACGACAAGCTTTCTTTCAAATAATTCTTGGCTGTTACATTTCCAATTTTTTTTTTTTTTTTTTACCTGAAGACTGTGCAGAGTTGATCACAGATCCACGTAAGGTGTTCGATTCGTTCAATCGTTCTCTGTCTTTGTTGAACCCATAAGTTACCAGAGAATTTTCCATTTGGTTTCAGTGTTCTACATGACAGCACACTTGGTTAAATATTATTTTAGAAATACAGCTCACTGCTGAGGTGTTTTTCACTGGGAAGGCATGAGAAAACTTTGTAAAGTGATCGGAGATCACCAGCAACCATTCATGGCCTGAAGTAGATCTTGGTGTGGGACCTACATTGTCTATTGTGACCCTTTGTAGGTTTTTTTTAAAAATCACTTTCACCACAACAGAGAAACAGGCTGTGCTGGGGGTCGCACAACAGAGCGAGGCTCCAAATTAAATGCGACCTTTTACCCTCCCAACCATGATATAGCACAGAAGACAGACCACAACACCGGGAACTACATGCCCTACTCTTTGCGACAAGTGTGTGGGATCTTTTACGTCCCACAGGATTATGAACATTGAAGGTTTGTGAGATGGGGCCTACGGTTTATCGTCCTTATCCGAGAAGACTAGAGAGTCTAACCATTTGCAGATGTAATTACAAAGGCAGCACTTTCTCCTCAGTTATTTAAAGGCCCTGAGTGTTGGTCCGGCCGGAGTTGAACTCACGACCTCCCGCGTGACAGCCCGGTGCTCAACCAACTGAGCCACCGGTGCGCGGTCGGGGTGCCCTGCATTCATGTTTATGAGGGGTGCCTTTGGCAGCTTGGAAGGGTTGTTGACTTCAGCACATGGAACATACCTTCTAACATGCATTTCGACGTCTTCCCGCATGCCATGCCAATAAAATCTCCTCCGCACTTTCTCCAGAGTCTTCGAGACGCCAAGGTGGCCAGATGAGGGATCGTTGTGCAAGGCGCACAACACTTGTGACACGATGCTCTCGGGCAAGCAGATTTGATGACAAATCTCTTGGCCTGTCACTTCGTGTTCCCAACATCTGAGCACCAGACCGTCCCTGAGAAACAGTCTTCCCCATGGTGACCAGTATGATGGCAGTTTAGGCCCCCCTCCTTCCACGTCGCCTCTAGAGGGTTTGACACCAGTTTCAAGCCACTTCACAACTTGCGACAGAACAGGATCTTGGTTTTGGGCCGCACGTATACTTTCCCTCGACAAGGGTCCCATATTCACAGACTGAAGCAGGGTAGTGTTCCTCTCTACCTTCTCCGAAGCACCCTCGTCCCAGGGAAACCGGGAACGACCATCCGTATTGCCATGCAACTGACCAAGACGATGCTCCATCTCAAAATCGAAGTCACTAAGCTTTTCAAGCTACCTAGCTACCTTGCCTCTAGGCATTTTAAAGTTCCGTAGCCACTGCAGAGCACTATGGTCAGTCCTGACCAGAAATCTTCGCCCGTAGAGGAATGTCTCAAAATGCCCCGTTCCCCACACGAGGTCCAGCAGTTCCTTCCGGGTGGTACTATAGTTCCTTTCAGCCTTTGATAGTGCCCGTGCTGCGTATGTTATTACAGTGACACTAGGCCACTGTCACTGGCATCACTGTCTAGAATGAATGAAACGTCCAGCTGGGGGAAATCAAGGATAGAAGCATTCGTCAATTTGCGCTTGATGTGCAAGAAGGCTTCCTCGCACTAAGCTGTCCATGTAAAACGGTCCCCCTTTTGGCAAGCACGGTGCAAAGGGGATGCAATGTGGGCGTAGTTCGGCACGAATTGTCTATAGTAACCAGCCGTCCCCAAGAACGCTCTCAGTTGACTCTCATCTCTGGATCAGTAGATATTCCCTTACTCGACACGACATGACCTAACACAGCCACCTGTTCACACAAAAGCTTGCATTTATTGGGGTTAATCTTCAAGCCTGCTTTAGTCAAGCGTAACAAGACAAGTGACAGTCTCTACCTATGCTCCTGTAGTGTTCGACCAAAGACAATGATATCATCTAGATACACTAGACAGTCTGACCAGCATAATCCCCTCAAGATAAGGTGGGTAGCCCTCATAAAACACGCAGGTACATTCGTTAGCCCAAAACTTAGTTTGCGGAATTGGTAAAGGCCATCCGTACTTGGGAACGCCGTCTTTTCCCGATCTTTCTCGGCCACATCAATTTGCCAATATCCCCTAAGGAGGTCGAGATGAGAAAACCACTGTGCCCCAGATAAACTCTCCAATATGTCATCGCACTAAGGGAGCGGGTACAAGTCTCACTTGGTTACCGAGTTAAGAGCACTGTAGTCAACACAGAAACGTCGAAAGCCATCAGGTTTTGCTACTAAAACCACCGCTTCAAGTATTTCATCCACTTGGCTGCGCATTTCCTGCCTTTTGTGAAAGGGGACTCTTCGAGGTGGTACCTGGACTGGCTGGGCAGAGCTGGTGTCGATAGTATGTCGTACACCCTTTGCAATACCTAAATCCCACGGGCCCTCAGAAATGCAGTCGGCATAAGTGGACAACGTGTCATAAAGGCTACGTTTTTCCTCTTCCGGGACGAAATTGCTGCTGATAGGGAACATCTCTTCTACTGTGGACGTCAGCATCCTTCACAAAAACCGCGTTACACTGTTTAGCTTCCAATCCAATCTCAACATCTTCCTTTAGAGTCCCAGGGAGTACCACCTTGTAGCCCACTCCCCCATTGGAATCCTGCTGCGATTCTTCCTCACCGGGTAATGGGTAGAGGTCCCCTATACTACTGCATCTGTAAATTTTGAGGGGCTTGTTAAGGCAATTGAATACACGAACTGGGATTTGAACCCCTTTCACAGTCACTGCCATCTGAAAGGCCCCAGCAAAATAAATGTGTCCGCTGGTTCCAGCACCCCCATACATTCGTCTAAGCCATCCATTCCCTGGACCTCACAAGGTATGTCTGCGACCATGTTTGGAGATAATGTGACGGTTTTGCCCACAGTGATCCTGTACACTGTATCAAGGCATCCAAAAACTATTTTGTTGGGTTCCCCCTTACTGTAGACGGTGTTAGTGTCAAAGTTTATAATACATTTGCGAGCTGTTAGAAAGTCTATACCAATCAACACTTGCTGTACTAAGCCTCGGCACACCAGCACTTTATGCTGAAACCTGATCCCGCCAAGCTGAATTGTTACTTCTGTTTTTCCAACAACATCAAGTGGCATGTTGTTGGCCCCCAGGACAGGCTTTTGTGTGAGTTCAAGTTTGTTTAAATGTGTCTTAGAGCGACTATATAGGTCCTCACTGATAATTGTTGCTTCTGCACCCGTGCCTAATAAGGCTTGGGATTTGACACCATTTACAGCACAAGGCAAAAATGCCCCCTTTGGATTCTCGGGCGCGGTCACTTCCCGCTGTGCCCCGCCCATCTCCCGTTTTCCTGGTCGGGACGCACTTGATGTGGACAGTCACGAATAAAATGAGTTAAGCTACCACACTTAAGACATGCTCTGGGGCCTAGTCCAGATTCTACACATAAATTCCTACCTTGCCTCCCTTGAGAAATATTCTTTAGCTTCTCTAAGGTTTCAGCATGCTGTTCAAAAAGCTCCTTAGCCCATGCTGGGGGTTCTTGGGTTCCATGCTGGGAGCCAAACTTCTCCTGATCACCAGACGTTGAAGACAGTACTGGAGCACTTCCTTTGTTTAGCATTTGTTGATTTGAGTCATATCTTTGATCTGCCGCTAAGGCGTCATCAAGAGTATTGGGGACCAAATCCATCAACTTCTCGCGCAATGTAATAGGGGTCAACGCACCTACGAAGAAATCTCTGGCTGTGCGATTGAATATATCCGGGGAATCATTCGGATAGGCCATCTCCACAAGGCGAGAAATGTTGCCCCTCAGTTGGTTTGGCTCGCAGAGTGGAAATGTGTACTTGACGAGATTCCTTAGGATGAAATCGATCTGTCAGAGCGCGTTCAACTGCCGTCCAGGTGGCTGTTTGTTCGGCGGTCAGGCTGTAATAGGTCTGCTCTGCGAGGCCTTTCAGGTACGCGGGCAATATTTGCGCTTGAAGCTCAGGACTCCACTTGTTTAGGGCTGCAATACTTTTAAATTTCCGTATCCAAACCATGCAACATCCACTGGACGTCGCAGAGAAGCTCTCTGGTTTGATGCGAAGCGGGTTTTCTGGCGAGGTGATCGGTGAACTGCCGCTTGTACCAGCGGTACTTTCACTTTTCTTTCCAAGTTTCGCCTGAAGTTTCGCCAATTTCTCTTCCAAAGCTTTTGCAGTATCTTCCATGGCAAAAAAAAAAAACCCACCGCTGCCACCAAATGTAACACAAACGAGATAACCGATGACAAAACTAACTATTTCAGAACTCAAACGAAAAACACGAGTCCGACCTTATATTTAACTGCGCAAGTCCGACTAAACTTAGGCTCAGGCCCCACGCTAGACTCGTTGCTACAACCATTCCAGGTACCGGTGATGTCACAGTACTCTAGTAACGGTAAGATTATCGATTTATAAAGACGATTTGCAGATTAGGTTGTTAAAATGGGTCTGACTCTGGAAAGAATTCCTAGTTTCTCTGATACCATAGTAGTTACATAACGAAACGCCTACAAGGGCGTATCCGTGGAATGCACAAACAGTTAACACAAATTGTCCAGTTACAGTGAACTTCAACTACAGGTTAACTTTGACGAGAGATTACCAGAAAAATAAATCTGTAATATAACTTGAAGTTGTTTGTTGCTAAATTTGCAAATGCAAACAACGAAGCCCTATTAACGGGTTATCAGGATACGGGATTTTTTATTTATTTATTTTTTTGAATGAGACTATTCAAATCCTACAGTTTTACATGCTTCCTTAGCTCCGTTCATCCAAAAATCAAACATCAGCCTTAAATCATCCGAAAAACCTATTACAAATCACAGTTCAACAACTTATCATCCTGCATTACTACATTATGTAGTTATGTAGTAACGTATTAAGGTAGTAATGCAGTAATGTAGTAAGGTAGTAATGTAATAATTTAATAACGTAGTAATGTAATAATGTGGTAAATTTTTAAATATATAAAAAAAAAAATTAACAAAAAAAAAACTTATCATTCTGGGACAGTTGTTCAAAAGCCGATCAACGCTAATCTCAGGTTAAAAATTAACAAAGGAGTTTTATTCTCTACTCCCAAATGCTGCTCAAGGCTGATATTCGGTAAAACTTTACATTAAAAGAAGTCAATCTTGAAAAACAAAATAAGGAAAATAAATTCTCGCCAAAAAGTTGAAAACAATAAACGAACGTTTACGCTAATCATGGATTAAGGTAATCGGCTTTTGAACAACCGGGCCCTGTATTCGAAGTCTGGTTCCGTAATCCTGGTATAGTTCCTTGCAAACTCTTTAATCTTCCGTTGGGAAAGACAAAAAGACACATTTCTCTTAAAAACTTTACATTAAAAGAAGTCAATCTTGAAAAACAAAAAATAAGGAAAATAAATTCCCACCAAAAAGTTGAAAACAATAAACGAACGTTTACGCTAATCATGGATTAAGGTAATCGGCTTTCGAACAACCGGGCCCTGTATTCGAAGTCTGGTTCCGTAAGTCTGGTATAGTTCCTTGCAAACTCTTTAATCTTCCGTTGGGAAAGACAAAAAGA
>OX421457.1:16816565-16825501 GCA_949126865.1 Montipora capitata | reverse complement strand
CCCAATCCGCCAGAGTAGCTAAAAAACTTGGATTAGACAACCGTATCGAAAAACCTGCAGAGAAAGAAGCTTTCATAACCTTGAAAGACCACAAACCTGAATTTTACGACCATCCAACATGCCGCCTTATCAACCCCTCCAAATCCGAGATTGGTATAATTAGTAAGCGCATTTTAGACGAGATCAACACCACCATAACCCAAAAGGCGCAAATCAATCAGTGGAAAAATACGACCAGCGTACTGAACTGGTTCAACGCCCTACAGCACAAAGAAAACCTCTCATTCATATGCTTTGATGTATGTGACTTCTACCCCTCTATCACGGAAAAACTGCTCACCAAAGCACTCGACTACGCCAGTATCTACAGACCCATCAGTGCCGACGAGAGAGAAATCATTTTCCTCTCCAAGCAATCTTTACTGTTTTCCAATGATTGCCCCTGGGAGAAGAAATCCTCTGCCAGCCGATTCGACATAACAATGGGATCTTTCGATGGCGCTTAAACATGCGAACTAGTGGGTTGTTATTTATTGTCCTGTCTAACCAAAAAGTATGGCAACAGCATCGGCCTGTATAGAGACGACGGTGTGGCAGCTTTTAACTGAAACCCTGAACAGATCGAAAGAATCAAGAAGGGCTTCTGCCAAATTTTCCGTGAAAACGACTTAAAGATCACAGTCGAAGCAAACATCACTAAAGTAAATTTCTTAGACGTCACCCTTGACCTCCAATCTGGAAAGCACTATCCCTACACAAAAGAAGGAAACATCCCACTCTACGTTCACAAGAAATCCAATCATCCCCCATCCATCCTAAAGAACATACCGGAATCCTTCTACAAGTGCCTCTCAGAAATTTCTTCCGACAAAGAATCATTTGATAAAGCGAAAGAAACCTACCAAGATGCACTCAACAAGAGCGGCTACATATATAATCTAACCTACAGAAAAAAAACTCCAGAAACCAAAAATCGCAAGAATGGGCCTAGAAACATCACCTGGTTCAATCCTCCATACAGCCAAAACGTCAAAACAAAAGTTGGAAAGTGTTTCCTCACCTTAATCGGCAAGCACTTCCCAAAATCACACCCTTTGCACCGAATTTTCAACCGGAACACTCTCAAAATTAGTTATAGCTGCATGAGCAATGTAAAAAACAATTATCTCCAACCAAAATAAAGCGGTCATGAACAAGTCATCAAATCCACCCGCTCAAACTATCAACACTTGCAACTGCCGTGACAAAAGATCCTGCCCTCTAGATGGAAAGTGCAACGTGCGGAATATCATCTATGAAGCAGAGCTCACAACATCTCAGTCAAAGCAAACTTACATCGGTCTTTGCGACACATCATTCAAATCACGTTATAGAAACCACACATGTTCCTTTAGAAATGAACACTACAGAAATTGCACTGAACCTAGTAAATATGTATGGGGTTTGAAAGACAAGAAAGTCGACTATCACATTAAACGGCGGATTGTTAGGCATGCGAGATCCTATACAAATGTAACGAAGAAGTGTAATTTATGTCTGTGGGAGAAATACTATATAATTTGTAGACCAGATTTGGCGACCCTTAACAACAGAAATGAGCTTGTAACAAGTTGCAGACATGCAAAGAAATTCCTTCTTAATAGCGTAATTATTTAAGGCTTATTTTTAGCAGCTCACTGGAAACAATTTGTATTGTTTAACCGTTGCTATGCACCCCCAGCCTATACTGAATTGCTACCGTTTTTTTTTTTTTTTTTTTCAAAATCACTGTAAAACACCATGTATTCCTTCTTTTTGGCAGTTGCCTGATGATTGCTTCGTGAGAAGCATGAAACTCGGAGTAGCAAGTAAATGTTTTTGACATAGTTCAGAACTACGTATCTATTCAAAGCACTGGTAAACCCATTGAGCACTTTTAGCTGATGATCAATTTATCACGTCATGAAGAATGAAGAATGAAGAACTGGAAATCCAACGATGTAGTCACGAGCCATTACGAAATACTGACTGATCCATTTTGAATGAAAAACACATATGCCGTGAGTGGGAATCGAACCCGCGTTTCCTGGATTACATGTCAGGTGTGCTAACCACTGCACCATTATATATATATATATATATATATATATATATATATATATATATATATATATATATATATATATATATATATATATATATATATATATATATATATATATATATATATATATATATATATATCCGTCCGAGAACACTGAAAATGAACATGAAATGAACATGAAATGAAAATGAACACTGAAAAGAAGCATACTGGAGTGCGCAGTTATTTTCCCTTTCACCTTTTGGGTTGAATAAAAGACAAGAATTCCATTCAAAAAATCGCGTCCACTATACTTGACTTTAGCGGACTTAAGGCAAGTTGTTGCATACTTCTTAAGGTGTTTTTTAACACTGAAATTTTTTAAAAAGTCCTTTTGTATGCTCTAGTGTTACTTGTTCATTATCCCTCCTGCATACTCATTAGCATTTAGTTATGGGAAAGTCACCCCAGACGAGCAAGCTCGCTGGGGAAAACATGAAGAGTGCTAATAGAGTAAGCAGAGGGCCAGGGGTGGGTGGGTGGGTCGATTCCAACCAAAGTTAGGCAAAACTGACAACTATGAATAATTAACTCATGCTTATATAATACGCACGAGGGCTAATGAATATTAATGAAGTATGAATAGTTCATTATCCCTCCTGCATACTCATTAGCATTTAGTTATGGGAAAGTCACCCCAGACTGCGCCTCACTATCGCCGAGGAATTCGCTGGCTTATCCCCACAACCAAAATAAATCCCCAACCTCACCCATCCTTAATGAAAATCACCCTAATTACCAACCCTCACTAATATGCGAGCACGACTATAAAAGATGCCAACACATTTAAAATTATTTCTACAGAGCTAACTGGACAGGACACCCCCAAACGAATTAGTGAAAACCGAAATAGCACATTCAAGCTGAAGAAGACATTCCAGTAAATATTCACTAAAGTTATCTCTAACAAAAACAAGCAAACCAAACTGTAACAACGCTCAAGTTTGAGAAAATCAGACATAGGCAAGCTTTACACCTTGAAACATGCATTCAGCGTATACATTCACACCATATCAGAAAGAAAGTAAGCCTAATGTTTAGAAAGCAAAGGTAAAACCTTGCAGGTCGTTATACTGCTTGTAAACTTTTGTTAAATCCACCTCCAACGAAGACATGGTATCCGCTGCTCCACCAAGGCCAAGAACCTGATTCAACTTAATGTAATGACGTGCTGTCGACGAGGACTTCCATCCCACGTGATCCATGATCGTATCAAGCTTCGCCCCGGAAATAGCCAACGAAATTGCACAACCACTCCTTTGACCATGTAAGGTAACGTTCCGATTAACAAAAGCTGGAATCCGGCGAACATACGTCGAGAGCCGTGCCTGAGCGGTAGCCGACTCAAAAGGTGCCGGCAAAATTTCACCAGATGGGTTGAGGGGTCTAAACAAATATCCTTGTCGGATAGAAATTTTTAACAGGTCGCATACAGCAATGTAAACTTCCACTGCGGTAACTGGGCAAATAGTAGAATCTGGATGACGCTTGAGGGCAAAAACGTTCGAGGTTCCGTCTCGGAGGGACTTAGTTAATGTATGGTTAAAGAGTAGAGCCTTCTTTTCCGGGAAATAAAGAATCCCCTTTGTTTTCACTCGACCAAGATCTCCAGCTCTGTCACCACTAAAAAATTGTACCTTAAAAAAGGCCTGATCCCTTGCCAAAACAAATAACTGCACCGAAGAGCGAACATGTGAGTTCAAGCGCTCGGTTATTTCTGACGATAAAAGCACCAAATCCTGCAAAAAAAAAGGTTCAGCCTGTTTCTGCACGACTCTTGCACCGAGCTGTTCCTCCCTGACGGCTGATAAATAGGACTTAACCAATGGTGAAGCTGCAGGGTTGGCAATCCCCGGAAAAAGACTATCTGTTGCTGATTTCCCATACTTATTAAACATAGCCCTCAGTTTTCCAATAATCGAGTCAACGGAGCCATATGCTAAACTCTTAGGGCAAACACAAGAAGAAACCCTGTTCTCGCCAAAGAACGGGCAAGCAACCATGTGTACCACTGTTTTGCCAAAATTATCTTTCCAGATCAAAAAGTCTACTACGTCGTCTGGTATAGCCGCACAAATGTCCCTCTTAGAGGTGGTTTCCAGGAACTGCAAAAACTCCATCTCTAAAGCACTTCTCTGTTTTTGATAAGGAGTAGCCTGCTGCTTAGCAACCAAAACTTTCTTCCGCTCCCTTATAGAACACAAATCGACAGGGGCCTTGAGGCTCTTCAAAGCTTTATATGATCTCGTCTGACGCTGGTAACCACATCTCTGGCAATAACGGAAATCAAAGTCGTTGGGCTTGGAACAAGCCGGACATGACACCGATGGCTGAAAAAGTCTGGGCACCAACGGCAAAGACTGAAAGAAAAAAAAAAAAAAAAAGAGAAAATAGTTCCTCCTGTTAAGTTGTTACGACATGCTCTTTCCCATCCTAAATGCCCAGAGGCTATATGGAGAGGATCCAGGTCTAAATCCGTCCTTCGACGGAAGAAGAAGCGCATCCAGTGATCCCTTCTCGGCCACCAAAACATTGTTGCTGGACACCGCATTTAACAACGGCCACCACCCGGGTAATGGGGACATCAATGGTACCACCACCGTAACAACCGCATCTACCGATATGAGGAAACGCAAAAGAGGACCAATCAATGCAAATGGCGGGAAAACGTAGGCGTTGACGCGGTCACCATCACACACAGAGAGGTCTTGGTTAAAAACATTAACACCCGATGATCCTGGCGTAGGGTAGGGCGTAAAGTGCTTTAACGGGTTTCCACTCCAGTCACGTTGAACGTTGGAATCCAACGACATCAAATCAAGATCATGGCCATTAATTCCACCAAAACTACGCTGGACGATTTCCCAAGACCTCGGAGAAAGCATGGCATCGGAGCGAGACAATCTTCTGGAAAACCAATCTGCCTCGTTCAAGTGAGAAGGAACAAAAGACATTTCTAGGGACATGTTCCTATCCACCAAGAACTGGAAAATCAATTGCGAGATCTGAGTTAACTTCCTAGAGCGTGGCCCACGGCCGGACCAAGCGTGGAGAACAACCATGCTGTCTACCTGAGCATCAATCCTGCAATCAGAAACGCTTTCAGGAAGTGACTGTAATCCCTTGAGGACGGCCCACATCTCCTTCACATTAATATGCTCATTTCGAACAGTTTCTTCCCAGTAGTCACCAACAGAAATTGTCCCGGAAGGAAGGTGAATTCCAACTCCCCAACGGAAGGACGAAGAATCTGACGTCAAGGAGATAGCTACGTGCCGTTCACTCCTCCACCGAATCGCCTTTTCCCAACTATCAAGGAACCTCCAAAACATAATTTCCTCTCTCAGATTCGGAGAGAAATTCACCTCACCACCTCCGGAAGCCTGCGAGATTGACGCCGCCATTTCTCTGATGTAAAATTTAGTCGCTGGGAAAGCCAAGGAGAATGAATTGCACTTCCCCATTAGCCTCTGCAAAGACTTCAAGTGGATAGTAGATTCACGCAATAGTATCTGCTCGCGTAGCTGAGCAAACTTCATCTTCTTATCTTCAGGAATGCAAAAGGCCTGGGCTACAGAATCCACTATCATGCCTAAATAACAAATCCTAGTTACAGGCCCAAGAACACATTTGGAGAGGCCCAAAAAATAACCGAGGTTTACAAGAACCGAACAGACTATATACAAAGCCGCCACCGCAGATTGATAGCTGTATTCCGACGTCCTCTCCGACAATGGGCGTGACCAAAACCCCTTCACAGCAAACAGTTCCCCATTCAAACGGTCATCAATATACAGAGAACATGCGACCCCCAAACCCCTGAAAAAATTTGTCGGACCCAAACCCACAGTCTGGTAAACAAACGGAGAATTTTTCCAACCAAAAGGAAGCGTAACTCCAACGAGCCACCACCCCAGCCACTCAATACCAAAAAACTGCTGAGAACTAGTAGAAAGCAAAATATGGTCATAACCAGACTTGTCATCAATCTTACTCATGTAGGAGTTGGGATACACGAAGCGAGGCACCCCAACCAGCGTTTCCAGTGAAAAGGGAGTGTCTGCCATCCACAAATTTAAAAACCGGGCATCAATGCATAACCTTGGCTTTTGCGGTTCAATCGTCATAGGAAGGACGAGATGGGGCGGCGGCACTTCAGCCACTTTACCCCAAACACGGATCGCCCCTGTTTCAATACGCTGTAAAATTGTTTCCGTAACAAACTTCGAAAACTGTTTGCAGGAGTAGTGATTCTTGAAAATCATAGTAGGGGGTTCCGCACTCTCATACTTTATGCCCATAAAAGCTCCCTTAAAGGGTTTCATGAACTTCTTGACATCCACCCCATGCTCCAACCATTCCAAGACATCCTTCGCAGGTTCGTACCCGGCCAAAATTTTTTCCCAGAGTTCAATTCGAGTACGAAGTTGACCCGAACGAAAGGAGTCCGGATCACGAAACAACAGATCCCGTAAGATGGGAGTTTCCCCCGCAACAATGCCTTGAACATGGGTTAAACAAGCGTCTTCTGAAGTCATTTTCTCCGAACTCGGATTACCCTCCCAAGACAACCATCGGATTTTGCCATGCTTGCTTCTTTCCTCCACCTCTAACGGCATAAAGGTCATCGTATCTCCCTTGAGACGTTTTGACTTAGGCTAGAACCAAAACACCAAAAAAAAAAAAAGAGAATCAAAAGGACGTACTTAAATGGAGACTGCAAATCCGAGTTCGGAGGAAATGACCACCGTAGCCCGAGTAATCGGGCTCAAGGGCATGCCTAAAGGCAAAACGCTTGTGGGGTCATTCTCCCAACCTCGAGACCACAGACTAAAGGAAAAAAATAAAACATCACATGTTTAATAGTGTCTTTACACTTTATTATTGTCAATACAAATATCAAGACAATCCCGATTTCCATTCCAGAACAGGAAAACTTCCAATGATTTCGCAATCTTAACGTTTATCTGGGCAAGAGCGCGAAATATGACCCGCCTTTCCACACACCCAGCACTTTCTCGCCGACGGCGGCCTGGGGCTGTAATTGGAGCCACGCCTTTGGTATGGAGCTGGAGGCCTACGCGTCCGTCCAGTGAACGAAGGTTGACTTACTGCCGCGTGCGGCTTAGTTGCCTTGGAAATAACCTTTGCCACCTCGGCCTCATCCTTAGACGCCACCAACTTTATTAACACCTGTTGAAGGCACGGGTTGCCTAATAAAGGACGGCACTGCCTCAGCACTACTTCAAATCGTAAAGCTCTTTCATCCTTTCTTTCCTTGGTGACATTAACCACTTCATCCAGGGCGGCGATCGCCGCATATGGATCAAAAAGAGCAGCTGGGCGCGAGATCACCATTTGGAGAGTAGACAGCGCGCACTCGATTGCCGATGAATCGATTTTCTTCTTCCACTCATCCAACTCCTTCTTGAGTGAACTGACCGTTGTGTTCGGAACCTAACAAAAGGAGAAAACGCCATATAACTCCTTGATATCCTTAAGCCAGTCCCTACTTTACACTGAGACTGTATCCTTCGAAATCACATATCCTCTTCCTTTAAATTTATTATTTCATACCCTGATGCAATTCCAAATTCCAACATAAAATTACAACGAACCTTCGCATCAGTTCTCACAACCCGTAAAAATGAAGCACACGGCCACCAAGTGACCTAGCGAAATAACCTCCTCTCCTCCACGAGGCCTGGTTGAAATGGATCTAACGCCTTCTATTTCCGCGAACAGACCAGACGCCCTGTTCATCGGTCCTCGACCGTTTTCTTTTGTTTTTTTTTTTTTAATTACTTTCTATCGCGCCACCTCGTGGCTCAGAGCATACCCACTGCTCAAATGGTCCTCGACCATTTTCTTCCCTTTTTTTTTTTTTTTTTTTTTTTCCATGCCACCTCGTGGCTCAAAGCAGACACACTGCTCAATCGGTCCTCGACCATTTTCCTTCCTTTTTTTTTTTTTCACGCCACCTCGTGGCTCAGAGCAAACACGCTGCCCAATCGGTCCTCGACCGTTTTTTCCTTTATTACGCCACCTCGTGGCTCAGAGCAGACATGCTGCACAATCGCTCCTAACCATTTTTTTTAATAATTCTCCATTATTATTCCCTTTGACGCCACCTCGTGGCTCAGAACAGAAACAAACCCTGGCCGAGGCCACACGCCCCGCGCCCTTCCCAAGGGACAAGTAAGAAAAAAGGGTGTCAATGGCATAGCTAATTTTTCCCGTCCCGAACAAAAAATAAGAAACAGCTCCCAAATATTGCAAACCCTAATTCATAAGAATAAACGAGAGCAACAGCAGAAAAAACACAATATAAAACAACAACCTATCCCCCAACATTTGAGGAACCGAACCGCGGCGAGTCCAAAGGAATAAGTTAACAATCACGTGCTCGAAGCACGAAAATTAAGACCGGCTCCCGAGAAACCGGAAGGAAACATAAACAAGAAAATGCAACGTGATGCAACCAAAAAAAAAAAAAAAAAAAATACCGACGAACCCCAGCTATAAAGTACGAAGCTAAAAGGAAAACATTGCAGCGGACATATACCTCAAGGCTCACCGCCGAATTATCCGGCACATTCGTCCCCGCGGCGTTTCCCAGTGAAGAACTCTGGAGCACATTTTCGCCGCTCGCAGTTGTTCCCGATGTTGTCCCGGCACCAGCCTGAGATAAAGACGAAGACGGCGGAGTGGTTTGCTGAACAGAACCTTGAAGGGGTTGCAAAACTCGCTGAGCGCTCGACGGGACGTTCACGTCAGACGGACGCTCCGGTTCGGTCATCTTGACACGGTTCCA
>OX421457.1:16806565-16814065 GCA_949126865.1 Montipora capitata | reverse complement strand
GTTGCGTCCTTTTTTCCTCTTAAAAAAAAAAAAAATATATATATATATATGAGTTGCTGGCGAACTTCTCACAGGTCTAGTATATTTTAATCTCGTGTAAACGTTTCTTCAGTACACGCTAAGAACTAAAACTAAAAATACCTGGTACAACTGAACTTGCGCTATTTATACAAAGCCATGAACCAAAAGGTGTAAAATGTTTAAAATTACAAAAAAATATATAAAAAATCACAATAATATGTCACGTAATATGTGCGGTTGAAATTCATTAAGTGGACAATACGCGAGATAAGAAATAGTTAGCTCTGTGATGTGATGTTCTTTTCTGTTGAAATGGACGGCCAATTCACACGTGGTCTTGTTGGTCAACATAGCCGATTTGTGATTCCGAAATATGACCTTACCAGCGACAACATAATTGCTGGAGTGCTAAGTCGAATAGTCCCTGACCATTTCATTGTAAATACCAATTGAGAGATGGATAATGTCCTTGACCAAGAAATTCCAAGTTCGCCGCGTTTAAGTTCCAGGCTAAGGATGCCAAGAAGCAATTTTAGTTGAGAACCTTTTTTCTTGAAGACAGCCCTGTTGCTACTATGTCGAAACTGTGTTCAAAGATTGATGTATTACTACAGGATAACTCACAATTGGTCCAGGTTCGAAGCCTTTAAACAGCCTTGAATGATACCTTTTTATGCGGTTGCGTCCACCCATGGATACGCGGCAGTCGGTTATTTACGGCTCCTTGACGATGCTGGAAAAGTTCACGGCGCCTTTGTCATGGGAAAGACCCGGAATTCCCCTTTGAAGCAATGGTCTGTTCCCCGCTTGGTGCTGCAAGCGGCCGTAATCGCTACCCGCTTACATTTGCTGATACGCGAAGGGCTAGACCTTCCCTTGGTTGATGTAATTATAACGTTCTGGTCCGACTACTTAACCACCTTGAAGTATATAGCCAACGAAACGATAGTAAACGAGATTTGTGAAGTCTCTTCTCCACAGCAATGGCGATATGTTCCACATCACTTAATCCAGCTGACGACGGATTGAGGGGAATGGAACTGCACAAGCTGAATCTAAAATGCCGTTGGTTATGCAGACCAAGTTTCCTCATTTACCCGGAAGAAGAATGTTCATCCCTCAGCATCGGCACAGTTTCTGAACATGATTCGGAAGTTTAAACAGAAAAATCCGTTTTGTCCATCACCCAAGGTTCATCATTAGACCAGTTACTAAAACGTTTTCATCCTGGCCACGCCTGTTAACCATTGTTGCTTGGTTAGTTCGTTTCGTCAACTGCGTACAGAGGAAAAGGTCTGCAGTACTGAAAGGGGGTATAACTCTGCCTGAGATACGGTTATCAACCATCAAGGTGGTGCAGCTACTTCAGCGTCAAACCTTCCCTGACGAGTTGGATTCATTGTCTGCAGGTCACCCAGTAAAGCGTCAAAGCAAACTTTGCACTCTTTCCCCGTTTCTTTCCCCGTTACTTCCACGAGGTCCTTGGGCACGCTGGTCGTGAGCACGTGCTCTCTTGCACGCGTCAGCATTTTTGGATCATTCAGGCAAGATCCCTGGTGCACCAAGTTTAGCAAAAGTGCATGAGCTGCCGCAGACGAAACGAAGCACCTTTGAATCAAGTCATGGCTGACCTTCCAAAGCAACGCCTTACCCAACAAGGTTTACGGCTGTCTCTTCACATGTTTCACCAGTCGCGCAATCCATCAAGAAGATGTTAGCTCACTACAAACCGATGCCTTTATTCAAGCTCTCAGACGATTCATTTACAACCGTGGATTTCCGAAGGAAATATGGAGCGGCAATGGCACGAATTTCACTGGTGCAGATAGAGAAACGGTCGTCTCAGCAGCGAAATTTCGTTATTTTTATGAGAATCTGCTTGAACATTTAATTTTGTAAGTTTTGCCGTATGTAAATTTAGACCCAAGTCTCTTCATGAGTTAAGTTCAACAAAGTTCCAGTTGGTTCCTAGCCGTCCTTGCTGATCCAGCAATTGGTAAGAGTTTCGTCCTAGTTTTACGGTTTTCCAATGCTTGTTTCGGTTGAGTTGTCCTGTAAGTCCATGTTTGTAAACGTTTCGTAATTTAATCTTGTTCTTAGATATTTACCAGCGACAACCTGATACGTTGGAGGCAGTATAATTGCTGGAGTGCTAAGTCGAATGGTCCCTGACCATTTCAATATATATTCGCTCTGATATAGCGTGGTTGTCCTGATGGTGTAGTGGTGATCACACCCTACCGGTGTTTAGGGTGACTTGGGCTCAAATCCCGCTCATTCTTCATGTTTTTCATTCGAAATAATTAATCAGTCGATTTATAGGATGGGTTTCATTTCTTCATTCTACGGTATATATAAATAGCCTGCATCATTAACTTGATCCCTCTGATAAGCTGATGCCTAAGTTGGTGTTTGCCTGTGAATCTTTAGTCGATCCTTAGGTTTAAGGCTTTGAAGGGGTTTAGGCTTTCCCATCTCACTCGTGAAAGAACCCCGGGATACTCACGTTAGGCCAAGTCACTATCTGGATAGATGCGTTGCCAGCGTGGTTGTCCTGTTGGTGTAGTGGTCATCACACCCTACCGGTGTTCAGGGGGACGTGGGTTCAAATCCTGCTCAGGGCAATTCTTCATGTTTTTCATTCGAAATAATTAATCAGTTGATTTACAGGATGGGTTTCATTTCTTCATTCTACGGTATATATAAATAAGCCTACGTCATTAACTTGATCCCTCTGATTAGCTGCTGCCTAAGTTGGTGTTTGCCTGTAAATGGTTAGTCGATCCTTAGGTTCAAGGCTTTGAAGGGGGTTAGGCTTTCCCATCTCACTCGTGAAAGAACCCCGGGATACTCACGTTAGGCCAAGTCACTATCTGGATAGCTGCGTTGCCAGCGTGGTTGTCCTGATGGTGTAGTGGTCATCACACTCTACCGGCGGAGTTCAGGGAGACGTGGGTTCAAATCCCGCTCAGGGCAATTCTTCATGTTTTTCATTCGAAATAATTAATCAGTTGATTTACAGGATGGGTTTCATTTTTTCATTAATTAACTACATTTCACCAAGGCTTGGACTGTGAATCCATTTGTGATCCTCCTGGGGGGGCAGAGATGCGCTGTTGGCTCGAGAGACCCTCGTAACTTGTATATTTAACAATTATTGCTCGAGCCCGAATGGGCTCTGAGTCAATAGCCCATGAGGCCGAAGGCCGAATGGGCTATTGACTAACCTAACCTAACCTAACCGTAACTATTTGGTCAAAAAATATCGAGACAAAACATCTTTCGCTAGTTAAAGCTAGACTTTAATTGTTGTTTTGGTTTTCAAACCCGGCGCTTTTCCCTGCTAGTGGGCTACAACAAATAGCCTCCTAGTAGCTCAACCAATCAGAACGCAGCATTGATAATAGACCACTAGTTGGATTTTACTAAATATATAATAATAATGATAATAATAATAATAATAATAATAATAATAATAATAATAATAATAATAATAATAATAATAATAATAATAATAATAATAAGTTGAATGAAAAAATGAGTCGCTGACGAACTTCTCACAGGTCTGATATATTTAGAGTAAACGTTTCGCCCTTCGGGCTTCTTCAGTACGCGTTAAGAACTAAAAGCTAAAACTAAAACTAAAAAGTGTATATATATATATATATATATATATATATATATATATATATATATATATATATATATATATATCTGAGCGAATTCGCTAAAAGGTAGGCGCTGGAGTTTTCGCTTGAGCACCGGCATAGCCCGTGTTCCAGCCATTGTGGCCGCTCAAAATTGAGGGGGCTAGCCGTCAAGGCCTGCTTTGCCAAACAGCCCAGGGACAGTTCTAACCCTGAGTTGTGTGTCAAATGCACAGGGCTCGCGGGCGGGAAGTGGGGAGTGAGACTTTAACTGGCCAACCCTCCATAGCATACCTGTGTAACATTTGCATATTAGGATCATTGCAATTCCATCAAGTTCACATCCGAAATTGGAAGATCGATAATAGACCTTTGCACCGATACGGCAGCCATTTTGATTTCTATTGTTTCGAAGAGCTATTATGGGATGCCCAGGGGACAAATTAATATGTATAACAATAGAAATCAAAATGGCCGCCGTATCGGTAAAATGGTCTATTACACTATGAATGAAATACTCCATGTCCTGATGCATACCATAATCAGTAGGAACATTGGACTGGTCAAATGCTCTTGAGAGGGTATCTGCAATATGGAGAAACTTCCCTGGAACATATCTCACTTTTAAGATTATATACTTTTGCAAACGAAGTATCATTCTTTGCAAGCGAGGGGGTACCTTAATTTCTGCCCCATGTGTGTACGTATACATGTTAAATCTCTCACACCCATAAACGATTGCCAAGAGCTCTTTCTCAGTCTGGGTGTAACCGATTTGAAAACTTGACATAGCACGTGAGGCATATGCCACTGGTTGATTCTGTTGCATCAAACATGCTCCTATACCGTTTTTACTGGCATCAACTTGGTGTGTTGTAGATAAACTTGTGTCATAAAATCGTAGGACTGGGGCGCTACTCAGGACGGCTTTAGTTAAGTATCGTGCTCCGCAAACCAAGTCCATGGCACATCAGACTTAAGAGCCATTTTCCGAGAAAATCGAAAATCGCAAGATACTCGTAAAAAAATTGATTTTTTTTTCTTTTGCCAAAACATCCCTTTTAGTGACCTAATTCAAGAAAAAATAGTTTTGGGTTCAAGCGATTCATTGTACGGGAGAAATAATAGGGAGTTTGAAAAATCGATTTATTGCTGGTTTTTCGCGCTTAAAAAGAACAGAATCCGACCTCAACTTCGAGAATACGGTGAACGCATAAGAAACAATCCCTAACATCGAAACTTCAGGCGAATATTATTTCGTTCTTAATCTTTGAAGCCCTAAAAGAAAATTTGAAGAAATAAGTTTTTTACATTTACAATCGACAAGTTTAAAAAGGACATATTTGTGTCTCTTGAAATGTTAGAAAATGAAAGCGAACTTAACTGTTGAAAAAGCCCTCTGGTATATGCCGCTTCCTAGTAAAACCCATACAGAATAATGCCTTGGCCATTGAAGTAAATTACGGGAAAGTTTTAGCTCTGGAAATTAAATACAGCCCTGACACTGGAGTAAGCAATTTGAGAATTTAATTTAATAAAATGTATGCAAATTAGGCGGCCCGCTGAAGGAATTCATACTAAACGCAAAGTTTAGTGCAAAAGGACTACTTACTGTTGCTTGTAATATGTTTTTACAGTGAAAATGTTATTTCTAGCTTTCAGCTGTGTTGGTGAGAGCCGTAAATAACGTTTTATATGACGACTGAAAAACGTTTGTTCAGCCACGTTGAAACTGTCATCGCTTGATGAAACTCCGTTACCACAATGGTAAAATAGTTTTCTTCAGGGGGAAAAAGCCGAATTAAAATGCATTCGAAACCGTTGACTTCGATTTTGAATTTGTTTAGTTAAGATTTCAAGCCACCACAAGGTCTTATGACTTCTACTGACCCACGAATCGGTTACATACGCCAAGGTCACGTTAGCAAACTGTCACGAAATACTCAATAGCTTCTGTTTTCGGTCTTTGTTTTGTTGGTAAAAAAATACATACACTTTTCACAGAACAGACCTTCTTGCTTTATTTGATTTATATATTTGTATTGGTCCAGACACATGCATATGCTGACTGGTTGTAAAAAACATTCATCACAGTTTTTGATTCAGAGTGAAGGTATAATATTTCCCAAAATATTTCAAACACAAATGTTTCCTTAATAAGTTCGTTATTCCCGAATTTACCACCTTGCAACAATCCCTACAGCAAAATAAAAAAGCATAAAATTCAACTTTATAGCTTGCTATAGTTTTGTTTCGGATTTGTTTTTTATGATTTTTCCTCCGAAACCAGGAAACCCTAGCCAGGTAACTAGAAATTCTCAGTTTCATTTAGAGCTTGTTCACAACACAACTTCAAACTTGAGTGTGCTTATCGCATCCTTGAAACCTTCGAGACCTCCTCAAAATTGTTGAAAAGCCTATTGAGGCTAATAATAATCTTTAAGTTAAATTTGACCAATTCTCGCCGCGAGCGCGAGAAAAAGAGAACCACTCCGCAGGGCTGAATACGCGATGTGGAGTGTTATAAAATTCCACATTCTCGCGCGTAACGCTTTCTCTAGAGACCTCTAGAAGTGTTGTTTAGCGAAGATAAACAAAGTTGTCTTTGGTTAACTCAGAGAACTTGCAGAAATACCTCCAGCCTGCATAACAGGCGCTTTATCAGGGGCACCCAACGACGGTTCCCCCCCCGAATTACTTTGAAAAGACTTTTTAGGCTATCCAGAGTACTTTCAGATCTCTAGAAATGTTTTCTAAGTGGCGCTAAGAAATTTATATCTGTTCGGTCATCCTAGGGTAACTTAAGTCTTTTCGAAGTTATTTTCCCAAACATTTTAGCAGCAATTCAAAGTTTTCCGAAAGTGATAGTTTTTCGGTTCCTTTCTGCATTGCATTTTCGATTCCGAAAATTTTAGGCTTCCATTTCTCTACGAAAAATAACCTAACCTGGGGAGTGAAATGGGGAAAATGAACTTCAGAAAATCGGAGGGAATTTATTACATAAGCTTCGAAAATTGTGTACATGAATTGAACGGTCATCTAGAAATTTTTAGCCTTCCTCAAGCTATAGAAAATCCTAGGCAATGTTTGCTTCTCCGAACAGATATTTCACAGGGTGCCCCTGCTTTATGAGCTAGGCTAGGCGAAAGCGGCATTTTGCGCGAAGCGCGAAACGCGACCAGGGGAGGAAAAAATAAAGCTTTATCTTTCTTTATCCCTCGTCTCGCGCTTCGCACTCGTTTCGCGCTTCGAGCAAATGCCACGTTCGCCTCGCTTGGCTCATAAAGCACCTGTTATGCAGGCTAGAATACCTCTTCACATTTATAAGATAAGGTGTCATTGATTTGTTAGAGCGGGGAGAGACATTTATAACGTGCAAATAGTCACGAGCTGAAAGGTAACTGACTGATTTGTAACAAGGACTCAGCCTGACAAACAAGAAATGATCTCACTCTCCGAAAAGGAACGCTCTTTTAAACATAAGCAAACTTCAAAAATAAGCAGAGAAAGCAAAACAATGAACAAAATAGATTTTTTCTTGACTTAGTTATTCCGGCGAGAACAAATGGTGAATGATTCACTTCAGGAAGCAGCCTCTGAGGAGAAGTGAGGACACCGTTTAGGCAGAACTCTACACTTTGTGTACTTTACCAGCCTGTTCACAGACTCTCTTCATTTTTAGATGCACGTACAAAAAAAAAGCGCGTTCCGCCCTCTCTCACGGGCAATCGCTTATCTTGTGCGCGCACCAAATTCGCAAAACAGAAAAAACGTCTGTGAGCAGAGTAGCATTTCGTAATACCAGACGGGAATAATTCAATTAAAATGAAAT
>OX421457.1:16784065-16804065 GCA_949126865.1 Montipora capitata | reverse complement strand
ATGCACCTGAAATATCGCCAAAATGTTTTTCAACCATTTTTTTGGGCCACTTCACTTGTGCATGAGATACCAAATGGCTTTCTCTTAAATCGATATCGGCCAAAAGACGAATTGAACACACAGAGAAATGAGGATTCTTCCGTAAGTTTTTGGTGCCAATAACAATTTGACATGTCAACAACCGAGAAAACTTTGCAACCATCCAGAGTACTTGAAATTGTTTCAAAACTTGGCGGTTTGAAATCTTCCTTTTCAATGGCTTGATCTGGTGAGTCTAAACATAATCTCAGAGTTTTGTATGCTTTTTCAACCCAGGTAGTTGGTTCTTCTACTTTGGCAATAATATCTTTTCGTTCAAGATCATTAAGAGTTCCTTTGAGTTTATCCATCAGTCGTAATGGAACATTCAGTTGTGGTTGGATAGTAGGGTGACTATTAGCCTTCAACTTAATGTTATACTCTCCCTCAACACATCCTAAACCTTTGAAAACATCCTGAAATTTATCCAGAAGGGTAAATTTCTCTTGAACTTCATCCACACTGAGATCTATTTGTTCTACCTTGTTATTTAGGGCGATTGACTCTAGGTCTAAGCATGACTCTAAGCCAAGGAGGGATATTACATTATCTCGGAGTACATAAAACTCCAAGGGTGTTGGACCCTTAACCTCCTTTACCTTCGTATCAAGAATGCATTTGCCCATAGTATCTAGCTGGTGCCCCCCAAATGACTTGAGTGGCATGCTTGTTGGCTGTACCTGAGCATTCGGCCAGACCTAAGGAAATTACATTATATTCTGCACCTGTATCAAGTTTAAAACTCACGGGAATGTCATTAACAAGCAGATCTGATTGAATATTCCTTCTAGTACTACCTTGAATTTCCTCGATGCATAGACCCTCCAACAGTTCATTGCTTTCATGCTCCTCTACTTCTACGTGACGAACTCTTCTTTCTTCCTTGCCATTTTTCGATTTGAAGCGGCACCGAGCATAGTGATTTCTTTCATTGCACTTGGGACCATGACTGCATAGGCCGGACAATTTCCCCTGTCATGAACCGTTGCACAGAATTTGCATTTCATTATCCTGCCCGAGTTTTCGTTTTTGGATTTTACTGTGTCCACCGGTGGCTCTCCCTTCTTTACACCGTCGATGTTACCCGTCTGAGTGGTTGGTGAGATGAAGATTTTCGACTTTTCCTTAGATTGTTCCTTGATTCTGCATAATGTGACGGCTTTCTCGAGTGTCAAATCCGTCTCGCGTAGCAGTCGCTCTCGTAGTTTGGGATCATTTATGCCCACCACAATCTGATCTCGTATCAGAGAATCCTTAATCGCTCCGAAATCGCAATATTCAGCTCTTCTTCTGAGATCAGTGACAAACATATTGAACGAGCGATCTTCTTGGATGGTCATTCTGAAGACGTATCGTTCGTAGGTTGTACTCTTCCGAGGAACACAGTACGTTTCCATCGCTGTTAAAATACCTCCAACAGGCCTTTGTGTGATATCTCCGGGAATGTTTGGCAGGGTTTTGAGCACTCGTCTCACTTTGGTCCCGAGAATACTTTGGATAGTTGCTATCTGTATTGCAGCGTCCTTTTCGTGAAGGCCACTTGATATCCGATACAATTCTAACGCTTCTTTCCATTCCTTCCACACATCTGCGAGATTGAGACTATCAATATCCAATTCGGAGAGAGGTTTGATAAGTACCATATCGGAGTTAGGAGTCAGAAAAGTTTCTTTTAAAGAGATCTTGGTACCACATTATGAGTACGAAAGAAAACACGTCTGTAGGCTTCAAGATCACGTGACTTACAACCAACTTATCATAACAGCATGCGTAATATTTCTCTTTCTCGTAAAAGGCAGTTCAAGTGAGATTCGAACTCCGAATAAAAACACATTTTCACGAGTAACGGACCAACATTTGGCTATTTCACGGAGATGAGAACAGCTTAATAACTGAGGCCTTAGACTTATCTCTTATTGCCACAAAACAGACCCATCGTCACGTTCTCGGAGTCTTGAAAAGAAAATTCATTTCTCTGTTATTCCCTCCAACGTCTTCACTGGATTCCTGGGCACTAACATTCTCATCCTCCTCTGGTTCTTCATCGGACTCGGACTCAGTGTCACACTCAGATGCCTGATCCATATTAACTTCGGTGGGCTTTTCTTGGACATTTACATTTTGATCTTAGTCATGTTCGGATGGCCAGACAATTCTCTCACCTACAGATTGAAATGTTAAAGGAAGGGTTCCCGCCTTATATTTTGTCGTTTCCTGCCTCACCGTGCGCTGCCTAATACATTTTCCATGATCTCTTGCCCATTTTCTCACCAGCTCATTGTCCTCTGGACTCACCAATGGACTTTTCAAAGGCTCCATGCGAGGAAGATCTTTCCAATCCATCTGCGAGGATGGCACTTGGGTAGTAATACTATGGCTGAGTAAAGTAGTAGGCAGACCACCTTGCCATTCTTTTGGCTCATTCTAACATGTGGCTTCCAAAGTCCCTAACATACTGTAATGGTAGGCACAAAGGGTGCTTAAGAGGTGTCACTGCGTGAGGATTTTCAACCTTCAGGATTAACAGGCTTTCGGGATTGACCTTGGCTTCCCGATTAAATTTTTCGAAGTTGAGACTTAATTTGTGAAGTCCGACACGAATCATGGCTACGGAGTCGTTGGTTTTGCTTGCAACTGTCCCTTCAGGTCTATTTGTTTTCCTTGTTGTGCCCGTCAGTGTTTGCCCAGAGGACATAGTCCCTTAAAAAGAAAAACATCTAGAAAAACATCTAGGCAGTTAACTTTCTCTACAGCCTCTGGAAGTAAACTAGTGCTTACCAGCTTGTGTTTTAGGTAAACGAAAAATGCCTCATACAGCTTCCCTAGGTTTTCCAGAAAATTAAAAAGATGACAGCATTTATCTCTCTTATCAACTTAATGGCTCCTACTTTAGCATCGGTGACAAGAATGATTTTGTTGTTTTCCACACATATACCCATTTACTGGGAAAACGACGCACGTGAACCAACATTTTTGCCTGTTTCCCCGGCTCCGGCAATAATCTCGACGTGACCATCCGATTATGCAATCTTAACCGGTTGGGACTCCACGTGAAAACGATATGACCGTTGTCTCCAAATGGCGCTATACCATGCATTTCGGTACACAAGCGTGTCTTGTTGAAAACGAGAAACACGTGACTGTTAGAATTGAGATCCATCCTAAGTACCCCACAATCCTTGGAAATGAAGAGTGATCCATTGCTGACAAACATATCACGGGCATTCCGACAGTCCTTTGGATACGAATGTGTGGAGTTGATAGAACCTGAGATACCAACTCCATCCAGACAAAACTCTACAAAGTACAGCATGAATTCCTTGTTCGATGCCGCCATTATGGCATCATCACTTATCGTCACAAGTGATAACTACTGTCACGTGTCTTTCTAACTTGATGGCATCTACCATTTTCCAGCGTTTTTGTAGTGTGTTTTTTTTTTTTTTCTGTTCTCAAGGTATTCTGCGATTCTGTTTCTAAGCTGGGCAAGGTTCATCGCCGGATTCTTTGACCTTGACAGGAAGTCAGGGTTGATAAGAATTCAGTAAGGCTGCCACTAGCTGTGTCCCGAAATGGGGTAGAAAGCTCTTCATTTTTTATGGTAACAGATAATTCTTTTTTTCGGACCTAAGAAGCCAATTCACATTTCACAAAACAGAAAAGGCTTCAATCACTCTTCAGATTAATTAATAAAATCACGATTCACGATGCAAGAAAAAAGAAATTAACCTTTCACGAGAATTAAAAATGTCCGATCACGGCTCACGAAAATACCCTATACCCCCCTCCCTTGATGTCAGTTCTCTCTTCACTAATGCTCCTCTTGACGAGACCATACAGATGTGCCTCACAAAACTATACTCTTTTCCCAATCCTCCAACACTTCCACCTAACGTTCTTAAAAAAAATACTGCTGGAGTTTGCGACAAAGAAAAGCCATTTCGTCTTTGATGGTAACTTTTAAGATCAGATAGATGGTGTTGCCATGGGATCTCCATTGGGACCAGTTCTTGCTGGCGGGTCTAATATACAGGTCGCAGGTCACAGGTTGCAGGTCATTGTTTCACCAATACAGAAAGTATCCTATACATTCTTAAAAGCTAACCTTAGGCCTAAAAACTTTTGTTTAGGCCTAATTAGTCCTAAGGTTAGCCTTTAAGAATGTTTAGGATACTTTCTGTATTGGTGAAACAATGACCTACAACCTGCGACCTGCGACCTGCAGATTAGACCCGCCGAGTTCTTGCCAATATTTTTGTGTCATTTTGAATAAAAATGGATACAAACCTCGATGGATTGTCCGCCCATTTGGTTTCGCTACGTTGATGACATCTTCACGTTGTTTCAAAACAATGTCAGAGGCAGCTGAAATGATCTTACGATATATCAACAACCGACATACCAACATTAAATTCATAATGGAACTTGAGGTGAACAATCAAATTCCATTTTGTAGATATCCTCGTCAAACGCAATCAAGACCATACATTCTCTACTTCCATCTTCACAAAGAAAACCTTCACAGGCCTCTATACCAAACAAGATTCCTTTAAATCCCAAAAATATAAAATTAATTTGATTCGCACACTGACCTTTCGTTCTTTAAGCATTTGTTCTTCATCTTCTTTACTGCTCAATCTGGTTTGTCGGAAATGAAGAAACTTTTGCTCCAAAATGGTTACCCATGTCTTAAACAGGCATCAAGCTAGATTTTCTAATCCTATCGCTGAAGTCCCCAAGAAAGATATCGTTCTTGTTTTGCCTTATTTAGGTTTTAAAAGGGAAGTTGTCACACGCCACCTAAAATCGTGTGTCAATAAGTTTTATGGATTTGTAGTATTCCAGAGCACCCGTCGAATCAAGTCTTTTTTTCCTTATAAAGGGACTGCAATGCGTTTTACATTGGTAAAACGAAACGTCGCTTACGTGACAGTAAAAAAGATCATTTCGAAGAACTCAATGGGACCAGTCAAACTTCCTCGATTGCAGATCAGGTCACAACATAAAATGGGACCATTTTCAAGTTTTAGCTCTGATTTTATTGTAAAATAAAGAAAACCTTATTAACACGTGGCCTTAAACCAGCGTTAAACGAAAACGTTGGCAGTGAAAAAACTGTGGCTTTATTAAAAGGTCAGTTTTCACTGCTATCTATTTATCTTACTATTTTTATCTCATTCTCCTTTAAGTTACCAGTCTTCTTAATTTTATATATACCATATTTGAATTTGTTCAACCGTCACTTCTGAAGATAGCATACGAAACGTCAAGTCCAAAGTAAAATGCGTTTTATCATTATGTTTGTAGCCGCTGCTTGTTTTATGTTTTTGATTAAGTTGAAATGGCCAAAGTACAAGAATATTCGAAATATTTTCCTTCAGAGACAATCGCGAGGACGGAAGGCTTCATGACAGATTAACGGGGAAATATGTATTAAAGAATTATCCGCGTGACCAGAAAGGAGTTCTTGTGTTTTCGTTGCACGCAATGCAATATCCGTTTATCGTATGATACTGTAACAGATATGACAGAGCGGATCTCGTTGCGAGAAACTTTTGTTTGTCCATACCATTTTTCGTCCATAAGTCCTCCGTTCCCAAACACAGTTGCAACAAATGTTGACGAGTTCAACAGTTAATTCCCCTGACCGCTCTCAAACAAGTTTGAGTATCTACAAGCGCTCTCGTGCGCGAATTGATAAGCAAAATAATTTAACTACAATTAAAATGGATCTTTTCACGTTTTCAAAGCCGTTATAGTGCGTGAAGGCACGCTGCACACGGACCATCGAAACAGTTTGGCAAGATCGTGAGTCACTTGACCAGTTAAACGAGTACTGCATTTCGGCAATTCTATGCAGCGACAATAACGCTACATTCGACAAGTTTATGTTCACTTTTATCCAGATTCAAGGCTGCAACAATCCCTGTGGGACTTTTTTGGAACACTCTGTCTAATCTGAAGAAAACGGCAACCGGCCCGGACGAAATTAATTTCTTTTTTTTGGCTTAAAAGAACCTGCGGAACTACTAACCCCGGTTATCTCTTATGTGTGGAATCTTTCCCTGTCAACTCATTCCAGGCTTGAATCTTGGTAAACAGCGAACATCAGTCCATTACCTAGGGTTGATGTACCTCAGGAGAACGGTTATTCCCGTGGAGTCAGTGTAACACCGGTGTTCGCTGAAGCTCTTGAAAGAACTATATACAACACACATGTCACACCCGTCATGGAGGATCAACTTAGCAGTAGTGAGAACTTCACATCTGCGCTCCTGACTGTTCAGCACCAGATTTGCAAATACCTAGATGATGATAACTGTAAAGCTGTGCGACTCTTTAATATGAATTTTTCCAAGGCATTTGACTTGGTGAAACACAACCTTTTGTCCACCAAGCTTAAACGATTACATGTATCTCCATACCTTGTTAATTGGTATCACTGTTTTTTTATCCGGTAGACAGCATTGCATTTTGTCTGGTCAATATCACTGTAGGTGGAGAGTTGTCAATAGGGGTACAACACAAAGTAGTGATAGTGGCCCCCACCTCTTTAATATTTTTCTTAACGATCTTGAAATTACATATGAAGGCTTCCCTGCGTTATTCAAATATGCTGATGATTCGACAATTGTTGCACCGGTACTAGGCAATAGTGACACCTCTGTAACCTTAGTGAATGATTTTTTAAATTGGTCGTGAGGTAACTATATGTCATAGTAAATGCAAACACCTCTCAATTAGAAAGAAATCGCACCAGGAAACATATAATCCAGTCAATTCCATCCCACAACATAATGAATTGTGCTTACTTGGAGTCACACTTCAGAGTGGTTGTAAGTTTAGTTCCCATGTTAAGGTCAAACTAGCTAGGGCTAACAAGTGCCTCCAAATATTAAGAACTTTGAGAAAAGAACAATATGACCATAATGAAATAGAACTCCTTTTTAAGACAATTGTATTATCTAATTAATTTTAACTTATGGCCTTTCAGTGTATGGTGCGTATGAACGTGATATACAGATTTTACAAACGGCGTTACATTTCCATTGAATGTCAAGGATATCATGCATAGGCAGGACAAGAAATTATTTAGTTAAGCTACAATACTAGTCAAAAATCGTGAAACACGTGTCTGTTTCCCCTTGCCCAATGTTGACTTGGGTATCAGAGTGGTGCCAGTGCTTCAAAACACGCGTGGCTCAATATTGGCGAGGGAGAAGGCACATTTCAGGAGGGAAAACAATGTGAAGTAGAAATCTCAAGATTTTTCCAAAAAATTCGAGAGAAGGGGTGTCTGTTTCAAGGATTCGTGACGAGTATTGTCTTTGCGTCTGAAGGGCGTGGACGGGTAACGTAAACGTAGGAAGAGTAATTGTTGTTGCCTGCAGCGTTTACGAGAGGAGTGTTTTTGTTCTGACTGTTCTAGATATGAAGTAGGAGTTATATAAAGAAGCTATGTAGACTTTTGAGTACAGCAATTTTAAGTTACTTGTGTGGTAAAACAGTTTAGCGAAACGGCTCTGCCTATTAGCACATTGCGATGGTGTTTAAAGGTGTAATCGATAGCGTGACTCGTGTACATGCGTATTATCTATGTCGGGTTAAGGGCCTATCTGTGCGAAAAGTTGCCAGCATGTGCAAAATTTCTGCGGCGAGTGTTTATAGAATTGCACATGAGAAAACTTATAAGAGGCGCACTTCTGAGGAGACGTGTAAAAGAGGTCACAAGGACAGGTTAAGTGACCGCGACAAAAGACGACTGATACGATGCATTATAGTTTTGAGGAAAAGAGAGGGAAACTTTACCTGTAAAGCACTGATGGAGGAAGCCGGAATTCAACAAATGGGCGTATCTGTAAGAACAGTTTCTAGTTTTCTCAATTCACAAAATTACTACTATTTGCAGACTCGCAGAAAGGGGCTCATGACAGCATAAGACCACAGCAAAAGAGTTAAGTTTGCAAAGTTCATGAAAGCCAACTACGGCCAGGAGATTTGGACAGAAGGGATTTCCTTTTATCTGGATGGAACAGTATTTTCGTACAAAAGAAATCCACTAGATCAGGCTCTTGCACCAAAAGCTCGTGTCTGAAGAAAGAAATCAGAGGGTTTGGCTCCTGGATGCATAGCGAAGGGCCGGAAAGAGGGAACTGGGGGCAAAGTACTACAACTGATGGTGGCAATTTCTTACAATAAAGGAGTTATCTGCTGTGAACCAAACGAGAAAATGAATGGGCGTTATTTCGCTACGTTTATATATAACCATTTTGATCAGCTATTCGCAGCTGCTGACAAAGGATGTAGCCGAACGTTTTTACAAGATGGGGATCCCTCTCAAAATTCGGCATTAGCACGGGCAGCGATGCAACGCACTAACAGTACCTCTTTCAAACTATGTCCAAGATCTCTGGATATGGCGGTCATTGAAAATGTGTTTCCCATGGTGAGTAGGGTGTTAAAAAGACAAGCAGTGCAGCAACAACTACGCCGAGAAACATTTGAACGGTTTAAGAATCGTCTTATCAATACATTTTACTCTATATCTGTTGAGACTGTGAACAATTTAATACGCTCTATGATGCCGAAACGAATTGATATGGTAATTAGAAATAAGGGGAAGCGTATAAAATACTAAAGAAATACCACTATTTTTTATTCTGTGGATAACTGCGTGAGATTTCTTCTCGCGAAATGTAAACTTTCAGAGACAATAATAACTATCGCACTATTCGCCAGAAATAAGGGGGGAGTGGTGGTGTTGCATATTTCAAAACAGAAGGGGGTGAAAATTGCTCCGATGGCCATCAAGACGACGTTTAGCGATTTTTACATAGCAGAATGATTTTTCCAGTCATTGTATGAAATTGATTTGCTATTCATTGTGACATGATTTCTCTTGGAGCTCCTGAGAAGGAATACTAAAGTATATTGCCTCTTAGTCCTTATCTCAAATAACTACACTAAGGTGTCAAAGAAACACGGAACCTTTTCCTTCTTTTGCTATAATCTGTACAGTTCTATTTACACACATAAGCTAACTTTGTAGAAAATTGCATTATTAAAAGAGATCATTTGTTGTAACGACATGTCGACTTTCTTAACGCTGAAACTCAGACTCGTCACTGTGTTCTAAAGTAAAGTAATTATACTACCATAGACTTTAAGAACTATCGGTCCACCAAGGTGAAGCCCTACAAATAGCCTTATTGAATAGCTTAATCAAGAAAATTACCCCTTAGGTGCATGTTCCGTGATCTGTTCTATCACTTAAAACACTTGTAGATGCAGTAGCTTTTGTTTTTGGTTCCTAAAAAAGGCAAAGAATTTTCCAAACATCATGGGTTATCGTGTGACACTTAAGCCATAGCAAAGATTAAAAAAGGTCAATAAATGCGGCGATATTTACATAAGATCAGTCGTAATTGAATTAGTCGTCTTGTGGGAAAATAAGTCGATTAAAACATTTTTTACACGGGGGGACTGACTTCTGCTGTTCCTCGGGTATTTGATGGAAGAGATTGAAGACCCGCCACCCTACTTTAATATACAGTCCACGTTTCTTGAACAGGAAAGACATTTAGCAACAGACATGCCTTAATTTATCGCGCTGAGAAAATCTATTTAGCTTAGCTAAATATTATTTTCCCTTTTCAAAAATTGGAATATATGTCTTCAGAAAGTGAAGTTTCATCAGCGACCTCACATTTTCCCGCATGTCTTTATTACTGCCTGTATGTGTAACACATTGCTTTAAATTCCCTTATTTTTATCTTTTCCTTTTATTTTCAAATATAACTGAACAATAATCCGACATCACATCATCTGTGCGCGAACCAAGCAGGTATATCCATCGATGATCGAAAAACTCGTCTTCAACAGAAACTGTTACTCTTTCTTCTCTTCAGACTAAATACAATACTAGTCAAAAATCTTCAAACACTTGTTTCTGTTTCCCCTTCCCCAATGTTCATTTGGGTATCACAGTGGTGTCAGTGCTTCAAAACACGCTTGCATGGCTCAACATTGGGGAGGGAGAAGGCACATTTCTGGGGGAAAACAGTGTGAAGTAGAAATCTCAGGAGTTTTCCAGAAAATTCGAGAGAAATGGTGTCTGTTTCAACGATTTGTGAGTATTGTAGGGCTTTAAGCTATCATCCGTTAAATGAGATTCTGCAGAAGCCTAAACCCCAGCATTATAATGTACGTCGCATGGTTTACCTCCGCGCAAAGATTAACACCGAACGTTTCAAAAACACATTTGTAAATAGACTCATTTTTGAACACAACCTGTTATAATTACATAATTCAATTTTTGCCATAAGTTTTTTATTGTAAATTCATTACACAGTATATTTATTTTGTATCTTATGGTTGACTTGTGGTACCAGAGAAAATAAGAAAATAAAAAAATTACATCCATGGATTGGACTTCTTTCCGCCTCACCACTGAGTTCAAGACACTGCAAAACATTAAAATTAAAGAATTATATTTTCGCTGCTAAAGAGTAATTAGGCCTGAGCTACATTAATGATTTAAGCCTAAGCTTTAATTTTAAAAAAGTTTATCTTTGTCGTGAAGTTTGGACACCGACTTTTTGGACTGTTCAATATTGTTTGTTGCGGAGTGATAATACATAATTATCAAATAGTGTTTAAAATATTGTCCCCGAGCAGCCGGCGATGTGGTGGTCAAGTGGTTGGGTGGTTGGGTGATGGGGTAATGAACATTCACAGTTTCGAATTCCATGCCCATATACTTGGGCTGTATTTTACAAAAATATATGAATATTTCCCATAATCCATGCCAAGCTTTCAGGCTTCTCAATTGAGGAAAATAGTAAATTCAAAGCAAATCACCGCTGTTTGTCTGTTATTCCTGATAAAATTACGATAATCGTTAATTCAAGGTAGAGAATCGGTTGAAATCTTAGAGCTGCGATCCTCTTGGCCAGCACCGCGGATCGATCCACTGAAAAAATAAATGCGCATGCGTCAATATGATTGAAGAATCGTCCAACAAGAAAGAGAGCCATCTCGACCCCAGAGCTTGTCTCTTGACTGGGGAAAAGAAAAGGTCTGGGGAGCCCTGAAACAAAGTGTCTTCTCACTGGTTTTCCTGAAGAACAATCAAAAGCATCTCTATTTGGTGCCTTCACCTCAGCACGAGGAGGGAGGACGCGCCGCAAGGTTCAAATAGCCAATTTGCGGCTGTAAGAACTCTACGGTGCATCGTTTTGAAAATTCTGCCTGAGGCCACAGTCCGAGGGTAGCTTTTTCAAGACGGAGGTCACAGTTTTTCGCTTTACGGACCGACCCTTAGCTGGTAAATAACTTGCTTAATTTTTTTTTTCTCTCCCTCTCCCTTCCTCTCTGAAATCAATGTTTTAATTGTTGACTCGCACCACGCTTGATAGCAAATGTAGTTTTAAACCGACTTACAAACTGAAGGTTTCAAAGAGATTTATTTTTATCTGAATTATATTTCCAAACCTCTTGTCTAATAAAAAGTTACTTGTGTGTGTAAACGGATACGGGGTCAAAAATAATGAAAATTTAAGGTCATCACACAAGCTCGCGCAACAAAGGCTACAATAGGATTTCGCTAGGATTCTGCCCGCTCACGCACTGAAAAAAAAAATAAGTAACTTACCTACCCACTTACCGCATATCTGCAAGCTTTCATCTGTCTGTAATAGTGAAGGTAAAACAAACTTCGACAGTCGGCCGCGAGAACAGAATTTGTGAGCAGTCTGCCAATATCATCGAAGAAGGTTGGTGAAATGATGATCTTGAATTTGAATCGCAGATGTTCAAAGAACTCTGGCAAGTCTGAAACCCCCTCTGTGTTAAATGAGGCCACTTGGAAAAGACAAGGTATATTTCTTCATGTGTCTTCTTTTCCAGGAGATAAATAGCCATCTGCATCCATAAAGACTAAAGATACTGTACTGAAAGGATACAATGGGAAGAACTTCAACATGTTCAACGACATAAACGACTG
This sequence comes from Montipora capitata, assembly GCA_949126865.1. Classification (NCBI taxonomy): domain Eukaryota; kingdom Metazoa; phylum Cnidaria; class Anthozoa; order Scleractinia; family Acroporidae; genus Montipora; species Montipora capitata. The sequence continues at coordinate 16,791,983 of OX421457.1, read as the reverse complement.
AGACAAATTTATGGTTCTTGGGGATTTCAAGTTCCTGAAGATTTTTGTCTTGGATTTGAAGCCAACAAAGACGAACAGAAATGAAGCATAGTGCAGCCTTCTATGGTTTGGGCTTGCCGGGAAGATCTGTTCCAAAAACAAATCAAATAATTTAAGTCAAATCTTTATTTTGATACGGTAAAATTCATCAGGTTTTATGGTAAAATATCAAATACAAGTATCCAAAAGTCTCATCGGTAAAAATGAGACTTGCGGGGGAGATCTGGGAAATCTGGGACATTTAATTTGTTTGTAGACCTGCTTTCCATGAATGCCGTCTATTCTTATTTTACTAAAATGAAGGTCTAACAACTGCTTAAAACGATTCAGACATTTCACTTGCCTGTTCCAAAGGTTACACCTCTATAGCTAAAGCTCATATTTAGGTAGTCGGTTCTTGGTAAAGGAACATTTAATTTGTTTGTGGAACACCTTAAGAACATAGAAAGGATTACGTTTTTTGTAAACGTTGGCCGTGTAGCACTTTCATGTAAACAGACTTTACTGATTAGAGTGTAATGTGAAGTGCTAAGTATCTACACTATATGAACCATGTGAGCGTTAGCCCTACTGATGGAAACGGGCCCACACAAGGACAGAGAAAAACTCTGACCAGGGTGGGAATTGAACCCACGACCTCCGGGTTAGATCACCGCTGCTCTACCGACTGGGCTACAAGGTCAGACGAGAGCAGGCCGTGGGAACTGACGATGTTGAAGTCACGGCAATGAACATGTACAAGGACAAGGAAGGATTACGTTTTTGCAAACGTTGGCCGTGTAGCACTTTCATGTGAACTTAAGAACATAGCCTGACGTACTGCGCTCAGTAAACATAGAGATTATGTAGTGATGAGCCAAATCATTGACAGCTTTGAACACCATTAATTAAATTAAAGCTACAGTTGAATTTGATGCTGGGTAATCAAATCTTTCCAATCAAGTTGTTGTAACAAGTACCTAGCTTCAGCCTCATAAGAGGAGGAAGTCAAAATGCGAGCAGCACGCTTCTGCACTTTTCGTAATTTTCCTGAAAGCGTTTTGCCGCAATTCCCTTGTCACACAATTCCTTTTTGTTTCGCACTTGTTCTTTGTTACCAGGGGCACTTAAAGACAATCTTCGGTGAAATATGTGTTCGACAGATTCAAACTGTTCTAAGAATTTCAGTTCTACGTTGCCGGACAGCTACAGACTACTTTACTAAAAGATCACCTAAAAGTTTAGAAACCAGGGAAAAGTAGTCCCTTACCTTATCGGAAGGGGTATTTTTGCGGTTTTGAAACAAAAAAAGTCACCTAGCAGTTTCGAATGAGGAAATGGTTCGGTTGGAAGTTCTTAGAATGTAACGTTCAGCTAGCGATTTCTGAATTAAGGATGTCAATTCCCTAAAATATTCGGACAGATCAAATTCTACTACGTGATTAAAATAAAAAGAAAGTCTTTATACGTCACAAGGAGCCTAGAAATGTCTCTCGAAAGCTTTTGGCTTAATTTGCTCATTGGGTGCCCTTGTGTTTAGTTAGCGGCATAGTTTATTCCGTTAGTGTTAATTCTTTAGTGTTAATTTAGTGTCGTAGTCAACCGTAATTAGTACCTTAGAATTCGAAAATAGTTTGTAAGTTTATTTGTTCTTAAAACTCTCCATTTTCAAAATGCTATTGTAACTATAGGATTGTAAGTGTCGTGTTTAAACAATAAGTTTGTCAATAAGTGTTAATTGTAGAATAAATTATTCTATCAAGATATAAATTTAAGTAACTTGTTGTTGGTTGAGGTGGCGAACAATTGGTTGACGGAAAGGAAGGCAACCTGAGAAGAGGATTTGAAGGGCCTGAGGACAGAGAACACGTTTCCCTTGCTAAAAGTCATTATCAGACACCGACCAAGTTTCAAGGGCAAAATCCATTTGTCAAAGGCGGTGTTCCTGAGGTGTTAACGAATAGTTGGAGAAGTACGCTGGTGGAGATGACGGTGAGAAGATTTACTCCGAGAAACGGCGACTCGCGTTGACTGTAGATCTACAGTCGGCTGCAAAGGAAAGAAAAAACAGCAAGAAAAGCAGGACTGAGCAACATTGACAGCCATTTGCGTATCTTTGAAATGAATGCTTGGGCCCAATCGTTACCTAAGGAAGAATGAGTTGGGAATTTAGTCCCTAAACTTACCGAGAAGGCTAAATCAATTTATTTAGAAATTCCAGATCCTGCCGCAAACAATTACGAGGAAAGTAAAGTAATCATTATTAGAGGATATCAATTAACAGCGCGGATCATTATAGATACAGGTTCCGGACTTCGGAGAAGAAGCCAGACGAAGATTTCGTGCAGTGGGGTATCGAACTGGATGGCCGTTGCAAGGGCGACTGATAATGCAGAGATGATCCTCGATCAAATCATGATGAAGAGACTTCTCGACGAAGAAAGCCCAGAGCAGAGAGCATAGTTGAAGGAACGGGAACCCAGAACCACGAAAAAAAAAAAAAAAACCAATGGAATCTTGTTAATTTGCAATGCAGTCCAAAAAAGGTCCTCTTGGGGAAGGTAAGTATGCCTCTTTTCATAATAGTCGGGGATTCAATCATCAAAAGCAGTAATATCCTAAAGAAGAGCTACCCTCACAAGAGCAGAGACAAGAACAAGGATTAAGGGAACAACCAAAGCCTGTACCCATCCCTGTTAGGAGGAGTACCAGATCTGTTATTACATGTTATAAATGTTTCAAGCCAGGCGATATGTCTTTTAATTGAGGTAAGGGCAGTAACAGACCGGCACAAGGATACTTATTGTGCATAACTCCCTTAATTATTAAAATCGAAACACCTGGAATTTCCACCATGTAATCACCGGGGTAAGATAGCAGGCAAACTAGCGGAAATGCCTGGTACATGAAAGATTTGTGGAAAACGGTTCTTTACGGGAGATAAAATATCGGTGGTACCCGCAACAGGAGAGCTTCTTATAGTCCCCTTGGCCTGGGTTGAGATTAAAAGTGGAGAGGGGACGCATGCTGAATTGGTAGGAGTGTTGGATAAACTACCCGTTGAATGTCTCCTTGGAAGATCAGCCTTTGGGCAAACTCTGTCCTGGAAAAATGTTCTTGAGCAGTGTGAAAAAAGTGTTCGGGTCATAATTCTAACACTAACGAGGCCTTTGTATTGACACTACGTCAGAAGACGCCAAAAGATGCCCAAAGGAGAGCTGACGCGTTAATTGAGCGGGAAAACTCACTGGCAGTTAAAAGTCTACTAAAGAAGCCACTTAAGGAAAACGGATTGGAGCAGGGTAAGTTGCGGATACTTTTTGGAGACAAGGAGTTGGAGGAAAATGAAGAAAAGAGCTTGAACAGTCACACGGAAGTGGCCATTGGTAAGAATGAACTCCCCATTAACATTCTTGACAGAGACAGGAATCAATTGACCGAAAATGAGATGTCGGACGTGTAGTGTTTTGAGACTTGTCAATCATTTATGTAAATGACCTACGCGGTCTAGGAGCTAGGACTTTTGTATTTTGTAGTCGTCATGTCTGTTTAGTAAATACTGTTGTGTTCGGACAAGTGGTTTCAAGTGTTTATTTGACCGTAAAAGTCACATCTGGCGACGAGCATCAAGCAAAGAACCCACAGAGCGCGTTCTACCAGGATTTCCGAAGCGATTTCTAAAGAGATTTCAGAAGAGAATTCTGAAGCGATATCCCGCTAATTCAAAACAATGGCGATTTTACTGCCTAACTTCCCACCGTTTAAAGTTCACCTCGATAGAAACGTAGGCCCTAGATGGAAGAAATGGCTAGGGCGATTCGAGAGATTAACCAAGCAGAAAAGAGCTCTTCTGCTGCATTACGGCGGTCCAGAGGTCGACGAGATCTTCGAGACACTTCAAGACGTCGGCGAGGACAAGGATTACAACAAAGCCATCGAAAAACTAACCGCTTACTTCTCTCCACAAGTGAACACAACATACGAAGTATACAACTTCCGTCAGGCCAAGCAAAAGGATAGAGAAACTCTGGACAGTTTCCATACCCGTCTGAGAAGCCTAGCAAAGACCTGCGACTTCGCAAATCCAGACAAAGAGATTAAAGAACAAATCATCTTGAACTGCCAGTCAAACCCCCTTCGGCGTAAAGCTCTGCAAGAGGACCTCGATTTAGCTGGTCTCATGAAAGCTGGTAGAGCCCTAGAATTAAGCGAAGTACAAGCGAAGGAAATAAGGATAAAACCGTGAACGTGGTAAAACCACCCCCAAAAGGAACACTAACGCAACCCAAAGGCAAACAGCGCTGTCCGCAAAATCGCCAAGAGTCACGCAACCGTGACAAATCCCGAAAGCGCGACGGAAAATGTAGGAACTTCGGTGGAATATACCCTCATAGAGACAGCTGCCCCGCGAAGAAGAAAAAGTGCATCTCATGTGGCAAACTAAACCATTTCGCCCAAGTTTGCAGAACTAACCCACCTGAGTCGGCAAACCAGGTCATGCATCGAGACACTGATGAAGAAGATGAGTATGTTTACACAGTAGGCCGTGACAAACAACCTTTGTGCCAAGTCAAGATCGACGAAAAACAAGTGGAAATGATAGTTGACTCCGGAGCATCGGTTGATCTTATCGATGAGAACACCTTCAGGGAATTGTACAAGGGAAAAGCTCCAGAAAAAAACCAAGCGCAGAATTTTCTCCTACGGTTCACCGACACCCCTACCCCTACTGGGAACTGTCAAGGCCGAAATATCCGCCAATGCCAACAGCACACAAACAACCTTGCACATTGTCAAAAGTGCTTCAGGAAACCTTCTGGGTTTCAACACTGCTAAACAGCTAGGCGTGCTTAAGATCGTCAATCAAGTTAAAACCGGCGAGACTCGGTTCCAGCCCTCCACGAACAAGGAATTCGAAAGCCTGCTTGGAAGAATCGGCAAAGTAAAAGGAAATGTAATCAAGCTTCACATAAACCCTGACGTCAAATCCAAGCAACAACCGCACCGCCGCATCCCCTTCCACGTCAGAAAGGATGTCGAGATGGAGTTGAAGCGGTTAGAAGAACTAGACATCATCGAGCCAGTGACAGGTCCGACGACCTGGGTGAGCCCCATTGTCGTAGTCCCCAAGAGCTCTGGCCAAGTGAGAATATGTGTAGACATGCGCGACGCGAATAAGGCTGTGAAGCGAGAGAAGCACTCGTTGCCGACAATCGACGACCTAGTTGCTGACCTCAACGGAGCGACAGTATTCAGCAAGTTAGACCTCTCGTCTGGATACCACCAACTCGAGCTAGCACCAGAGAACCGACGATACAAACGCTTAAAAATGCAGCTTCTCAAAGAGTGAGATAAAGTTCTACGGACATATCTTCAGCAAGAACGGAATCAAGGCAGACCCAGGCAAGATCAAGGCGATCACTGACATGAGCAAACCAAAGAATGTCAGTGAGGTGAAGTCACTTCTAGTAATGGCTCAGTACGTGTCCCGTTACATCCCAGATTACGCTTCGATAACCGCCCCGCTTCGATTGTTAACCAAGCAAGAGACGCCCTGGCTGTGGACCGACGAGCATTCGACAAGTCAAAAGACACCCTGACCAAGAATAATGTGATGTCGTATTTCAACCCGAGACTCAAGACCGAAGTGATAGTCGACGGGGAAATAGGATCGCAGTCCCTAACACACTGAGAAATGATGAAATGGTATATGAAATGAATCATATATGAACTGCGGATATGAAATCAAGTGAAGTTATGATCTGGCGCACCTGGCGCGTGTTGGACACCAAGAAATCGTAAAGACAAAACAGCTCATCAGAGAGAAAGTCTGGTTTCCCGGTGTGGACGAGATGGTGAAGGAGAAAGTCGACTGCTGTCTACCATGCCAAGCAGCAACTACTTGCAAGGCACAACGACTCGAACCTCTACGGATGACACCGCTACCAACCGCTCCATGGAAAGAACTCGCGATGGACTTCCCAGGACCACTTCCTTCTGGAGACTCATGGTTGTCATCGACGAATACAGCCGTTTTCCGGAAGTGGAAATTGTCTTATCCACTTCCGCCAGATCCAAAATCCCGAAGCTCGACGCAATTTTCGCAAGAGAAGGGATTCCTGAAGTGCTAAAGAGCGACAACGGACCCCTTTTCAACGGGGTGGAGCTCAAGAATTTTGCTGAGCATTTAGGCTTTCAACACAGCAAGATCACGCCTCTCTGGCCAAGGGCAAATGGCGAGGCAGAACGTTTCATGATGACACTAGAAAAATGCGTTGGTCTGGGCCGATATGCCTTCAAGGATAGACGCGTGTTCACAAGCTCCGCAGATACTTGAACAAAAAGCTGTTTGTTTGTGCATAAACTTCTCAGTCAAGAACGATAGCGACTGATGGGCAAACAAGACAATGACAAAAAGCGCCAAAGAGTGAGTAGCTTGGACGGCAAAACCGAAACCAATGAAGAAGCGATGGACTCTCAAGATGGCGTCCTCTTCTCGCTAACGGTTGCTGAATACCAAGTACTAATAGCGAAGTTACGAAACCTAGGAGACAAACACAAAGCAAGTGACAACCGAATCTTGAACCTAGAATCACGGCTAGATGAAGCCCAGGCGGAAATAGACCCTCTCTCATTATCATGTGAAGGCACAGTCTCCGAAGATGAATTTCTAAGGGCTTTAAAAGAATTTAAAAATTGTAAGTCCCCTGTCAAAGACGGCTTTTCAGCGGCGTTTTATAATTTTTTTTGGTCAGAAATCTGTACCGATATGATCGCAAGCTTCAACTTCGCCTTCAAATCCGGAATGCTTTCTATTAGCCAAAGACGCGGGATCATATCGTTAATTCCCAAGAAAAACAAGGACAAAAACAAAAAAAAAAACAAGGACAAAAGCCTGCTGGAAAATCTCAGACCCATCTCGCTGCTTTATATCGATTACAAAACTTTGACAAAATCCATTGCGAAAAGGTTAGAAAAAGTGCTTCCAAAAATCATCAACCCTAATCAAACCGGTTATATCAAAGGTCGTTTCATAGGCGAGAATGTTCGACTAATTCGACTAATTCAAGACGCTATGTTTCACACTAAGCAGAAAGAAGAACCCGGCATTGCAATTTTCTTGGACTTTTCTTGAAATTACACAGCTGTATGCAGACGACACCACGGACTGGGGCGCGATCTCGATTCCGTTTCGCAATTACTGAACCTCTTAAGCGAATTTGAGAATATCATCGGCTTAGAGGTTAACAAGCATAAAACCGAAGCAATGTGGCTTGGTTCGTGGAGAAATTGCAATGAAACGCCCTTCGGTTTCAAATGGCCCCACAACTCAATTTACGCCCTAGGTGTTCACTTCTCGTATGACCCTGTACTTGCTAATAAGCTAAACTTTGAAGAAAAGGTGTACAACCTAGAACAAACTCTACACAGCTGGAAAAGAAGACACCTCACTCTCATTGGCAGGATAAACATCGTCAAAACACTAGGCCTAGCTAAACTTGTATACAGCACTTCGCTTTTGACAATCCCGAAGCCGCTTATAGACACCATTAAAATTATTTTTAGCTTTATTTCGGAAGGTAAAACCCCAAAATTAAGAGAAAAACGATTATCGCGGAAAAGAAACACGGTGGAGGCTTGAAAATGATTGACTTCGAAATCATGGAATGTGCCTTGAAAATAGCTTGGATTAAACGCATCGCAGAAGGTGGGGATGCTTCGTGGAAAACCATCTTAAACTACGCAGTCAGGCAGTTTGGGGGTATTGACTTCCTCATTAATTGTGACTACGACGTTAAGGTTCTCAACTTAGAACATGCAACTCCCAAAACCGCACGGTTTTATGTTACTGGCAAGAATTCAAGTATTCATCTGATAGCAAAGAAATACCTGTATATGA
>OX421457.1:16714065-16779065 GCA_949126865.1 Montipora capitata | reverse complement strand
AAGATTGTTTCGCTATAGCGTGGGCCGTAGAACGTTTTAGGTATTATCTTTTTTGGTAGAAAGTTTAGGCTTCAGACTGATCACAATCCGTTAGTATGGCTCAATAGACTTAGCGACAAGAATCGGACATTATTTCGTTGGAGAATCACTTTGCAAGAATATGTCATGGAAGTGGGACAGTCTTAACATCATCTCTTCTATTATCCCATTATCATTTCTCTTACCACCCGATATCATTTGCGTTTTCTATTTTGGTGTTACCCACCCCAAAAGTAGACTTCTTAGGGGAGGAGGTGTCACAAAATATTCTGGTTTCGCTCTTGTTCTTTGTTTCGTTATCTGCATAGTTTATTCCATTAGTGTTAATTATTTAGTGTTAATTTAGTATTGTAGTCTGCAGTAATTAGTACTTTAGAAAATAGTTTGTAAGTTTACTTGTTCTTGAAAGTCTCTATTTTCAAAATACTATTGTAACTATAGGTTTGTAAGTGTCGTGTTTAAACAATAAGTTTGTCAATAAGTGTTAATTGTGGAATAAATTAATATATCAAGATATAAATGCAAGTAACGCGTTGTTGGTTGAGGCGGCGAACGGTTGGTTGACGGAAAGGAAGGCGGCCTAGAGAGAAGACTTGAGAAGAGGAGTTAAGGGGCCTGAGGGCAGAGAACACGTTTCCCTTGCTAAAAGTCGTTAGCAGACACCGACCAAGTTTCAAGGGCAAAATCCATTTGTCAAAGGCGATGTTCCTGAGGTGTTAACGAATAGTTGGAGAAGTACGCTGGTGGAGATGACGGTGAGAAGCTTTACTCCGAGAAACGGCGAGTCGCGTTGACTGTAGACCTACAGTAGCTGCAAGAAAGCAGGACCAACATTGACAGCCGAAAAGGTAACAAGGGGGAATCTTATAGGAGAACGGGAGTAATGTTGGTGGGCCTCGTGGTTTGGTTAGCTGGGGAAGATTCTCAGAGGAACTTAAAGAACTCAAAAGGAACTGAACTGTTTAATTAATATTGTAATTCAAAAAGTAAAGTAATCAGTTTATTTAGAGTTGTCATTTAAATATATATAAAGCATTAAGTAAATTTAAGTAAGCTTAGTTAATTTAGAGGTAGCTTTAGTAACTGTTATACTTGTAAATAAATTATATCTTAAATTAAAAGTCGTAAGCGTTTTCTTAAAAAATTATGGTTGTTCGTTGTACGATTGTGGGAAGTGGTTTGGGTGTAGTTTCTTTGTGTTTCGTTAGCACTTTGTTTGTATTCCTTAGCCTTCCGGTCCCACGCCACATCCCTCAGACAATACTACGGTAATCGAAATGGGCTTGTACCAAGGCATTATAGATGCAATGCAGTATTTTGGGCGAAACGAAAAGTTTAATTCGCTTTATGGCCCCAATGCCGGAGGCAATCGTTTTAGGTAGTTTGTCGATATGACTATGCCATGCCAAGTTATCACCGATAAGAAATTAATTACGATTAAGTGACAATATAAATTGGGAAAAGCCTAATTTCAACCAACAAGTTCATCACGTCAACCTGACACTTACGCTTTAGGCTCCACATTCTTTCAAATACTCTTTAACTCACTCAAGTATGTAATTCTTGTCAGTTAATCATAATTAATTATGCATGTTTTGCCTAGGTGTTATATAGTCCTAACGGTTTTTCAAATATTCTGTAACTGGCGATTATGTTCGTAACATCGAAACATGTCTTGGAAATAAAAAAAAAATGTCGTAATCTTCTTAAAGATAACCAATTACCTATTCCTTTACAATACTTAAAAGATAGTACTAAATGTAATAATTTCGTTTATGTAATAATTAGTCAAACAGTTCAGTCCTTTGCCAAACCAGCAGCAAAATCCAGGATAAATTCTTTAGTACGGTCGAAAACGAAGACCTCGAAAATAAAGACACGAAGACTTCAAAAATGAGGACCTCGAAAACGAAGACCCCGAAGATGAAGACCTCGAAAATAAAGACCTCGAAAACAAAGACCCACTCCAAAAAACGTACCATTAAGGTTAATTCAAATGTTATTTTTTTTAATAGTTAGCCCTAAGCAGATCTAAGGGGCCAATTACATGAGTCGAGCTGGCGCAGTTAGGCTGGCTGGCTCGTTTAGCCGAGATCCGGCACATCTTAGCTCAGAAACACACCAAATATCAACTTTAATTTGGGATTACATGGAAAAATCTCAGCCAGGTTTGCCGAGATCCAGACATGACGATGCAGGGAGCCCAGCTAACCTGGCTGAGATTTTTTCATGTAATCGCTTTCACCTGGACAACTCGCGGTTAGCCCGAGGCTAGCCGCGCCACATTACTCCATTTTAAAGCAAAACGCCCACAAAATAGTCGTTTTTTGTGTTAAAATAAGAGATATAAGATAGTAAACCGTAAGGCTTCTTTAGATTGTAGAACTGGGAATTTTAATAACAATTTAGCGAGACCAACGTCTCTCCACTTCTTTTTGTTGTTTTTATCTTTTTTTCACAAGGTATATTCTAAATTTAACCCAAGCCGGGCTGGCTCACCTTATGTAATACCTGGCTGAGACTCATCCCGGCAAACCCGACCAGCCCGGCTCATGTAAGGGGCAGATTACATGAGCTGGGCTGGCCCAGTTAGCGAGCTGGCTCGTTTAGCCGAGATCTGTCACGTCTGAGAAAAACACCCAAAATCAAGTTTGAGATTACATGGAAAAATCGCAGCCCGGTTAGCCAGTACCCGGTAGACGGTAGCGAGACAAACGTCTGTCTACTTCTTGTTGTTGTTATCTTTCTCCAATTTACATATTCTAAATTTAGTCTAAGCTGGGTTGGCTCAGCTCATGTAATACCGGACTGAAAGATATCCCTGCAAACTTGACCAGCCCGGCTGATGAAATCGGCCCCTTACGGGCCGATTACATGAGCAGGGGTCAGTCGGCTGGTCGGGTTTGCCAGGATGGGTTTCCGCCAGGTATTATAGGTGGTGAACCAACCCGGTTTCGGTTAAATTTAGAACAGTCAGTGTAAAATGAAGACTAGGTATAAAACACGGACTTCGGATCGGGTATAATATGCCGACTGAATACAAAACACTGTGGAAAAAAATGTTTCGCACCATAATTATCAACCATAGAGTTAAACTGAATATTTTTGGCTTCTAAAAACGACCATCAATAGCTCAATGAAGGTTTTAGTTGAAATTGCAAAACATTTGTATGTTGTATTTATCAGAGGTAAGACACGAAAGTAATTTATGAAATCCTTCGCGGGTTACCAAATTTATGTTTAGAAATCGAGAAATTTGAAGGACTTCAGTGGGAGATGCTGATTTCCATTCCTTTTCCTTTTTAAATTGGTGGATTAACATTTGTGATAAATCGCTACTCTTACTTTCTCTACCCCAGTCGATGTTGTAACTGAGCATTCCTGCGTAAGCGATAATATTTTGACACATAATAAAAGCACTCAAGGGCTTTTTTTTTTAAAATCAGTATCTGGGCCGGTACAAACCAAACTTTGTTCTATACTCCGTTTTTGAAAACTCATTCCTTGTTTCATACCTAGTCTGCAGTCTGCGTTTTGTATCTGGTCCGCGTTTCATACCTGGTTCTCGTTTTATACCTGGTCCGCAGTCCGAGTCCGCAGTCCGTAGTTCTCGTGTAACACTGACCGAATTAAGAATATGTCGTGTGAAGAAAACATAACAACAACAAGTAGAAGTGGAGGCTAAATTGTTATTAAAATTCACCAGTCTACAATTTAAAGAAGCCTTAAGGTTTGCTGTTATACATGTTTTATTTAAATGTAAAAAGACGACTATTCAGTGGGCCATTTTGCTCTAAAGTGGAGTAATGTGGTTAGAAATCACTGGCCCAGCTAACCGGGCTGTCCCGGTGAACGCCAATACATGAAAAAATCTCAGCCCGCTTAGCCAGCTAACCGGGCTGAGTTTTTTCCAAGTAATCGCAAACTTGATTTTGGGTGTGTTTTTCAGATGTGCTGGGGTCTCGGCTAAACGAGCCAGCCCGCCTAATCGTGCAAGCCCGGCTCTTGTAATCGGGCCCTTAGAACTGCCTAGGACTAACTCTTCAAGAATAATATTTGAATTAACCTGTCCGTTCTTTCGAGTGGGTCTTCGTTTTCGCAGTCTTCATTTTCGAGGTCTTCGATTTCGAGGTCTTCGTTTTCAAGGTCTTAGGTGTTCGGCCTTCGTTTTATTGGGTCTTCGTTTTCGACACTACCCAAGTTCTTTCGCATCTTCTCTTCTGGCAATCAATTTCGCCTTTCAGACTTTACTGCACCCGCGTCACTTTCTTTGAATTTTCTCCTCTTCTTGCTTATCTCAAGCTGCTTTAATTCGTTGAAGGATTTTCCTCATTCGCCGCCACTGACAAAGGGATTCTTTCCGGCAGCTCCCGCTAATGGCTCCTAGGAGTGTTTTCATTTCATTCCACTTTTACCCTCAGGATTTCGTTCTCCAACTCCTTGCTCTCCTACACGTCCACAACCTTGCCCCATTACAACAACCAACCAACGCCCACGACTTTTCACATCTATATATAGTTAAAATAATTTGTTCAAATTACGACTAAACAATGCCATTTTTACATTAATGCATTACAGCACTTAAAAGAAGTTCTAAAACACTAAATCAGATAATATATAATACTCTAGGGAATAGGCAATAGTTAGTTAACACTTATACTAACGAAGATAGTTTACGATAAACATAAGTGAGTTTGTGAACACTGATGCCAAAATGCAAAACTCCTGAACAGACTACGCTGTTAATGCAGTTTGTAAATATTACATCAATTAGTTGGTTCTGTTATAAGTTGTTGTAGCCCATATATATCAGAAATTTCACAAAGTAAACGTGTATTAAAGTCGAACTCGGTAGAGGCCATATTGCAATTCAAATCGCTCATCAGATAGTATTCCAGACCAAAGAGTCTAATTTTCCGCTCAGGGTGTCATAGTGCGACAAACGTTCGACGGAAGAGCAAGGTGGCCTTTATCAAGTTACTACGAGAAATGGCTCAGAGCATGGTTTCTGAATTTTTAGGCATAAATTCTCAAGATCATTCAGGTTGAAGTCAGTCCACCAGAACATCTAGGAAAGCTAATTTGTGATCTAATTCAATTTTCATCGTGAAGCGAATGTTAGGGTGTTGCGAATTCATGTAATAGCGGAGCTCCGAGCGCGCCAAAGGCGTACGTGCGCACGTGGAGCACCGTTGTTAAGAAAATATGGTAACCCATCGATGCGAGAAATTTTGGTTTTATAGCCATGAGGTCATCGACCGTACGTCCACCCCTTCATGTATGCCAATGTGACCAGTATTATGCTGGTTTACAGCATACATCTTTGATATTGGACATCATTTTTTTGATCAATTGACACCTGTCAAAACAACGTATCCACTGACCAGTATCACGTGTACATCAGTAAAAGTTTTTTTTTGACCTTGAACTGACAAAGTTTTTTATGGCTTCTTATTTTAGCGTGATTCCTATTCGCTGGCTATTGACTCTGAAATGGATTTTTTCCTTTTCCATTAGCTTGCTGAGGGTGAGCTTCTTTTCTGTTAATACTCATGCGGTGCAAGAAAAATTCATTGCCAAACTGGTGAATCCTAAAGTAAATTTCACTCGAAAAACCGATATCGCACTCATCGTTAGCGTAAAATATACCGTGGAATTCACTAGTTAGGGAATTAATTTTTCTATAGAAGAAAGCAAAGGAAGTGATTTCATTATTAAAGCAGCAACCGGAAACATCAAAACGCGGACAATTCGAAACCTTTTATTTTCACTAACCCTACAGTCAGCTACACCATATAAGTGGTCATAGAATGACCCATTGAACAGAAAATGTGTCGGAGCTGTGGCAAGGTGAAAAAAAGTTCAGAGTTCACTCTTACTAGATATAAGTTGGATATCAAGGTTATCCTCCCTGATGTGATGAATGCTTTCATTCAACGTTATGTTTATAAAATATACTATCGATGCACGTTAGATTTCAGCTTTCTGAGGAAGAGTTGAGAAGCTGACTCTCGTAACAAATTTTTATCTTCTTTAATTGACTTGAATTTGGAGGAGTCTCGGATCAATTTTAGCATACCATTCTCATAGCGGCTCTGTCGCGCTCTTTTGGTCTCGACGAAGATCAATGCTTGAGATGCCTCAAGTAACATCATGGATTAAAAATAATGATAACCTACAAAGTGTAGAAAAGCGACAAGGTTCCAAAAATATATCCATCATTGTTTTGCTCTCTAAAAGGACTTTATAGCTGTCCTTTTGAAAAGTGCAGGGTGAGTCGGCTAACACCAAACCACCAATTTCCTGTTTTGGAAACTGGGCTCCCTTGTCACCCATAGGCTATGTAAAATTTTGTTCTCTTCTGCTGTTACTGATGGCAAGGATGGAAATCGACTGCATTTTGAAAACTTTAACAGCAACAAAGAGAAGGCCTTGAGTGCAGTGTGCATCTGATTCATTGCACCAACTGAATGATATATGTATTTATTTTCCTTTAGGACTTTCGGTGACAATGATCTTGTTCGCTTCCTCAACATTATTCGCACTATGCTGCGAGGAGTAGAAACAGAAGTGCCTAACATAAGGCAGGATCGAGAGCGTTGTGAGTTTTATGCCAACCCCATCCTTTGTGAACTGCGACATATGGTACTCATCAATGTTCATTTACAGCACAGTGGCAGTCACAATCCAAATGAACTTTAAGAGCTACAGACATTACAGGAAAATCTCAAAGCAATTCATACATCGCTGTATGAGCTTCCTCTAATGCATGGCTATGCCTATACGCCCCCAGGAGAGCAGCCCTCGTCCAGGAAGGCCAAGGTACGTGATAACGTCTGAACAGCTTTTGTGTCTGCGCAGTGAATTTTTAAATTCACTGCGCAGACAAAATTTAAATAGCTGGGCCCTTGGAGGAGACCTTAGAGTCTCAAGACAGACAATATACGACAGGCGCAGAGAACTGGGGTTCTCTTTCGATTTCGAACGGTTTTCAGTAATTCAAGATACCAATTTGGATGCAATGGTGCAAGAGGAGCTAGATGCTTTCCCACGCACAGCACTTATGTCCAGGTTTGGCCCTAATTAGATGCACGCCCAATTTTGACATCCAACACGAAGTGTCCCTTTAAGTCTATGCATTTGTTACCTATGTTCAACAATAAGATAAGCGTAAAGGTTAGCGTTATTTTTAGCTTTGGATAAATGCAGTAGTTAATCTTTACTTAAAGAACAGCATTTGGAGGACATTTTGTGACATAAATTGTCTGTATTCTGAGACACAAGTGATGTTGAAGTTGGCGAGAAGAGCAAGGGGACACTTTGTGACGCTTATTGAAATCCGCGTGTATGTCAAGCCTGGACATATCTCACGCACAGGCGAAACAAATGTCATGGCTGGTTTACGGCAATGCAGGGTATATATCCAGAGCTGGAGGGTGAGGGAGAGTATTGCTCGCGTTGATCCATCCCATCAACAGGGCAAAGAGATGGGAACCAACAATATTACGTTGGTCATACAGTGATTTACACACTAATTATTTATGCCACATGGACACTACTATGGAATTGCGGCACCGGAGATTTTGCATCCATGGATGTGTGACGGTTTTTCCAGAACCATATTGTGCCTGAGAGTAAACAATAAAAACAGGACAACAACTCTTTTAGGCTGTTTTCAACAGGGATCATCTGAATAGGGATATCCCTATCGTCTTACGGTTGGTAATGGAGCAGAAATATAGCTATTAGAGAATTTATGGTATCGTTTCGTGGAGAAAACCGCGGACATTTTTTTGACAGGGTCAAGTGTGCGGAACACTGGAATTGAAAGACTGGAGGGATGTTCTAGAGTGTGTAGTGTCCGTATTTCCATTCATATTCTTATTTTTGGAGGACCATTTGCTTTTAGATACTGGAAATGACATGTATGCTCTGCACTACCTTTTCTCACCAAGAATACAAAGACTCTTGGACCAGTTCACAATGTGACCAATTATCACTCGATATCATCTGAGAAGAATAACCTGACTCCACGTCAACTTTGGGCCTCTGGGTGTCTGCTGAGCTATAGATCTCCTGATGCAGGTATAAGAAATGTCTTCTGGACACATATGGTGATGACCCAGAGGGGCCTCCTCCAGCTCCTGACAATTTAGTATCGAGAGTACCTGTTGCTCTCATCAACAATACTCTGACAAGTGCTCTTCAATAAACTTTTGATCCACTTCCCGATGATAGCAATTATAACATTAGTATTTATTTGCAATTCAGGGAATTCATAAAGCATCTTGTCCAAAATGGCAGTAATCCCAGTCAGCAGTAGAGGGCATTGAGGGTGTATTCACTTATTGGATGATAACGAGAGCGAAAATATCAGTGGTGAGAGCGAATTTCTTTGTCGTTGTGGAACAATTTATAGTTTTTTCCTGGTTATACGAAATTCCTCGAACTTGTCCCAGATGCGGTGCTTAATCGAGGACGGTAAATACGGTAATCATAAGTGATAAACATCAACTTTGTTTTCATATGCCAAAAGAAAAAAAAATGGAAAACATACTCAGTAAAAAGGGTGCAACAACGTACATAGAGAAGTTGGGAAATCCTTCTCAGTTAGATGTGCAATTTAAGGATCTCTTTCTGCCTTTAATATAAGAAGAATATGAATAATTTAATTTTTAGGAAGGAGCTTAGCTTAAATCATTTTCATATTTAGCTTGAGTTAAATTGTCTTCTATAAATTGTTACAGATTTCTAGTTAGTTAGTTTGTTATATTAATTTTTAGTTTTTAGTTTTTTTTTTTTTTTGAAAATTATTTCATTTCGAGGGCCACAAGTTTACTAGCCCTTGGCTATTTATTGTTACCCTCGTTAAATAAATAAATAAACAAATAAATAAAAAAAGTGCTTACTTTTGTATGAAGAAAAAATAACAGAATGACTGAACTACTAAGGCAGCATAAATCAATTTGATCAGATAATGTTATTTTGCCACATGAGGTTGTGCTTGAGCCGCACAATATTTATTTAAGCATGTGTAGAATGGCCTGTACAAAATGGTTTTCCATACGGATTGTACTTTTTGTAGTGTTGACTGCCCGAAAATCACTGGCCGCATATATGCCCCAAATCCTGAAACCGGTGATATACCGATTATATGCCCATCTTATATGCCCATTACTTGACTAGGATTGACTATCTTCATGGAAAAAATATAAAACTAAAACAGGCGTTGTCCATTTTGGCCTAAACAAAGATAAATGGGCCGGTCTAGACAATCGTGTCATAATCCTTTTACTTTTCAAGACTTCCCCAGTAAGAGGGTGCTAAAGTTAAATGACATGCTTATTTGATAAGTGACATGGGCGTCATTCTTTTCAGTGGAATATCCAAAGTACATAGGAGTTGAACAGGGGTCAGTTTATCAAGGTGACTGGTTTGAATGCTGGCCCAATTCCCCTCGGGCAACGAAAATTCAAGACCATTCACTACTTGCAAAATCCCATGATGCAATACACTTTCGGGGGATTTATACACAAAAAAACACTGCAAGGCCATTACTCTTGGGACTGTATCATGCTTCAGTGACCTGCATATCCATAACTTTAATGCAAGTAACCCCCAAGATGAACTGCATTATGGGATTTGTGCAAGTAGGGAATAGCAAAATTTCGAAAACATGGCGAAAGGATTGCGACTTTCGGAACTATTTCAATTATGGGTACCATTCCGAACCCACGGAACCATTTCGATATTTCGGAATCATTACGAAGTTCGGGGTAGACTTTCATGTGGTAAAGTCTACTTACGAGCCTAGAAGGCCCATCAGGTCGGCGCTTATCTCCGGTTTCTGTAGCATGAGGCGACGAGTATTTCTACTCCCCCCTGGGATGCCAATCCATCGCAGGGTTACCCCCAGCATTAAATTAGCCGGTACCCATTTATACACTTGGGTGGAGAGAGGCACCGTGGGAGTAAAGTGTCCTTCCCAAGAACACAATACAATGTCCCCGGCCAGGCCCCGATCCGGAGTCGAGCGCACTAACCATGAGGCCACAGCGCCTCCCTCATATACCGCACTAAAATGGCGGAGGACATGAGAGCCATTGTTATTCCGATTAGGCCTTGCTAATTAGGTATTTTTTGATCCGGTGTGTGAAAGATTCGAATTTTCTTTTTTGTGTTTACGAATGGTGGGCCATACTCGTGAACTTCAAAAAAAAAAAAAAAATTACGATGGTTGAACAGCAAAGGACCAAACTTGACGAAAAAAAACAAACAATTATGAAAGTCAGCTCAACATCAACAGAACATGCTGTGAACGAGGTCAGTGAGTCCACATCAGGAAGGAAGAAAAGCGTGAAATCATCATAATTGACTGATACACTTACGCTTTGAATTGTAATCGGGAGTTGACAAATTAGGAAATTACTGTAGACAAAAAAAAAATTACAGTATGGCCTCCCTTGTTACTTTCAAGTACCGCACATGAAATCCGCGAGAATTTGTTCCCAAGAATGAAGTCTGATATCCAAATTCGCCAAAATTTGTTCCCGCGAAACACGAAAAATCGAAAATTCCCGAAATTAAACTCCCGCGAAAATTCCATGCCACACGGTAGCAAACTGTGAGGACACTTTCATAGAGTTCATTGATCGTTCGGGTGAAGTGTGTTTTTGGTGGATTTCTCCGGCCTCTGGAGAAAGAACCCAAGCCAAGGCACAGATGAGAAACTCTATTTACAGAGGGAAACGTATTGACGTATCATCTAACTTACGGCTCTCAAATCAACACTATCAAAGAAAAGAACAGAACAACAAATCTTTAGAACCAACACCAGTTGGCAAGTTGCAAGTCCAGGTGAGAATTTGAACCAGTGACTGCTGGGATCAAATTCGACGAGAGGTCCAGGGATCCCTGGGCAAGCGCTCTAATCACTTGGCCGAGTTGTATCCTACCCCATATCCCTTTCTGGGATGTCTCTCCCGGCTTCTCGCGAGGAAAGCATAGGTACACATTGCGTACGTGTGGTAGTGCAGTAATTTGATACATTGCTTTATTCCGTAACTGTCAACTGAGCTGTATTTTGTTTTCCAGGACGTAATATGTAAAAGACTAAACCCAAAATGATTGAAGAAAATAAATGGGAATCGATAAACATTAGCTTTGAAGCAAGTTAAAGCATGTACTGTGAGCGTCTGACAGTTCCATGATTAATATTCACGGAATATAGCCCTGTGCGGCAGGGTTGGTATCTGTATGGGACACCTCAAAATATACGACTGTCTGCCAGAAACATAGGGCCGAAATTTTTAACGCTCAAACATACAAACTAAGCATGGTAAAAATTTTCTAGCCTGCCTTATGCAAAACAACTATTGATGCAAAAGTAAATAAATATTGATACACAGTTTCAAGGAAAAGCTTAGGGAGGTTTTGAGGAAGTGTCGATCGAAAAAAAATGTCATCAGCAACAAAATTTGCAAAATGAAAACAAAAAAATTACGCTGCAAATATAAAAAGTTACCATCAGCGAAAACTATTTAGGAAGATTTTTGCTACGTTCAATTCTTCTATTGTTCTTTTGGCTGCTCAAGTAAATCGCAAAATAGAATTTGACATCGAATTTAGCGGCCTGTGATTAAGTCACCTTGCGTGTTACTAACAACTGGATACATCTGTGGCAAAATGACGGCAAGACATCGCATTGTTCTTTTGTAAGTTTTTTTTTTTTTTTTCAAGAGTTATAAAATTCGACAAGAAATGTGCGAATTCAAAACAAAGATCACAATCGTCCAACTCTTAAGGCTGATCATCGTTTCTGAAGTCAAAAATTCACTCTCCGAGACGAAATTAATTATCACCAAGGTAATTCCATCGTTTTGGTAACATAAACTGCTTTATCATTCATCAGCGTCACAAATTCTTGCCGAGTTTTATTTTCTTGTTTCACCGAGTTATTTTCCAGTGCGCCTGTTAAATGACATGAGGATTTGAAAAGGCCTTTCAGTTTTGTTTTCAAGTAAATCAAGTATATCAAGTAGTAAGTCAAGTATATCAAGTAACCAATCAAGTGATCAAGTAATAAACCAAGTATATCAACTAAATCAAAAATAAAGAATTCAAGTCAAGGGGTTCAAGCCCCGTTGAAGTCCTGAATTTCTCAGGCTTCTCTACGCAATTGCTAAAAGTGCGTTCATAACTGTGAAGATCATAGCTTTACTTGATTTCATATCCGCAGTTCAGTATATGATTCATTTCATAAATCATTTCGTTCATTGAGTTTTCATTATCTTTTCATTAAGTTAAATTAAGTTAAAGTACAGGAAGCACGTTTATGGGCCGATAGTTGTTCTTGTTGTACCGGTTTCCTTGCCCCTTATAAACGGTAAAGTGACTCCCATTTATAAGGGGCAAGGAAACCGGGACAACAAGAACAACTATCAGCCGATAATGTTAGTTGGTAGTAAACTGTCCTGACTAGTGAGGCGTGAGTCACCATAAAATTGTCTGAGATAAAATATCGAAGAGGGTTTTTTTTTTTTTTTTTTTTTTTTTTTTTGAGCCAGTAGACCGTCGGGAGGTATTGAAAGCTACATGTAGATTACGGCAAGGTATTAAGTGCGACTCTAAACAAAGAAAGTTTGCCACCGTATAAAAATGAGCTAATATTAAATAAAAGACATCCACAACACTCCTTAATCCATATGAATTTCATAGGGCCTTATGCAACATTTACACCATGGCCAGACTGCTATGTATGACACGATAAAAATCGAATAAATATATTATTGTTGTTGTGTTTTTTTGAGCTGTGCTGGTGTCTACGGGGTACTCGGACACAAATTTTGATTATTCAATTGTTTGGGTTTTTTTTTTCTTTTTTTAAATTGACTTGGTGTAAGCCCTTACTTTAATAATTAGCTACAAGCATTGGAATCAGTTCTGAAAAATATGTTTCTGGTTAGTTTGCTTTAATGTAAGGGACAGAGAAAAGGCTTATGGGAGATCATAATCTATTTTATTCATGAATATCTTAAACAACTTCTTGTCTCAGGGGTCGAAGTTCGTTACGACTTCTGATTTCTAGTATGGATGACTAAAACCTAGTTAAATGGCCTACTTCGTGCGGCTTCGCAAATCATATCTGAAGGACGATCGTAGTTTTGGCCCACGTAAAGATCACTGCGATTTTTGCGAGCTTGTTGATAAATTGGTCAAATTCATCTTTTATTTGTGTAGCGGGCTGTATGCTATGTTAACTTAAAGTTACATTACTATTATTGCTACTGAGAATATGTTCTTGGATCATTGCATGTAACATTTTGCATTTAAATCAAGTCTCATATTTCCTAATGGAATCAGTTATAGAATAATTTGAATAAATGCATGGAATTCATAAAGTCTGTCCTCTTCCGTTGCCTTGAGTTGGATATTCCAGGACCTCAACTGGACCCTGTTAGTAAAGCAAATTCAGACGTGTTATTTAGCTTTTAGGTTGCTTGTTAGAAGACAATCGGACCAACCAGAATTCGAAGCAACTTTCAAATGGACAAGTGCAAAAAAAAAAAGAAATCAAATCTGCGTTATAATAATAATAATAATAATAATAATAATAATAATAATAATAATAATAATAATAATAATAACCATAACCATAACCATAACCATAACCATAACCATAACCATAACCATAACCATAACAATAATAATAATAATAATAATAATAATAATAATAATAATAATAATAATAATAATAATAATAATAATAATAAAGTAGTAGTAGTAAAAAAAAATAAAAGAGAACGATGTTTCGGCGACCTCGTGGCACCATTTTAAAGGTGAAAATGGTAAGAATAACACTGTCACAAACGATCAACGTATTGATAATATATTAAGCAGTGTCACATAAAGCGAAAAAATATTTGTTCTCGTTTTGAGCCCTATAACAATTATATGACAATAACAATTTCAGTAACCTAGAGATCAGTTCTTGATGACATTTTTTCTTTGTCTCTTTGAATAGCGTTGAATGCTGGGCAGGAAACTGTTAAGTTATCTTAAGCCTTACCTGTCTTTAAAACTTTACCTCTGAGTCGACTGAGTCATTACTGTTTGACCTAAATAACAACGTCAAAGTTTTAAAGTTTTAAAAAAATACAAAAAAAATCAAAAATATAAAGTTACTAATATATATATAAATTGTTGCTTTTCTAACAAAAATTGTATTAATGAAATGTATACTGAATAGCCAGTAGGGCAGTTGCTATTTTCACAGCTGTGCCTGTATTCTTCTGGATTTTATCGAGCTTCTATCTTTGCAACTGTTTAACTAAACTGATCTTTCAAACTTTCATTTCAAAACATCTTCTCTCTTCATTTTTCTTTAAAGATGATAACGTCACAAACAGTTGCATTTTGAAGGCATGGCTTTTGTTCCCCAGCCTGTTCCCCAGTTCAAATAAGCCATGTTATCTTGTTCCCTGAAACCCCTGGTAGGGCTTCATCTCCAATTTCCGATCTCAGAAGAGATAAAGCTTAAACGCGGGAAATTGAATGAAAGTAGTCCTTGGGAAAAAAATCTGCATTCACCAAAAGACTAGAATTATACAAAAACACATACAGCACTGATGAAATGGAAAATGATTTATAAAATCAGTTTAAAAGGTTCTCGATGTTCTTATAATATCACAGCCTCAGAGAGAATTCCACAACTTATGTCCTAGATGTCGAATTGAGCGTTTGAGCCCCAAAAGGCAACGTTTAGTGAAAACTATTATTTTCAACATTTTCAGCAGTCTTGAAGCAAAACATTAAAATGGTCTTCCTTCGGTTTAAATCGCAATGAGATGGAAAACTTGTAAAAGACGCTCCTTTATGCCTCAACGTAAAAGCGTCAAACAGTGCATCATAGCACTTAATCTTAGCATCCAAAAAAAAATAATAATAAACCACTTTTTGTCTACTGAATTGGAGGAAAAGGTCCGCGATATCCATCTTCATTTAAGTTAACATTACTGTGAATATTGTCACGAAAGAGTTTATCAGAGCTCTTTCGTTTGGGGTTTTTGGATCAGTCAGATTTTGTGGTGCTCATGCTAATACTATTTGTGGCATCTCGAAAGAAATCATACTCTTCATTTTAAACAGATACTAACGGAACGCCACACAAGAACCCGCTTGCCAACCACTCCCACGTAATTGGAACCACGATATCCTACCCAGAGTATTAAACAAAGTCTAGCCTGCGTGCAATAATTCAGGAACAATACTACAACTAAAATGTGGAAGACCTGCAAGTCTTGAGTGAAGGAGACCCTGTACGAGCCAGAAAACCAGGACAGAAGATATGGTTAGCTGATTTTGTTACCAAGAAATCTGAAGCATCTACAAAGATTTGTTTTCTTAAGCTTTATTGACACTTTTAGTTATTTTTCTTTTAGGGCTAGCTTCCGGTAAATAACATTTCAAGACACAGCAAGTTATGGGGAGAAAAAAAGAAGGTAAAGCAGCTCACTGTCCTCGAGGGATCAACTCGCAGGGTTTCATTATAACAAAAAATGCATCAAAATGGACGAGGAAGCTATCGAGTGAATTACAACAACAGTTAATGGGAATACAAATGAAATTGGTGGTATCACCTCAGTAGGGTGTAATGTGTGGATGTCAGAAAATTGGATATGGTTTTAACCGATTTAAAGAGGGGGCTTACAAGATAATGCAAATAATCGCATGTCATTCGCTTTCATATACATTATTGATCAATCTTACCTCCGGAATAACACTTTTCCGCCATCATTCTCTTTAGCTCTATTCCTAGAACATGATTATTTAGCAAACGTCATCTCGGGTCTCTATAGTTGCCACCAACCATTTACCAACTCATCGATCGTTTATGGTAATTACGCGCAATAATCAACTAAAAGATGGTTACCCTGTTGTTTTGACCAAATATGACCAACCCAATTAAGCCATATTGTCAGTGGAAATTTGGGAATTTCCTCCTCTAATTTTCCTATGGGAATGACCCAGAAATGTAAATCTTAAAAAAGGCTGCGGTAAACGGTACACCTTTCACTCCCCATGCCACATTCTTTTTTTAGAGAATGAAACTTGAGGATTTGCACATTGACCTGATCCACATCTCACCTTTTTCGGTAAAAGTACGCAGCCAATATGATGGCAGCAATAAAAATACACACCAACACGGGTGTGACTATGACTTCAACGCTAGACCCTACAAGAGAAGAAAAACAAGCCAGGATAGCTGTACAAGTACATATCTCACAATGGAAATATTAAAAAAACTGATCTTACTGAAAATGCGACGTTTGTTCACTTGTAAATTTATAAATTGATCCAGAACTACTCGTTTTTAATACATACTCGCATTCCGAAATCCTTGCTTCCTGTCCAAGTGAAAGGATTTATCGATTTTACAAACCAAAGATCAACTACCTTAGACCCAGCAGTGTTGATACGAAAAGGATTCCAAAATTTTTAACATGTTTGGAAAATTATGCTTTGCCGTGGTGCAGATCTCCCATTCGTTTATGAAATGTGAGAAAGTGCGTGATAATTATTTACATGCTTACATATTTAAAATAAAATAATCCATACCTTTTCCTTTGAAACCTTTTCCACCTTGTTTAGCGCTTTGAGGCTCTTTCGGTGTAACGTCATTCGTTGGAATAGAAGTCATCTCCGTTTCATTGGATGAGGTGACTGCAACTGTGGTGATCGTTGACCACAGAGGTCGTGCAGTCGTAATGGCAACGGAAGCTATAGAAAGTGAGATATTTGAACACAAGGGTATTAATGTTAAACATTGAGGCACTCTTGGAAAAAAAAAAAAAAAAAAGAGTCGTACTCTTAGATCATTCTATTTTCGTTCAGATGTTCAAAATGCGAGCGCCAAAAAATCAGGTGGAATTTTGGCTAAATATTTAACTCTTTAAGCCCCCGAGGGGGGTCCCCATTGACGAGTAAGCGGAAATTGACAGTTAAAGGGTAAGACCGAAATCCTCGGTGGAAGACTTTGGAACACTTTCGCATGCAGAGAATAATTTCTACGCCCTCACGCATTGCATTGTCATCAACCATGTGTGCCACTTGTGTCTTTGCCAATCCTCATCGAGTCAAACTGACGAGTCAATCGTTTGCGCCTTTAAAACAACAGGGGTAAGATGAATGATTAACGAACGAATGAATGTATATTTGAAGTGCCGGTTATAGGTACTAAGCTGGAAATTTTAAGCAATTATCACTTTTTCTATATAGACGCGTCAAGAACTCAGACGGCTTCAACGGGATTCGAAGCCATAACCCCTGCGATGTCGGTGCAATACTCTATCAACTGAGCTATGAGGCCACACAATTGGGAGCAGGTTAATTTGTTAGGCTCATGTGTTTTCGTGAAAAGGACTAAGGAATGAAAGACATTGACCTGATCCCAACTGTGCGGCTTCATAGCTCAGTTAGTAGAGCATTGCACCAGCATCGCAGGATCCATTGGTTCGAAGCAATCATGGGTGGCTCCCTTTGAAGCTACCAGAAATTTCCAGACGTTTATAAGAGACATTTGCTTAAATTGCCCACTTAAGTGCGACGATAACTTCTTCGCACCAATATTCTGTTGTCAAATGAAAACAACCGACAGAATTTAAAGCGTGAACTACTATTACCATCATAATCTGGCACCCTCTTTTTGCAGGCGAAATCGGCAAAAATCTTGTGTCACCATAAACCAGACTGAGTGGTGACATAATCGATCACACAAGTTTGCCCCCTGCTCTATTCAAGTTGTCTTCGGTTCACTTTAGTGAAAGTAATTTCATTCAGTTTGCTTTTAGGAAAGTTATAAAGGAACAGATATCCATTTATTGCAACTAAACCACGCAAAAAAAAAAAAAAATGTGATTTGCACTTTCAAGTCATTGTTTAATACCTGTGCATCCGTAGAGCTCAAGCCTTAGTGATATGTGATTATGCCATTCGACAGGTAAAATTCGGATAAAGCGTGTCAAGACAGGAGGAGTCAAAATGCCGTAAACAACAGTCTCGCTGTCCTTATTTCCATAAAATACCTGAAATTTTAACAAAATTAAGACGCGATAAATTTCTATTTGCAATCATATAGGAGTAAACTATTACAGGAGAGGTGGCTGTATTCGAAATAAAAGTTAGTTTCCGAGAACACTAAGTATCATTCATTGGTCTCCAATCAAAGCAGTCGTTATTTTTGTAGAAAAAAAAAAGAATGAAGTGCTTGGGGACAACCAGGGGATGCAGTCCTACGTGAGGACCCAAATGAAAGTTGTGTAAAGTGCGAAATGATAGTCACCTGTGCAGAACTGTTGGCGGACTTCGTGATGTAACTGTATCGGTCTCCATCGATACTGTACTGTAACCTGTATCTGGATACCCATTGGTCGAATCCATTTTTTCCTTGCGTGGCTACACGCGTTACCATGGACAAGCTACCAAGATCCACAAGAAGCCATTGGTTAAAGTCATTGGTAAGTGCTGACCATCCGCCTTGTTTGTCACCTATCCTCTTTAGGTGTAATCTCGCCTGTCCTGGAGCATTATTTACATCAAGCTGTGAAGAAGCATTGATCTGAGCATCTGGGATTTCTTTAGTTTCCATGCCAAGTGCTACAGCGCACCCTACCGGTTAAATGGTAATAGGTGGAGTTAATTCACATCGCGTGCGATTCTCTTGTCGTCGGATGGCACGGTGTATACTACTTCGCTTAATTGGCCTCTTTCCACTCTCACTCGGTCATAAAATCCCGACTCTTAAGACTGCAGTGCAGCATAGAAGAGCTTAAGAAGCTTATGAAGAGCTTTGTGAACAAACTATTCTAATTAAAAAAAGCAAAGGTTTCTGCCAAGAAAAATTCTTCAGGATTTTTATTTGAGGGTTATTTTGCCCAGCGTGAACTATGGCCTTATTTTATGGGGTGCACTGGCTCCGATATTCTAGTTTCTTTAGAAAGGCTGCATTGTACACTGGGTAGAATTATTTTCAATTTACTGAAAGAGTGGTTCACTATTCGTTTTTACTATAAATTAGCTATTTTTAAATGCATGCATAAGGCTTATAACGGAAGACTGCCTAGCACCCTTATAAACTGTATTGCGAAGAAACGCGATCTCTCATATTCAATTAGAGTATGCGCCTCACTACTGGTACCACGTTTTAAAACACGTTTTATAAAGGACTCCATCGCATATAGTGGCACTGTTCTTTCGAACATGCTGTCTTCTAAATACACTGACCTTGCTGACACAAGCCAATGTAACCTTGCAAAAAAGCTCAAACCTTCAGATCTTTTTAAGGCCGCTAAATTTAACGCATTATCAGCCTCGACGCTAGTTTTAAACTTGAAGATTTTGTATATAATTTGTTTCTATGTCGAATTGATAACACTCAATACGCTTTAAGGACGGTGCCTACTATTGTTATTGCGCATACGCTCTGCGCATCTCGAGATACTCGGGTTTCCTATCGGTGATGCTTACTAATACAGGGATTATTTTGCGCAGTTCAAAAGCATCCGGAGAACGTAGATCTTATGAAGTACTCTTGGTATCCAAAAAGAAAATTGGGGGTAACCATGCATTTTTAAGAGATAATTGAGCTTCAATTTGCGTGGTTACCCCCGATTTTCTTTTTGGATTATCATAAACCGGGACAAAAATATCGTTTAATTAGTAGGCACCGTCCATAAATTGCATTTAATTGTATTTGATATATAAATTAGTTGTAATAACATATTGTAAAAGTTCATTTTATTTACATTTCAATATCTAAGTAATGTATTGTTTTTTTCTTTTAAAAGCTCATTTTATTTATCTTTTAATATCTAAGTAATGCATTGTACACGACCCAACAAGCTTCCAGCTTTAAATATATTGTTTATAAATAAAGGCACCCTACCTTCCTACCTCCCTGCCAACCAATGAGGAAGTGCAAATTACCCCACACGATAAATTCCGAGGTAGAGCCGTTGAATTGTTATCAAAAGCTGGAGTTCAAGTCACGAGATGGCTATTTTATAGTACCCACTAAATTACATTCTCAGCGCACTTTTATTGTTGCCGTACGCACTAAAGAGTGCCAGTTCATGGCTTTTCTCATCAAGCCGAACACATCGCGCAGAATTGCGCGTCATATCTGTGATCTTGTATCGCTAATAGCGCTAAATTTGAAACCTCATGAAAAGGCACAAGAGAATAAAGAAAATGGCATCTGACCTTTATTTGCCAGAGACCTTGAGTTACTATGCGCTCAGTAATCACCTCAATCATCTTTTCAAGGAAACCGATCAAAAAAAAAAAAAAGCCGTTATTTACTAATACAAGACAAACTAGCAATTTAAAGTCTGGACTCGAAGCAAAATAGGTGTAGATGGCTGCAATTGTAACAAGATACGCCAACGATAGCCTCAACTTGGTCTGACTTTGCTTTTGGTTTGGTTGGGGAGATAGTGCGAGTTCTTTTGGGCCTTCGTACGATCAGACTAGTTTAATAAAAGCATTACCTGGGCAACCGTACAGCTCCATTCTCATTGATATATGTCCATACCACTCAACAGGCATTAGTCGTATATACCATGCAGTAACTGGAGGATGTAGTCTGTTATACACAACTGTATTACTATCTTTGTTTCCATCAAACACCTGATAAAGGAAACACACACGACACAATTGTGATCACCTTTTTTCATAAAAGATAAAAAAAAGCGATGTTCATACCACCCAGACACCTAGACCAAATTATTCAAAATTACGGCCACTCGGAAACAAATTCAATAGGCGGACTGCCGGCAGGGTGGTTGAACAAAACGAGGCAAACCTGTATCGATCTGAAACATCAAAATGATCATATTTTTTCTGCTACTATAGGTTGAACGACGTTATTCTATCGACTGACAATGACAAGAAACACTGGTCTATTCAGTTAATTGGAGGCATTCAAAGATAGAGGAATCTTTTTACTTCGTAAGATATCATAAAATTAGTATACCCTCGGCGTGGTGGCCTCTGAATCTCGGTAAATCTCAAACTTTGCTCCATCATCGCTATATCCTATCTTGTACTTGGCCACCCACTCTTTGCGGCCATTGCTTCCTTGAGTTCCTACACGTGTTACTGTAATGTAATCTAACAGATCTACTTGAAGCCATTGGTCAAGGTCATTTGTCAAGGCGGACCAGCACCCGGGAATGTTGCCTTCTGCTTTCAGGTTCAACCTTGCAAGTCGTGCAGGGCTATTACTATCTCGCACTGTAGATGCGCTGATTTGAGAGGCTGCAATTTCCTCACTTTCCATTCCAAGAGGAGTAACGCAAGCTAAATATAAAAAAAGAGAAAGAAACGATAAAAAGACCTGTTTTGGTATAACGATCTTTAGAGAACATCGTGTCTGTGCCATACAGAACGATATTTGAAAAGTATCCCTTAGCCAAAACTTCAAATGTCATGCTGCACCCATTTTTTTTTTTTTGAAAGATCCACATAATAAGCAACTCTAGTTTTTTTTTTCAGGAATAAATCAGTCCGTTTCCGTAAGTAAAAAAATAACCAGTCCGTGACACTAAAAATTATTCGAGGAAAAAGGATCGAGCTTTAGAATTATTCCTCTTATTTGATTTTATCGAAATAACTGGATTTGCCCAATTTACTTGTCACACACAGTTGTGCTTATTCTTTCTTATTCTTAAATGAGCTATCTAAGACAACTCATGCCATCTGTTACACTTGATAATTACCAGACATGATTACGCAAGTACCTGGGCATCCATACACTTCTACTCTCATTGATATACGATTATGCCACTCCACAGGCAAAAAGCGGACAAAACGGGTATTGATTGATTGGGTTAACTTGTTTAACACAATGGTGTTCCTGTCAACATTGCCATCAAACACCTAAAAAAGTGAAACGCCACTGTGAGCGCAGGACGAAACTAAGCGGTCTGGCTCTAATATGGGTAACAAAAATCTAGTGGCAACAACCGAATCGACAAGTTCATTGACCACAGTGGATAGCTCAGCCAAAGCCCACGTTTCTAGCGTTAACCCTTGGTCATAGGGAAGTACGAAGTTGTTTATGGTAAGGTCCGATCTTTTTAATCCCCTTTCCTTAAACTTTCCTGTGTCAAACAAAACAGCGACACAGTGCCTCAGTTTCTTTAAAAACTAACTTCATCAGCTCTTGACACGGAATGAATGAACTTTATTTAGTTTCAACTCTTGTAGCGCTGCGGAAATTATTGAGGACATGGCACACAGAAACCTTTTTTTTTTTACTCAAAAGAACCGTTGGGTTTTGAGGAGAGGGGAAAAGCCTCTCGGAACAGAGTAAAGAGCTAACAACTTGATCCCACTTAAGACGGCGCGTCTGGGAATCGAACTCGGGTCACATTAGTGGAAGAAGAGTGCTATCACCACTGTTTTAACCTTGCTCCCCTGGACTAGGTCGAGAAGGTGAATGAGTCACCGTCAACAGTTAAGATTCCAGTGATCAACAGATTTGACCCAGGGCATCTTTCAAACATGTTTTATTTTAATGAAATGTGTTTCTTCCTCTTTACAAACAGGCGAGATATTATTACCGAAAACTTTGTTACATCCACACGGACCGGACGAATTTTCTACCGGTTGAAAATTCGTGCATTTAGGGTTTTCGTTCACACGGAACTACGCTACTTGAAAGGTACGAAAATTTAGACGCCTCGCAAAATTTATTTCCTTTTGTGGCACCATGCAGGCAACTGATGCAGGAAACTTTAATTTTTTGCGATTATTTGAACTCGAAAAAGTTTAAGTAACCCTCGTTTTCAATACGAGGCCAAGCATCATATTTTTGTGATGTTAAATAGTGCTACCGTTTATTTCGGTGAAACTAAATTCGCAGAAGTGAAGTTGATTAGACTCGCTCTGAAAAAAACGCCTGAAGGATTACCTTTGCTGAGCTATTTTTTCTTGTTTTGCAGAACTTGAATATGATTCCAGAATGGCTGTACTGCAACCGATACTTGCTAACCCACTGGTCATCTTCATTGCTTCCTTGAGTCGCAACACGTGTCACTGTGCTATCGCTACCAAGATCCACTTGCAGCCATTGGTGAAAGTCACTGCTAAGAGCTGACCAGCATCCGCCGCTGTTTCCCTTAGCTTTCATATGAAGTCTTCCATGCTTAGGGGAGTGATTCTCATCCCACTGAGATGAGGCACTTAACTGGACATCGGAAATATCATTGTCCTCCACACCAACAGGCTCAGTGCACCCTACGTTTGTGCAAAAGGGACATAAAAGAAGCCATACAATAGACCATATTCGTTTTCTCAGTATTGGACTGGAAGTGTCAAAAACGTTGAGATACTTTGCCCTTTTAAGGAATCTCGAAAAAATATCTCCCTCCCAAATCTTTCCATGTAACCCCTCCCCCCTCACAATGTTGTTTTCTTATCGCCAACACCTCCTTTATCCGTTACCAACATTGAAGGGGGGAGCCGGAGGGAGACGGGGAGGTGCAAGTGGAAAATGTAACGTTAAGGTGGTTTTTTTTTTCTTATTGCGGTCTTTCCAATTCAGTGTCTCAACTACTTTTGTTGCTTATTGTAGCTTGCAATGGAGGCTAATGCAGGGGAATCTTTTCAAATGCAAATAACTTTTAACATTAGCCTCCATTGCAAACTAGTTCTAGTCCAATACTAAGAATACGAATATGGTCAATTGGTTCATCATTCAAAATATATCAATAGAGCATTGTTAGAGCCAATGCTCCGATTAACGACTAAACGGGAAAATAGACCTAGGTTCTATATTTGACAAACACAGGAGAGAAGACGGTTCTATTCTATTCCTTTTAAACGATTAGTGCCTTCATCAGATCATAGCCGTTTGACGCTTTAGACTTTAGACCGGATAAAATGGCCAATTTTAGCCACTGGGCACATGTTTTTCAACTACTCGATTTCGTAACTTGATCTTATCTCCGTTGTCTTTTGTAGCTTTCTGTAAGCGTGCGTCCGAAGATCGACCTCACCGTGCTTGTTTACAGAGTCGATGGGACTCAAATCTCGAGTTGGATACATCAATTAGACTTTTCGTAATGATAGCTGATAACAGACTAGCCTGGACATCATTTGTATCGGAGCTAAAGAAAGCTTTGCCAATAAACTTGACTTGCTAAAACGTTCCAGGTTCATACCTCGAAATGGTCTGAAAGATTTCGATTGCAAAGTGGTCCTGCCCTCTTTAAGTATGCCCTTATTTAGCGGGGTTCGTGCACTAGGTACCTCGGATTTTTTTACAGGTAAGAGAGTGGTTGCACTCTGATCTAGAGCAGCAAGAGTTATCTTCAATTTAAGAAAATACATGCCATAGTGGAAGGTATTAGAATTTGACCACTGGATCACTATCGATCTACATTATAACATAGAGATCGCAAAGCTTTCCCAGAACGGAAACAACGGTTAACTATCGGAGTTACTTACCAAGAGTGTTCGTATACAGGGGAGCGGAAACTGTAATTTTTAAAGGTCTTTTGACTTATGATATGATAAGATAATTTTGCAGGAGTTTCAATAGTACGTTGACGTACTTTTATAGGATAACTTTATGGTTGTTTTAAATTTTAATATTTAATTTAAATATACAGTATTAATATTTTGTTGGTTATTTTATGCACGACCCCACAAGTTACCAGCTTTGAAAACCATCGTGTTAAATATATATCGTGTTAAAATAAAGGTACTTCTTGTTCTTCTTTTTCTCATCATCATCATCATCATCATCATCATCATCATCATCATCATCATCATCATCATCATCATCATCATCTCCATCATCATCATCGCTATTATTATTATTATCATTGTTATCGTTATCGTTATCGTTAGCGTTATCGTTATCGTTACAGCCGCTTATTCAATACCGCCATATATAGTCAACGATGTTATGAGGTTTGGCCGCGGCCTGACGTCGATCTCTATTAAACTTCCCACTTGGGGGTTCCAATGTTGGGAAAGGAAACGTTTACTTCTTGGTAGACTTGATATTCTACCCCACATTGCACTTAAAAAAAATAAAAATAAAAATAAAAACGAAAACAAAAACAAAAAATAAAAATAAAAAGATAGCGGTGCTTCTGTAGAAGAATACTGTCCCTACAAATAACTGGAGCAGAGGCCTGCAAACAGTCAAGTGGTACCTGCACAGCCGTACAGTTCCATCCTCATTGATATATGTTTATTCCATGCAGTTGGCCGCAGCGTGATGTAGCGTGCTTTGATTGGAGGGTTTATTCTGTTGTGAACAATTGAGTCTCGATCTGTATTTCCTGAGAAGACCTAAAAAAAGACATAAAAATGGAAAAGGGGTTGTGTCACGGCAGTACAGTTAAGTTTTTGTAATTTCATCAATCACTCATCCCTGCTGGCTATGCAACTTGACGTTAACCCAGAAATTACTTTTGAACACCACAAATCAAAGCTTCGTGACAAAAATATCTTTGCCGAGCATAGACACTGTATGTTACAAACCACAGAGATGATCTTTATTTTATTTTTATTTATTTATTTTATTTAAAGATTCACCCCAAGGTGGGTGTTAAATACAATAGGACACTAAGTCCCCTACAAGGTATTTACACCCAAAAAGGTATTTACACACCTTTGAAAAACTGTTAAGATTGAACCGTTTTCAAAATAAAATTTAAAAAAACCTTAGTTGCAATCCATTCAACCTTGCCCATCCCTGCCTCCTTTTGTATGTGCTGTTTTATGTAAACTATTCTTTAGCATTGTAAGGGAGCAAAAGCGAGCACTCAGACTAATCTTGACGTCGGTGGTCAGCGGCACTTTCTTAAAGCGTTCAGCGCTAGAGCCGGCTTGAAGCAAAATGTGGGCACATTCTTGCCATTCCTTTGTTGTTACAACTAGAATGAATGGTATGTGAGCAAACGGCGGAGCAAAGGCCCTGGTGTTGAGTTCAAGGTTCGTGGCATGGGTCATGTAAATTTTCACGTGAATTAGCAAATGTAGTTTTCCGAAGCAAATGTCACGTCCAGCGTTTACTCGTACAAGCAACGACGAAAGGAGAGGGCAGGAGAGGCTGAACTGCGTTTACTTGTACAAGTAACAACAAACGGAGAGGCCAGGAGAGGCTGAACTGCGTTTACTCGTTCAAGCAACGACGAACGGAGCTCGAGGCCAGGAGAGGCTGAACTGCAAATTTTCGGTAAGATATAAGTGATTTGCAAAGTTAATGATCCACAAAATTAAACGCTTTTTCCAGTTCTCTCAAGTAAACTTATGTTCTCAAGGGGAGTAGTGCGTACCATGTTTTCTGACCTTTGCATTTCTTCTAAAATATGAGCGAGCTGGGAAATTTTGTAAGAAAGTTATCTTCGCTGCAACGTCTCAATGGAGGAATGAATTATGATGATGAAAAATTAGTGCAGACAAATCTCAATCATGAAAATAATCCATATAGTCGCTTAACAGAAAGACTATCTTTAAAAGGGCTACAACCATTTGATGTTGGTGGCTGTGGTGATTGCTTTTTTCGAGCCATTTCTCACCAGAAAACTCCTGAATTTCACACTGTAGTAAGACAGGCTGGAGTTATTTATTGAAAGCATTGCCACTGATTCCTGGGAGACTTAATTACTTGCAAAGAATGGCAGCACCTGGTACATGGTGTGATAATAACATAATTCAAGCTGTAGCTATCGAGCTCAATTGTGTAATTTATATTATTGAGTCCAGACTCTCTTGTGTCAATGGTTCTAGAGTGAGAACTACTCAAAATAGAGGAAAAGCAAGAGTTTTGTTTGTGAGGTACTCATAGAGGATTTACATTATGTCTGAACAGTGCCTGATACATTAAATGTTAATGTGTTAAAATATCTTAAGACAAAATTTCAGAAACAGATGATAAGCATAACAAAAAGACTTCAAAGAAAGAGACTTCAGTATGCAAAAACTAAGACAGCTAAGGACACAAAATAGCAAAACAAAGCCAACAGCAAATACCTTGCATGCCCAAAACAGCAATAATGTAGCATTTGCAAACAATTCACTTGCCAAAAACAGTGATACAGCAGTGTCTGATAACAGTTCACATGAATCAAACAATACAATATGTACTGCGAAAACTAGCATAGCAACTGCAAACAAATCATATGTCAAAAGCAACAATACAACAGCAACTACAAATAAATCACAGGCCAAAAAAAGTGGTACAACAGGAACTACAAAGGAGCCACATGCCCAAAATAGACATAAAGTCCTGGAGAAAAATGATTACTTAGCTAGCTTTCACACGCAAAGTGATAGAGATATTCACAAACAAAAGTGGGCTAGGACTAGCATGAACAATTTCCATAAGGCAAATGAATATAAGATTTGTAAATAGTAAGTTGAACAAACTTCCCACTTATCAGTGTTCAAGGTGCTCTGGAGAGAAAGATCTTCCAAAAAAAATTTCCAAATAAAATTATATGGTACCTTCTACAGTGCCCAATGAACGTTCTGGTTTAACTCAAGTTTAAGAAATGTTAATTGCCCGGGCACTTCCAATAATGCATATATATTTAAAACAAGGTGGCCAAAGGGGATATTCAGGGCACTGTGTTAAGGGAAGGTACGTTTTTTATTGGGGGGTGGGGGGGGGGGGGGGGGGGTGGGCGGGGTATTTTAGAATTTTTTTGCGAAAAAAGTCGTAGCCCTCCCATTTCCTGGATGGATTAATGCATGACCCTTCAAAAATACCCAAACAAAAATATCTGACCCTCCCCAGCCCCCCTAAACCTATCCAAGACAAAAATAACCGGAAGTGGAAATAACAAACTGGAAGTGTTACTCATATAACCGCGCTCATCTGCGCACAAAGTAGTTAATTGCGTGGTGTGTGATTGTACGGTGAAAACTTGAAAATGGGCAAGGATGTACGAGGAATAGAAAGAGGGAGATGTGCTTGTGGGGAATGCGAGGATTTCACGAGGTCTGATGGAGCTAAAAAGGATGCCCGCTACTCCTCTGACTCAGTTGATGGCACATCGGCTGTGGGAACAAGTGAAAGCACAAGTCCAGAGAAGTGGAAAGATGAAGACCTAGGGTGGTTCCCGAACCCAAAGGGCTAATATACTAAATTCTCAAATAGTATTCTGCCAAAATTCTACCTGTTCTTCTGGACCACTTGTCCCTACAAAGAACGCTTTCGCCACTGTTTCATGACTGAAGAAAGCGCCAGTGGGAAGTTCGCGAGGCTTTGAAAGCAATAAATCACAAGTTGGCTTTTGTGACTTCTGAAAATCCAGCGGCTGCGGGGAGATTCATGGAGGAGAATTTTAGCGCAAAACGCCATGACGCTACCACAATTAAGAACAACATTGATGACCTGTCAAAGCTGAAGGCTAAAATCGATGAACTGAATGCGAAAGTAACTGAAGATGATCTAGCGTTGTTCACTTCAAACGAACGGTATATTAAATCTGGCCACAAATTTAGTCACGATGCTAGTGGAGAATTTCTGGAGAGTTTGAAATCAATCAAAGAGACTGTCGGCGAAACCATGGGGCTGTTGGCTCAGTTGCGTCAATTTTCCCATTGAAACAGGGAAACGCGCTAAAACGGAAGTCGCGAATGCAAAAGCAGAACCGCCGCAAGAACGAGAAAAAGGAGAAGACGCCGCTATAAAGAAAACGAAGAGGCAATTAAACGAAACATTCTCCAGATCCAAGGAGACACTGAACTTACCTTGGATAAAGACTTCGTTATTGATCACGACATCCTTATCCCTGACGCAATTGCTACACTTAAGGTACACGAAATGTGTTACTTGTCTTCCATTTTAAACAACACCCCAGCAACCACTCAAGCTGTCAAAACAATCAGAGCCAGCCTCTCAAAACCTTGCTTCCGGAAGTTGGTCGGGATTGATGCGTGCCATGTGAAACAAACCCGTGGAGATAAACATGCAACCATCCAAAACAAAGCTGCTGTGTTGAACATGAAGAAGATGTAAAAGGTGAGAAACATCAAGATGAGATGGAGGAGGTGGATGAAGAAGAAGAAGAAGAAGAAGATGACAACAGTTCCTCCTTTGACGATAGTGATTAAATAGTTCCGCAAGGAATAGAACTTAAAACGTTGTTAAAAGTAAATTTGGCCCTTTTACACTTGTCTTTTCTCATGGGCCTTGTAAACCAAGTATCAACTGAAGAATAATACTATAGCTCTAAGTGTTGTCTAGCAAGTTCTGGTTTTTATAAAACAGTATAATTCTTTTGTTTACAATTTATAAATGTTTTTATATAAAAAAAGATGATCGCTTTTTGCCGTATAAAATATTTGGCGTGATTTGTTAAATGTATATTTAGACTATCATTTGGATTTCAGTTAAACAATTGCTATTATTATTAAAAACATAAATTTTAAATGTATCAATCCTTTTATCTGTGTAGTGTTTTGTGTGGCAGCCAGG
The DNA here is from genome assembly GCA_949126865.1 of Montipora capitata. Classification (NCBI taxonomy): domain Eukaryota; kingdom Metazoa; phylum Cnidaria; class Anthozoa; order Scleractinia; family Acroporidae; genus Montipora; species Montipora capitata. The sequence continues at coordinate 16,749,523 of OX421457.1, read as the reverse complement.
CACCGAGCAGGTGATCAATGCACACGCAAGGGAAAAATTACAGACAAATGTGTTAGAAATTAAAAATCCCACCGTGCGAATTTTAGAGCAGTTAGGAACCTCAGGTTTTCACATTATAATTCTTTGGATAGAAACTTCAGTTTCCAACTCATAAATTTTTCAACATTGACGGCTTTTATAAGTTACTTGACATCGTAGTTCCCATATGAACACGGTTACTTCCGAAGCGGCGTTTGCCTACACGTCAAGATGACGTCAGAAACCGTGATAAGGTCTATTCACGCACCTTTCGCGAAAACGCAATCAATCCTGTAGTGAAAAGTTAAAATAGTAATAGTTGTAAAAAGAAACAGTTTTTTTTTAGTAAGCTCTATTCCACATGCTCACGACTTTAAAATAATCTGGCAAAGTGGAATGTAGTGTTTTGCTAGTTCGGGACATGACAGCCGACAATAAGTCTGTTGTTTGATGGTCCCGTTGACTAAACTTCCCGCTATTTAAAAGTTTCCGTGTACGTGAGCGGCAGAGTCCATTTAGGTTAATGCTGCCATTTCAAACTATGGACTTGGCCAAAGACTCTGAAAATTTGAAATATGCCGCTAATACAGAAAGAAATTCCGAGGGATCGTGCGTAAATCTGTGCAACACGGATGATGCAGAAAGCCTCCAACCAATGAGTTGCAAACAGAAAGGGAAGGAGAAGAGATCGAAGTCGAAGGTTAAAGATACAACACTCAAGTCCCTCCAACCTCTTTCAGGCTCCAATAACCTAAGCTTGATAAATGACCTTCTGCGGACTAAAAGTGAAAGGAGACGCCAGAAGTTGATGGGACTTCGTGCTATTTTAGAAGACCTGCTTGCTCCGAAAGACGGCAGTGGGTTGCCAAGTGGCATTATGTCGTTTGACAGGGAAATGCAATGTTTTTACCTTTATTTCTTCGCTATCTTTCTCAAGGTCAAAGGTGTAGAATGTCAGGCAGTGTTTCTCTGTGATGTCAAAGGTCGTCCGTCCTGTCTCAAAAATTTGAATTTCAGGTTTTGTTTCAATCAATTGACCTACTATACAGAATATAAATAATCGCCCTGAATAAAGCATTGCAGTGTTACAGTGTACACAAACTGGACAATACAGTTAAGGCTTGTCAGACAGAGAAACACGAAATTTTACGAGAGCTATGTATATTGATTTTGCCGTGGTTATTTTATTTGATATGCCAATTTATTTTTTGACTACATATAATAAAAAATGTCCAACTGAATGGTCTTTTCCGGTGCAAAAAACTGCAGGACCATAGCCAACGCTAAATTTCCCCGGTATTACAATTTTGAAACGGAGGCAAATTTATTTTGTGTATTTTTATTAAAATTTCAATGAAAATTTTGGTTTTTTTAGTGTTCAAATTTTCTTTTTGTTGTCTAGATTTTGTGTCCGGCCATGGCCCAGTGACCTGAGCAAGGCACAGAACATCAAATTCAAAATTAATGATGGATTTTATATATTTCTTTACAGGGCCTATGAAATATTCGGCTCTTATGGAATCTACATATCAAAACACGAATTTCGTGATGAATTCCTTGACAATGACACTGGTCTAGGTGTCATCATACATTCGTGTAAATTTGGCCGATTCGTTATTTTAAATGACACCAAACTCGATATTTGTCAAACTGGAGCGAAAGATTGGCGAAATTGAGAAGACGATGGAGTCGGTGCGCGGCAAATGGACTGATGCTCGAGTTGGAGAACAAACGATAGCTCTTAAAGAATCTTTGGAAAGTACAATGGCAACATTGGAGCATCGAAGCAAACAGGATGAGCTGCCAAGAGGACTGCTCGTCGTCTTGTTGCTGAGCAGAGAATCACAAAACGAAGATTGGGTTCAGGACGAAAACAAGAGCTTGACTCAGAAGATGAGTAATGGCTAGTGAAGTGCATTGAAGACAAGGCGACCATTCACGGAAGAAGGCATGAATCTGTTCTTTATACGCATCACAGAGTTAAATGCAGAGATCTTCTAAATATTGCCAATTACCGTCAATTTAAGCAAGGGAAGAGACTTTTGAAGTCGGTTTCAAGCATTACCACTAGGGCCAGGGCAACAAGTAAGAGTTCGCGGCAAGCGAAGCGTCACTTAGGGAAAGGATTATGGTGTAGCAAAAAACCACCCAAGACTGAAGATCGTGGAAACGAGTGCACTCACCATCAGAAAAAGCAAGTACAGCTGGCTAAAGAAGAGTTTTTTTCAGGTGACAATGCCTTTGGGAGCCTTTGTATCAGCATGGATGATAAGGCATACTTGCGTCCAGAAACATCCGAGGGAGCTAAAGGAGCCAGGCAGCAAACTATTCTTCAGCCGTCAGATGAGACAAGAGCTACAATAGATCCTTGCCAGTACATGATTTTCCCGAGGCATCAGTGTACATTACCCCATCTGCGTTTAGGTTTATCCGCAAAGAGACAGAAGTGGTTGAATAAGAGGTTACACTGGTCACCAAAACGGATAACAGTATTGTGGTTGTTGAACCTAAAGCTTACGTGCCCACTCATGCATCAACTTGGGCGTCCAACAGCATGCGTCTTAGGTGGGAAAGGCCTGGTATCCACGAACCGGAAGAGTTCCATAGATATAGAAAATACTCGGAGGAACTACGTGGCTTATGTGCTCGAGTGCATGCCTGTACGTTATATTACATGGATTCGACAACAGAGATTGATATTCTGTCTGTGACTGGAGCTGACAAATGCCCATACAGGAAGTACGAACAGTTGCGCTTGCATTCTCTAGAGTACCAGGTTACAAGTGCAAGGGGGCGTTGGCAAGAAAATCAGGACATTAACGTCTCTGAGAGGGAGATTGGAGACAAGATAATCAATGTTGCTAATTGCCTCCTAGATTGTATCAGTAAGGCAGAAACGGATATGAAACGTGTAACTGGTGAACAGTTGCAGAGGGTACTGAATCCCGTACTCGATCAGAGTGATGAAGTCTTGAGAAGAATCGCCTGCCTCAGACTGCCACCTGTGTATCCGCGTTTACTAGAGTTAACTGATGCTGGTCCAGGGGTTGGTGTGTCCAGTGCAGAGTCCAGAATACGAATTCTAGAGAAAGCAAGAATGCATGGCAATGAACAGGTCTTGAGGATTCACCGGGCAAGAGAAGACTCGGGACAGAATGAATCAGAGCGACTCAATGCATGTATAGGTGATGCTCTGTGTGATGGAGGCAGTCTTAAATGGCAGATATACGAGACTTTACATGGACTTTCTGAAGAGGAAGTGAAGTCTCTTTCAACTTAAGATCTAGACGCGCACAGCAGTAAAGTCATGGAAAAAATGCGTGGGCTCTTGCTGAGGAAGTGTGTATACGAATTGACGACTTCCCAGCGCCACGGGGGTATATTTCAGCATTTTTGGTCGACCGACCAGAAAATCACTTTTTCTACAACCTTGAGTACTTGAAAGAGTATCTCGGGGTTACCAACAATCAAAAGAGTTCTGTTCCTGGGCATGGGTATTTTTCCAAGCTAGATCAATTTGAGAGCCTTCATTGCGAGAAAGAAGAGCTTTATATGGAATATAGACGAATGTCGTGTTTTCGAGCGAAATGGCCAACTATGTGAATTTTGCGAAGGATGACACTACCAGCGCTCTACTTCCAACTCGACGACCATATCCCGACTATGGAAAGCTACCAACCTTCCATTATCTCTCTTGGAGTGCAACCCCCACCAATGGCCGTGAGCCGGACGACTTCCAGCCTCGAGCTCAGATTAGGCGGTTTGAGGAAAGAGAACTAGTCAGTGGGGACAGTGAGGCTATTAGAAAGTTTTCAGATAAATAAATCGTCCCCGAAAAGCTTGTGGCAGAGTATGTTAAGCACCTTGCCGAGATAAGAATGCGCAAGGAGAAGAAAAAAGAAGAGACTGAAAGGGAGCGAATGGAACGGCTGAACCGGGAGTACTATGACATTGACTGGGCTGGACTGTACAACTCCGATAAGCTGTCGTCCTTGAGGGTGGACGAGCTATCCTTGTACTTTTCCCATCACAAGATCACCTTTTAAGGGAAGAAAGCTGAAAAGGTCGCAATGATCAAAGCTCACATTGGCAGCTTGCAGTACAATTCAATGGAGCGTCAACAACCTCGGCAGCCACCGCTAAGAAATGTGAGGCAACAAGTGACCTCATCACTTTCCGAGGTCGAAACTGACTCGCAAAGTGATGTAGTAGATCGAGTGACGAATCCTCACCGGAGACTGATTTTATACCAGAACCCCGCGACGAAACATCAAAATATGGGCGAGAGCGGGCACGGGTCTAGAGACAATTATGTTAGTTGGGAGAAGATAGTTTTTTGATAAGTAAATTTTTCGACACCTGTAAATAATTTAGATTAATCTCGACTGGTAGCTTTGCTTGTATATACTAAATAGAAGCGATATGGAGTATTTTTTTCCTTGCCAAAAAAAAACTATTACCCTCCCCGGGTTGAGAATAAAACAGGTTTGACCCTCCCCAATTTGTAAAAGAATTATTAAGGACCCTCCCCTCCGAAGCCCCGGCCCAACCCCCCCCCACCCCCCAATTAAAAACGTACCTTCCCTAATTTGCCCCAGAATGTTGGTGAACTAGCTAAATCTCAAGATATCCAAAAGATCTTTCTGTGATCGTGGTTAAGATAAAAGGAAAAGAAAACTCATTCAAAACTCTAAATGTAAGGAGGCAAGTTGTAGCAGATGCACTTTTCTGGCTGCTGAAACACAATCACCATTATTCGGATGTCGACTTAAATCAAGATGCATGAAACTCTTTACCTAACAATTTTGCACCAGGTGACCTTCTTTCAGTTGAAACACAAGACACTGCTAATTTAAGTGATGACTTGAAATACCAGATAGAGGCCCCTCAACACTAAAAAAATTCTAAATTTGCCTGTTGGTTCAAGAGGCAACAGTGACCTTAAAGGACAATATCTTTCAAGACTTCAAATCAATGGGTTCGCTCCTCGGTCCACTCATTGCAAATGCATTCATGAGCTCAATTGAAGCGAAATTGAGAGCAGACGGAAATATTCCCGACTTCTACAAACGCTTCGTAGACGACACATTCACCATCGTCCCTGGCATAGCCGCGGCCGAGACCTTTGTCTTCAAACTTCCCTAGTGTCATACTCAACTGAGAATCGTAGTATTTTAAATTGTAAGGTAATTACTTGCCCAAGTTGTGGCACGTCCCAGAGATTTGCATCTACAAAATCAGGGATCACAGCGCGATCGTGAGCAGAGATAGATGGGAAAGATACATGGTTCACAGCGTTCAACGACGTCATGCACAAATTGCTTCTCAAAGTCAATTTGACCATGCAAGCAAAATCTCATGAAATCACGGAGCTCTTCTTGGTCTAGAGAATATCTCTCGGTGCTATGATGCGAAGTCAAATTTTATCAAAGACATTATCAATTAGCACAAAAAACGTGCAAAACAAAAGTGTAATGGTTATTTATAGAGCAATATTTTAAAAGGGCAATACAAAATTCAACATAAACAAAAAGAGTGACTTTACTCAACCCATCAAGTTACTAGTCTAGTTTTTGACAGTTACTGTTTCGTTATTGTTGGCATTGTACTCTCAGGCCCCTTTAATTTAAATTATAAGATAACTACTTGCCCAAGTTTTGCTACATCCCAGAGATTTGCATCTCCACAATTGTGTGCAAAGAAAGATGGGAAAGATATATGGCTCACAGCCTTCAACAACACGCAAAAATTGGTTCTCAAGGTCAATTCAACCATGCAAGCAAAATTTCATGAAATCACGAAAGCTCTTCTTGGTATACAAAATATTTCTCTTCAATATGATACGAAGTCACATTTCATAAAATACATTATCAGTTACATGTAGCACAATAAACATGTACGACAGAAGTGATGTGTTGATTTATACCGAAAGCAATACTTTTATTGGGCAATACAAAATCCAACAGGAATAAAAAATGTTAGTTTACTTAACCCATCAAGTATTAGTTAGTGATTGACAGTTACTGTTTCATCTTTGTTGACTTTGTACTTGTAAACATGTTCCTGTTATTAACTGTTCTTAAACACTTGTTACTGTTTTGACTTATCTAAGTAAGTGCGTTTATTTTCAATAAAATTTTCATTCTATTTAAAGAGCGTCTTCTTTGCGTCCACGCCATTTGGGCGTTCAGTTAAGTTTTGGTTCTTGTCCTCCCTCCAAGAGTTTTCCGTCGGTTTTACCATCTCCCTCTAAGACCTACATTTCCAAATTCCTACTCCGTTAGCCACTTGAGGAAGAACTACTTTCTGGATGTTCTACCTCTAGAATATAAAATTAATTATTTCTCTATTTCAATTTCGACTTGGTTTCCTGTGTTGACAGTAGCCCTAACAACAACTAAAATAATAATAATAATAATAATAATAATAATAATAACAACAATAATAACAATAACAATATCAATAATAATAAATAAATGAACAGCACGAATCCACAGCCCCGCACTTTCCCCGCTTCTCCCACGCTATCCTCAACTATTGGTTACTGCTTGTATATTCCCTTTAAATTTATATGTTATGAATGCCATAGTTTATACCTAATTTGGAATCACGTTTCATCAGAGCCGTAATAGGAAGTTAATATTAAACGACTGCAGCGACAACTACGAGTTTTTCATTTCATGCGCGTGCATTATCGTCTGACACAAGTTTTCCAAGCCCAGGTGCTTTCAAGGAACAACTCACATTCATAGTCGTTCCCGCTGTCTTTTTTTTTTTTTTTTTTTGCTTTGGTTTCTTTTCAGAGGTCCAGATGACATGGCCATGCATGATTAACGAAGTACAGTGGCTCCACCTCAAAATAGTCTCCGCAGCCCCTTAGTAATGATAACGTAAGGCAATGTTTATTCATCTATTTATTTATTTATATATTTACTCATTTTTTATCGTTGAATCCACAATACAATGTATAAATAGGGTCACGCAAATACAGAGATTGAGGTACAAGGCATAAATAAGTTCATCTTTTCAAATTACACGGAAAGCAGAAGGCCATACTTAGTAACCTAATATTGTCTCCTTTTGCTAAATGAATCAAATTACATTATGATGCAAGTACTAAATAATTATTTTATAATCATTATCATAGAATAGGAGAAAGAAAAACGAAAACAACGAAAAAGAATTGATATTATTGATAAGTGTACATGGAAGAACTATTTATAGTTATAGTTCACCACTAAATTTTCTCCGATTCTTATTCGCTTAAATTGATCACGTGACGCGATAGTGTTCGTCCGCGGAGAGACACTATTTAAACAATAGAGTGTTTCTGTCGAAGAACTATCGGCTGATAGTTGCCCCGCGGAAATTTGATGTTCTTAAAACAAATATTTGCCCGAGAAGCGAAGCTACAATCCTAGACAAAACTGTTGGGAAGGTTAGCACTTTTGAAGTCTTCATCGCTTCTCTCCCCTCCCCCCTCCTTCAATGTTGTGCAAAACTGAATGGTTTCAGTGTGAAATTGTTGAGTTACCTTCCAACATTGAATAGGGGGGAGGGGGGCTATGTAAGAGAAAGTGAAACTATTTCTTTTGAGCTTTAACAGAAGCGGGTTGAAATACAGCTCTGGTGTGGTTCATTTACATAACCTTCCCAACTACTTTTGTCTATGATTGTCTGAAAATTTTGGGTGTGGTCTTAAATTGGAAAGACGACTTTTTCGTTAGCGTTTACAGTTCCTTTGAAAAACAAGCACAATTAGTGTTTTCTTTAACATTTAACTGCTTTTTACCATGTTATCATGAATTTTAGGCGTTTATCTGGTTAAAAATGAGGCAAGTTTTCAACTTTCATTACATGTGTTAGGACGTCATGTTGCATTGGTGTCTCAATACGGTATTAAATTGTAGAGCAAATAAAATGATGAAAATTCCTTCGTAAATGAACAGAAAGGGGAGGAGACTAAATGATAGTTAATTAAAACCAAAGAGCTGGTCTTGAAAGGTCAAACGAGTTCACATACTAAACTCTTACAATGTCAGTTGCACTTTGCCAAGTTGAGAGCAGCGCCTTTTAAAAACATCATATGCATTTCAAACAGATCACGGAGTCACATTAAATAAGTAAATTAACAGTGATTACTTCTTTTGCACCAGTAGCGTGACTAGGATGGCTTGTCAATCATTGACCTATTTTGGGAACAGTAAATATGTATGTGAACATTACTCCATTACATTACTCCATAAGAAAATGCGAAATATATGCCCAATGAATGTGATATTTTGCAACAATAACGTAGTTATATGTAAAGCATACTGGAATACGTACAATGTGTTTCTATTTACGGACAAAAGCTATTGTATCTACTTATTTTCAACATTACTCCATTGAAACCATGTATACAGAAAGGTTAATTAGATATGTTATTTCAATTTAAGCTCTCTTTATGGAGTAATGTTGCAATTTACCTGAAATAAAGCTGAAATGACCATGAAAAGTCCTACTACTATTTCCTTTGCAACCCTTTACACTCCAGTTTCAATATTTTATCTGTAGCTGTGCTGTAAAGGCATTATTTTAGGCTTCGAAAATGGAGTAATGTTTGGAGTGATGTCGGGAGTGATGTAAGTGCTCTTGCACTGCTCGCACCATTTCTTGCTAAATCGATTGAAATAAATCAGTTTTTGGCATTCTTCCAACGTCCTCCAAATAAGAAAGCTTTCTTTTAACGAATATGAAACATCAAACAACAAAAATGTATTTTTATGGCATTCTTAGTAAACATTTTCCCAACAGAACGGATTTTGGAGTAACGTTATGAAGCGTCACGCAAGTCTGAAATCCAAATCATAAAACGATGATTTGAACCAAATTGCAGTATTGTGAGATTTTATTTATGCATTGGAAAGTACATTATAAGATCATGTCCAGAATAAGAAATGGAAGCCACATGTCAAATACTACGAGAGTTATAAGCGTTCAAAGCAGATTTCCTACTCTCATACAATCCTAGACAAAACTGTTGGGAAGGTTAGCACTTTTGAAGTCTTCATCGCTTCTCTCCCCTCCCCCCTCCTTCAATGTTGTGCAAAACTGAATGGTTTCAGTGTGAAATTGTTGAGTTACCTTCCAACATTGAATAGGGGGGAGGGGGGCTATGTAAGAGAAAGTGAAACTATTTCTTTTGAGCTTTAACAGAAGCGGGTTGAAATACAGCTCTGGTGTGGTTCATTTACATAACCTTCCCAACTACTTTTGTCTATGATTGTCTGAAAATTTTGGGTGTGGTCTTAAATTGGAAAGACGACTTTTTCGTTAGCGTTTACAGTTCCTTTGAAAAACAAGCACAATTAGTGTTTTCTTTAACATTTAACTGCTTTTTACCATGTTATCATGAATTTTAGGCGTTTATCTGGTTAAAAATGAGGCAAGTTTTCAACTTTCATTACATGTGTTAGGACGTCATGTTGCATTGGTGTCTCAATACGGTATTAAATTGTAGAGCAAATAAAATGATGAAAATTCCTTCGTAAATGAACAGAAAGGGGAGGAGACTAAATGATAGTTAATTAAAACCAAAGAGCTGGTCTTGAAAGGTCAAACGAGTTCACATACTAAACTCTTACAATGTCAGTTGCACTTTGCCAAGTTGAGAGCAGCGCCTTTTAAAAACATCATATGCATTTCAAACAGATCACGGAGTCACATTAAATAAGTAAATTAACAGTGATTACTTCTTTTGCACCAGTAGCGTGACTAGGATGGCTTGTCAATCATTGACCTATTTTGGGAACAGTAAATATGTATGTGAACATTACTCCATTACATTACTCCATAAGAAAATGCGAAATATATGCCCAATGAATGTGATATTTTGCAACAATAACGTAGTTATATGTAAAGCATACTGGAATACGTACAATGTGTTTCTATTTACGGACAAAAGCTATTGTATCTACTTATTTTCAACATTACTCCATTGAAACCATGTATACAGAAAGGTTAATTAGATATGTTATTTCAATTTAAGCTCTCTTTATGGAGTAATGTTGCAATTTACCTGAAATAAAGCTGAAATGACCATGAAAAGTCCTACTACTATTTCCTTTGCAACCCTTTACACTCCAGTTTCAATATTTTATCTGTAGCTGTGCTGTAAAGGCATTATTTTAGGCTTCGAAAATGGAGTAATGTTTGGAGTGATGTCGGGAGTGATGTAAGTGCTCTTGCACTGCTCGCACCATTTCTTGCTAAATCGATTGAAATAAATCAGTTTTTGGCATTCTTCCAACGTCCTCCAAATAAGAAAGCTTTCTTTTAACGAATATGAAACATCAAACAACAAAAATGTATTTTTATGGCATTCTTAGTAAACATTTTCCCAACAGAACGGATTTTGGAGTAACGTTATGAAGCGTCACGCAAGTCTGAAATCCAAATCATAAAACGATGATTTGAACCAAATTGCAGTATTGTGAGATTTTATTTATGCATTGGAAAGTACATTATAAGATCATGTCCAGAATAAGAAATGGAAGCCACATGTCAAATACTACGAGAGTTATAAGCGTTCAAAGCAGATTTCCTACTCTCATACAATCCTAGACAAAACTGTTGGGAAGGTTAGCACTTTTGAAGTCTTCATCGCTTCTCTCCCCTCCCCCCTCCTTCAATGTTGTGCAAAACTGAATGGTTTCAGTGTGAAATTGTTGAGTTACCTTCCAACATTGAATAGGGGGGAGGGGGGCTATGTAAGAGAAAGTGAAACTATTTCTTTTGAGCTTTAACAGAAGCGGGTTGAAATACAGCTCCGGTGTGGTTCATTTACATAACCTTCCCAACTACTTTTGTCTATGATTGTCTGAAAATTTTGGGTGTGGTCTTAAATTGGAAAGACGACTTTTTCCTTAGCGTTTACAGTTCCTTTGAAAAACAAGCACAATTAGTGTTTTCTTTAACATTTAACTGCTTTTTACCATGTTATCATGAATTTTAGGCGTTTATCTGGTTAAAAATAAGGCAAGTTTTCAACTTTCATTACATGTGTTAGGACGTCATGTTGCATTGGTGTCTCAATACGGTATTAAATTGTAGAGCAAATAAAATGATGAAAATTCCTTCGTAAATGAACAGAAAGGGGAGGAGACTAAATGATAGTTAATTAAAACCAAAGAGCTGGTCTTGAAAGGTCAAACGAGTTCACATACTAAACTCTTACAATGTCAGTTGCACTTTGCCAAGTTGAGAGCAGCGCCTTTTAAAAACATCATATGCATTTCAAACAGATCACGGAGTCACATTAAATAAGTAAATTAACAGTGATTACTTCTTTTGCACCAGTAGCGTGACTAGGATGGCTTGTCAATCATTGACCTATTTTGGGAACAGTAAATATGTATGTGAACATTACTCCATTACATTACTCCATAAGAAAATGCGAAATATATGCCCAATGAATGTGATATTTTGCAACAATAACGTAGTTATATGTAAAGCATACTGGAATACGTACAATGTGTTTCTATTTACGGACAAAAGCTATTGTATCTACTTATTTTCAACATTACTCCATTGAAACCATGTATACAGAAAGGTTAATTAGATATGTTATTTCAATTTAAGCTCTCTTTATGGAGTAATGTTGCAATTTACCTGAAATAAAGCTGAAATGACCATGAAAAGTCCTACTACTATTTCCTTTGCAACCCTTTACACTCCAGTTTCAATATTTTATCTGTAGCTGTGCTGTAAAGGCATTATTTTAGGCTTCGAAAATGGAGTAATGTTTGGAGTGATGTCGGGAGTGATGTAAGTGCTCTTGCACTGCTCGCACCATTTCTTGCTAAATCGATTGAAATAAATCAGTTTTTGGCATTCTTCCAACGTCCTCCAAATAAGAAAGCTTTCTTTTAACGAATATGAAACATCAAACAACAAAAATGTATTTTTATGGCATTCTTAGTAAACATTTTCCCAACAGAACGGATTTTGGAGTAACGTTATGAAGCGTCACGCAAGTCTGAAATCCAAATCATAAAACGATGATTTGAACCAAATTGCAGTATTGTGAGATTTTATTTATGCATTGGAAAGTACATTATAAGATCATGTCCAGAATAAGAAATGGAAGCCACATGTCAAATACTACGAGAGTTATAAGCGTTCAAAGCAGATTTCCTACTCTCATACGCTGTCTGAAAATTTTGGGTGTGGTCTTAAATTGGAAAGACGACTTTTTCCTTAGCGTTTACAGTTCCTTTGAAAAACAAGCACAATTAGTGTTTTCTTTAACATTTAACTGCTTTTTACCATGTTATCATGAATTTTAGGCGTTTATCTGGTTAAAAATAAGGCAAGTTTTCAACTTTCATTACATGTGTTAGGACGTCATGTTGCATTGGTGTCTCAATACGGTATTAAATTGTAGAGCAAATAAAATGATGAAAATTCCTTCGTAAATGAACAGAAAGGGGAGGAGACTAAATGATAGTTAATTAAAACCAAAGAGCTGGTCTTGAAAGGTCAAACGAGTTCACATACTAAACTCTTACAATGTCAGTTGCACTTTGCCAAGTTGAGAGCAGCGCCTTTTAAAAACATCATATGCATTTCAAACAGATCACGGAGTCACATTAAATAAGTAAATTAACAGTGATTACTTCTTTTGCACCAGTAGCGTGACTAGGATGGCTTGTCAATCATTGACCTATTTTGGGAACAGTAAATATGTATGTGAACATTACCCATTACATTACTCCATAAGAAAATGCGAAATATATGCCCAATGAATGTGATATTTTGCAACAATAACGTAGTTATATGTAAAGCATACTGGAATACGTACAATGTGTTTCTATTTACGGACAAAAGCTATTGTATCTACTTATTTTCAACATTACTCCATTGAAACCATGTATACAGAAAGGTTAATTAGATATGTTATTTCAATTTAAGCTCTCTTTATGGAGTAATGTTGCAATTTACCTGAAATAAAGCTGAAATGACCATGAAAAGTCCTACTACTATTTCCTTTGCAACCCTTTACACTCCAGTTTCAATATTTTATCTGTAGCTGTGCTGTAAAGGCATTATTTTAGGCTTCGAAAATGGAGTAATGTTTGGAGTGATGTCGGGAGTGATGTAAGTGCTCTTGCACTGCTCGCACCATTTCTTGCTAAATCGATTGAAATAAATCAGTTTTTGGCATTCTTCCAACGTCCTCCAAATAAGAAAGCTTTCTTTTAACGAATATGAAACATCAAACAACAAAAATGTATTTTTATGGCATTCTTAGTAAACATTTTCCCAACAGAACGGATTTTGGAGTAACGTTATGAAGCGTCACGCAAGTCTGAAATCCAAATCATAAAACGATGATTTGAACCAAATTGCAGTATTGTGAGATTTTATTTATGCATTGGAAAGTACATTATAAGATCATGTCCAGAATAAGAAATGGAAGCCACATGTCAAATACTACGAGAGTTATAAGCGTTCAAAGCAGATTTCCTACTCTCATACAATCCTAGACAAAACTGTTGGGAAGGTTAGCACTTTTGAAGTCTTCATCGCTTCTCTCCCCTCCCCCCTCCTTCAATGTTGTGCAAAACTGAATGGTTTCAGTGTGAAATTGTTGAGTTACCTTCCAACATTGAATAGGGGGGAGGGGGGCTATGTAAGAGAAAGTGAAACTATTTCTTTTGAGCTTTAACAGAAGCGGGTTGAAATACAGCTCCGGTGTGGTTCATTTACATAACCTTCCCAACTACTTTTGTCTATGATTGTCTGAAAATTTTGGGTGTGGTCTTAAATTGGAAAGACGACTTTTTCCTTAGCGTTTACAGTTCCTTTGAAAAACAAGCACAATTAGTGTTTTCTTTAACATTTAACTGCTTTTTACCATGTTATCATGAATTTTAGGCGTTTATCTGGTTAAAAATAAGGCAAGTTTTCAACTTTCATTACATGTGTTAGGACGTCATGTTGCATTGGTGTCTCAATACGGTATTAAATTGTAGAGCAAATAAAATGATGAAAATTCCTTCGTAAATGAACAGAAAGGGGAGGAGACTAAATGATAGTTAATTAAAACCAAAGAGCTGGTCTTGAAAGGTCAAACGAGTTCACATACTAAACTCTTACAATGTCAGTTGCACTTTGCCAAGTTGAGAGCAGCGCCTTTTAAAAACATCATATGCATTTCAAACAGATCACGGAGTCACATTAAATAAGTAAATTAACAGTGATTACTTCTTTTGCACCAGTAGCGTGACTAGGATGGCTTGTCAATCATTGACCTATTTTGGGAACAGTAAATATGTATGTGAACATTACTCCATTACATTACTCCATAAGAAAATGCGAAATATATGCCCAATGAATGTGATATTTTGCAACAATAACGTAGTTATATGTAAAGCATACTGGAATACGTACAATGTGTTTCTATTTACGGACAAAAGCTATTGTATCTACTTATTTTCAACATTACTCCATTGAAACCATGTATACAGAAAGGTTAATTAGATATGTTATTTCAATTTAAGCTCTCTTTATGGAGTAATGTTGCAATTTACCTGAAATAAAGCTGAAATGACCATGAAAAGTCCTACTACTATTTCCTTTGCAACCCTTTACACTCCAGTTTCAATATTTTATCTGTAGCTGTGCTGTAAAGGCATTATTTTAGGCTTCGAAAATGGAGTAATGTTTGGAGTGATGTCGGGAGTGATGTAAGTGCTCTTGCACTGCTCGCACCATTTCTTGCTAAATCGATTGAAATAAATCAGTTTTTGGCATTCTTCCAACGTCCTCCAAATAAGAAAGCTTTCTTTTAACGAATATGAAACATCAAACAACAAAAATGTATTTTTATGGCATTCTTAGTAAACATTTTCCCAACAGAACGGATTTTGGAGTAACGTTATGAAGCGTCACGCAAGTCTGAAATCCAAATCATAAAACGATGATTTGAACCAAATTGCAGTATTGTGAGATTTTATTTATGCATTGGAAAGTACATTATAAGATCATGTCCAGAATAAGAAATGGAAGCCACATGTCAAATACTACGAGAGTTATAAGCGTTCAAAGCAGATTTCCTACTCTCATACAATCCTAGACAAAACTGTTGGGAAGGTTAGCACTTTTGAAGTCTTCATCGCTTCTCTCCCCTCCCCCCTCCTTCAATGTTGTGCAAAACTGAATGGTTTCAGTGTGAAATTGTTGAGTTACCTTCCAACATTGAATAGGGGGGAGGGGGGCTATGTAAGAGAAAGTGAAACTATTTCTTTTGAGCTTTAACAGAAGCGGGTTGAAATACAGCTCCGGTGTGGTTCATTTACATAACCTTCCCAACTACTTTTGTCTATGATTGTCTGAAAATTTTGGGTGTGGTCTTAAATTGGAAAGACGACTTTTTCCTTAGCGTTTACAGTTCCTTTGAAAAACAAGCACAATTAGTGTTTTCTTTAACATTTAACTGCTTTTTACCATGTTATCATGAATTTTAGGCGTTTATCTGGTTAAAAATAAGGCAAGTTTTCAACTTTCATTACATGTGTTAGGACGTCATGTTGCATTGGTGTCTCAATACGGTATTAAATTGTAGAGCAAATAAAATGATGAAAATTCCTTCGTAAATGAACAGAAAGGGGAGGAGACTAAATGATAGTTAATTAAAACCAAAGAGCTGGTCTTGAAAGGTCAAACGAGTTCACATACTAAACTCTTACAATGTCAGTTGCACTTTGCCAAGTTGAGAGCAGCGCCTTTTAAAAACATCATATGCATTTCAAACAGATCACGGAGTCACATTAAATAAGTAAATTAACAGTGATTACTTCTTTTGCACCAGTAGCGTGACTAGGATGGCTTGTCAATCATTGACCTATTTTGGGAACAGTAAATATGTATGTGAACATTACTCCATTACATTACTCCATAAGAAAATGCGAAATATATGCCCAATGAATGTGATATTTTGCAACAATAACGTAGTTATATGTAAAGCATACTGGAATACGTACAATGTGTTTCTATTTACGGACAAAAGCTATTGTATCTACTTATTTTCAACATTACTCCATTGAAACCATGTATACAGAAAGGTTAATTAGATATGTTATTTCAATTTAAGCTCTCTTTATGGAGTAATGTTGCAATTTACCTGAAATAAAGCTGAAATGACCATGAAAAGTCCTACTACTATTTCCTTTGCAACCCTTTACACTCCAGTTTCAATATTTTATCTGTAGCTGTGCTGTAAAGGCATTATTTTAGGCTTCGAAAATGGAGTAATGTTTGGAGTGATGTCGGGAGTGATGTAAGTGCTCTTGCACTGCTCGCACCATTTCTTGCTAAATCGATTGAAATAAATCAGTTTTTGGCATTCTTCCAACGTCCTCCAAATAAGAAAGCTTTCTTTTAACGAATATGAAACATCAAACAACAAAAATGTATTTTTATGGCATTCTTAGTAAACATTTTCCCAACAGAACGGATTTTGGAGTAACGTTATGAAGCGTCACGCAAGTCTGAAATCCAAATCATAAAACGATGATTTGAACCAAATTGCAGTATTGTGAGATTTTATTTATGCATTGGAAAGTACATTATAAGATCATGTCCAGAATAAGAAATGGAAGCCACATGTCAAATACTACGAGAGTTATAAGCGTTCAAAGCAGATTTCCTACTCTCATACAATCCTAGACAAAACTGTTGGGAAGGTTAGCACTTTTGAAGTCTTCATCGCTTCTCTCCCCTCCCCCCTCCTTCAATGTTGTGCAAAACTGAATGGTTTCAGTGTGAAATTGTTGAGTTACCTTCCAACATTGAATAGGGGGGAGGGGGGCTATGTAAGAGAAAGTGAAACTATTTCTTTTGAGCTTTAACAGAAGCGGGTTGAAATACAGCTCCGGTGTGGTTCATTTACATAACCTTCCCAACTACTTTTGTCTATGATTGTCTGAAAATTTTGGGTGTGGTCTTAAATTGGAAAGACGACTTTTTCCTTAGCGTTTACAGTTCCTTTGAAAAACAAGCACAATTAGTGTTTTCTTTAACATTTAACTGCTTTTTACCATGTTATCATGAATTTTAGGCGTTTATCTGGTTAAAAATAAGGCAAGTTTTCAACTTTCATTACATGTGTTAGGACGTCATGTTGCATTGGTGTCTCAATACGGTATTAAATTGTAGAGCAAATAAAATGATGAAAATTCCTTCGTAAATGAACAGAAAGGGGAGGAGACTAAATGATAGTTAATTAAAACCAAAGAGCTGGTCTTGAAAGGTCAAACGAGTTCACATACTAAACTCTTACAATGTCAGTTGCACTTTGCCAAGTTGAGAGCAGCGCCTTTTAAAAACATCATATGCATTTCAAACAGATCACGGAGTCACATTAAATAAGTAAATTAACAGTGATTACTTCTTTTGCACCAGTAGCGTGACTAGGATGGCTTGTCAATCATTGACCTATTTTGGGAACAGTAAATATGTATGTGAACATTACTCCATTACATTACTCCATAAGAAAATGCGAAATATATGCCCAATGAATGTGATATTTTGCAACAATAACGTAGTTATATGTAAAGCATACTGGAATACGTACAATGTGTTTCTATTTACGGACAAAAGCTATTGTATCTACTTATTTTCAACATTACTCCATTGAAACCATGTATACAGAAAGGTTAATTAGATATGTTATTTCAATTTAAGCTCTCTTTATGGAGTAATGTTGCAATTTACCTGAAATAAAGCTGAAATGACCATGAAAAGTCCTACTACTATTTCCTTTGCAACCCTTTACACTCCAGTTTCAATATTTTATCTGTAGCTGTGCTGTAAAGGCATTATTTTAGGCTTCGAAAATGGAGTAATGTTTGGAGTGATGTCGGGAGTGATGTAAGTGCTCTTGCACTGCTCGCACCATTTCTTGCTAAATCGATTGAAATAAATCAGTTTTTGGCATTCTTCCAACGTCCTCCAAATAAGAAAGCTTTCTTTTAACGAATATGAAACATCAAACAACAAAAATGTATTTTTATGGCATTCTTAGTAAACATTTTCCCAACAGAACGGATTTTGGAGTAACGTTATGAAGCGTCACGCAAGTCTGAAATCCAAATCATAAAACGATGATTTGAACCAAATTGCAGTATTGTGAGATTTTATTTATGCATTGGAAAGTACATTATAAGATCATGTCCAGAATAAGAAATGGAAGCCACATGTCAAATACTACGAGAGTTATAAGCGTTCAAAGCAGATTTCCTACTCTCATACAATCCTAGACAAAACTGTTGGGAAGGTTAGCACTTTTGAAGTCTTCATCGCTTCTCTCCCCTCCCCCCTCCTTCAATGTTGTGCAAAACTGAATGGTTTCAGTGTGAAATTGTTGAGTTACCTTCCAACATTGAATAGGGGGGAGGGGGGCTATGTAAGAGAAAGTGAAACTATTTCTTTTGAGCTTTAACAGAAGCGGGTTGAAATACAGCTCCGGTGTGGTTCATTTACATAACCTTCCCAACTACTTTTGTCTATGATTGTCTGAAAATTTTGGGTGTGGTCTTAAATTGGAAAGACGACTTTTTCCTTAGCGTTTACAGTTCCTTTGAAAAACAAGCACAATTAGTGTTTTCTTTAACATTTAACTGCTTTTTACCATGTTATCATGAATTTTAGGCGTTTATCTGGTTAAAAATAAGGCAAGTTTTCAACTTTCATTACATGTGTTAGGACGTCATGTTGCATTGGTGTCTCAATACGGTATTAAATTGTAGAGCAAATAAAATGATGAAAATTCCTTCGTAAATGAACAGAAAGGGGAGGAGACTAAATGATAGTTAATTAAAACCAAAGAGCTGGTCTTGAAAGGTCAAACGAGTTCACATACTAAACTCTTACAATGTCAGTTGCACTTTGCCAAGTTGAGAGCAGCGCCTTTTAAAAACATCATATGCATTTCAAACAGATCACGGAGTCACATTAAATAAGTAAATTAACAGTGATTACTTCTTTTGCACCAGTAGCGTGACTAGGATGGCTTGTCAATCATTGACCTATTTTGGGAACAGTAAATATGTATGTGAACATTACTCCATTACATTACTCCATAAGAAAATGCGAAATATATGCCCAATGAATGTGATATTTTGCAACAATAACGTAGTTATATGTAAAGCATACTGGAATACGTACAATGTGTTTCTATTTACGGACAAAAGCTATTGTATCTACTTATTTTCAACATTACTCCATTGAAACCATGTATACAGAAAGGTTAATTAGATATGTTATTTCAATTTAAGCTCTCTTTATGGAGTAATGTTGCAATTTACCTGAAATAAAGCTGAAATGACCATGAAAAGTCCTACTACTATTTCCTTTGCAACCCTTTACACTCCAGTTTCAATATTTTATCTGTAGCTGTGCTGTAAAGGCATTATTTTAGGCTTCGAAAATGGAGTAATGTTTGGAGTGATGTCGGGAGTGATGTAAGTGCTCTTGCACTGCTCGCACCATTTCTTGCTAAATCGATTGAAATAAATCAGTTTTTGGCATTCTTCCAACGTCCTCCAAATAAGAAAGCTTTCTTTTAACGAATATGAAACATCAAACAACAAAAATGTATTTTTATGGCATTCTTAGTAAACATTTTCCCAACAGAACGGATTTTGGAGTAACGTTATGAAGCGTCACGCAAGTCTGAAATCCAAATCATAAAACGATGATTTGAACCAAATTGCAGTATTGTGAGATTTTATTTATGCATTGGAAAGTACATTATAAGATCATGTCCAGAATAAGAAATGGAAGCCACATGTCAAATACTACGAGAGTTATAAGCGTTCAAAGCAGATTTCCTACTCTCATACAATCCTAGACAAAACTGTTGGGAAGGTTAGCACTTTTGAAGTCTTCATCGCTTCTCTCCCCTCCCCCCTCCTTCAATGTTGTGCAAAACTGAATGGTTTCAGTGTGAAATTGTTGAGTTACCTTCCAACATTGAATAGGGGGGAGGGGGGCTATGTAAGAGAAAGTGAAACTATTTCTTTTGAGCTTTAACAGAAGCGGGTTGAAATACAGCTCCGGTGTGGTTCATTTACATAACCTTCCCAACTACTTTTGTCTATGATTGTCTGAAAATTTTGGGTGTGGTCTTAAATTGGAAAGACGACTTTTTCCTTAGCGTTTACAGTTCCTTTGAAAAACAAGCACAATTAGTGTTTTCTTTAACATTTAACTGCTTTTTACCATGTTATCATGAATTTTAGGCGTTTATCTGGTTAAAAATAAGGCAAGTTTTCAACTTTCATTACATGTGTTAGGACGTCATGTTGCATTGGTGTCTCAATACGGTATTAAATTGTAGAGCAAATAAAATGATGAAAATTCCTTCGTAAATGAACAGAAAGGGGAGGAGACTAAATGATAGTTAATTAAAACCAAAGAGCTGGTCTTGAAAGGTCAAACGAGTTCACATACTAAACTCTTACAATGTCAGTTGCACTTTGCCAAGTTGAGAGCAGCGCCTTTTAAAAACATCATATGCATTTCAAACAGATCACGGAGTCACATTAAATAAGTAAATTAACAGTGATTACTTCTTTTGCACCAGTAGCGTGACTAGGATGGCTTGTCAATCATTGACCTATTTTGGGAACAGTAAATATGTATGTGAACATTACTCCATTACATTACTCCATAAGAAAATGCGAAATATATGCCCAATGAATGTGATATTTTGCAACAATAACGTAGTTATATGTAAAGCATACTGGAATACGTACAATGTGTTTCTATTTACGGACAAAAGCTATTGTATCTACTTATTTTCAACATTACTCCATTGAAACCATGTATACAGAAAGGTTAATTAGATATGTTATTTCAATTTAAGCTCTCTTTATGGAGTAATGTCGCAATTTACCTGATATAAAGCTGAAATGACCATGAAAAGTCCTACTACTATTTCCTTTGCAACCCTTTACACTCCAGTTTCAATATTTTATCTGTAGCTGTGCTGTAAAGGCATTATTTTAGGCTTCGAAAATGGAGTAATGTTTGGAGTGATGTCGGGAGTGATGTAAGTGCTCTTGCACTGCTCGCACCATTTCTTGCTAAATCGATTGAAATAAATCAGTTTTTGGCATTCTTCCAACGTCCTCCAAATAAGAAAGCTTTCTTTTAACGAATATGAAACATCAAACAACAAAAATGTATTTTTATGGCATTCTTAGTAAACATTTTCCCAACAGAACGGATTTTGGAGTAACGTTATGAAGCGTCACGCAAGTCTGAAATCCAAATCATAAAACGATGATTTGAACCAAATTGCAGTATTGTGAGATTTTATTTATGCATTGGAAAGTACATTATAAGATCATGTCCAGAATAAGAAATGGAAGCCACATGTCAAATACTACGAGAGTTATAAGCGTTCAAAGCAGATTTCCTACTCTCATACAATCCTAGACAAAACTGTTGGGAAGGTTAGCACTTTTGAAGTCTTCATCGCTTCTCTCCCCTCCCCCCTCCTTCAATGTTGTGCAAAACTGAATGGTTTCAGTGTGAAATTGTTGAGTTACCTTCCAACATTGAATAGGGGGGAGGGGGGCTATGTAAGAGAAAGTGAAACTATTTCTTTTGAGCTTTAACAGAAGCGGGTTGAAATACAGCTCCGGTGTGGTTCATTTACATAACCTTCCCAACTACTTTTGTCTATGATTGTCTGAAAATTTTGGGTGTGGTCTTAAATTGGAAAGACGACTTTTTCCTTAGCGTTTACAGTTCCTTTGAAAAACAAGCACAATTAGTGTTTTCTTTAACATTTAACTGCTTTTTACCATGTTATCATGAATTTTAGGCGTTTATCTGGTTAAAAATAAGGCAAGTTTTCAACTTTCATTACATGTGTTAGGACGTCATGTTGCATTGGTGTCTCAATACGGTATTAAATTGTAGAGCAAATAAAATGATGAAAATTCCTTCGTAAATGAACAGAAAGGGGAGGAGACTAAATGATAGTTAATTAAAACCAAAGAGCTGGTCTTGAAAGGTCAAACGAGTTCACATACTAAACTCTTACAATGTCAGTTGCACTTTGCCAAGTTGAGAGCAGCGCCTTTTAAAAACATCATATGCATTTCAAACAGATCACGGAGTCACATTAAATAAGTAAATTAACAGTGATTACTTCTTTTGCACCAGTAGCGTGACTAGGATGGCTTGTCAATCATTGACCTATTTTGGGAACAGTAAATATGTATGTGAACATTACTCCATTACATTACTCCATAAGAAAATGCGAAATATATGCCCAATGAATGTGATATTTTGCAACAATAACGTAGTTATATGTAAAGCATACTGGAATACGTACAATGTGTTTCTATTTACGGACAAAAGCTATTGTATCTACTTATTTTCAACATTACTCCATTGAAACCATGTATACAGAAAGGTTAATTAGATATGTTATTTCAATTTAAGCTCTCTTTATGGAGTAATGTCGCAATTTACCTGAAATAAAGCTGAAATGACCATGAAAAGTCCTACTACTATTTCCTTTGCAACCCTTTACACTCCAGTTTCAATATTTTATCTGTAGCTGTGCTGTAAAGGCATTATTTTAGGCTTCGAAAATGGAGTAATGTTTGGAGTGATGTCGGGAGTGATGTAAGTGCTCTTGCACTGCTCGCACCATTTCTTGCTAAATCGATTGAAATAAATCAGTTTTTGGCATTCTTCCAACGTCCTCCAAATAAGAAAGCTTTCTTTTAACGAATATGAAACATCAAACAACAAAAATGTATTTTTATGGCATTCTTAGTAAACATTTTCCCAACAGAACGGATTTTGGAGTAACGTTATGAAGCGTCACGCAAGTCTGAAATCCAAATCATAAAACGATGATTTGAACCAAATTGCAGTATTGTGAGATTTTATTTATGCATTGGAAAGTACATTATAAGATCATGTCCAGAATAAGAAATGGAAGCCACATGTCAAATACTACGAGAGTTATAAGCGTTCAAAGCAGATTTCCTACTCTCATACAATCCTAGACAAAACTGTTGGGAAGGTTAGCACTTTTGAAGTCTTCATCGCTTCTCTCCCCTCCCCCCTCCTTCAATGTTGTGCAAAACTGAATGGTTTCAGTGTGAAATTGTTGAGTTACCTTCCAACATTGAATAGGGGGGAGGGGGGCTATGTAAGAGAAAGTGAAACTATTTCTTTTGAGCTTTAACAGAAGCGGGTTGAAATACAGCTCCGGTGTGGTTCATTTACATAACCTTCCCAACTACTTTTGTCTATGATTGTCTGAAAATTTTGGGTGTGGTCTTAAATTGGAAAGACGACTTTTTCCTTAGCGTTTACAGTTCCTTTGAAAAACAAGCACAATTAGTGTTTTC
Organism: Montipora capitata; assembly: GCA_949126865.1. Lineage (NCBI taxonomy): Eukaryota > Metazoa > Cnidaria > Anthozoa > Scleractinia > Acroporidae > Montipora > Montipora capitata. The sequence continues at coordinate 16,726,076 of OX421457.1, read as the reverse complement.
TTTAACATTTAACTGCTTTTTACCATGTTATCATGAATTTTAGGCGTTTATCTGGTTAAAAATAAGGCAAGTTTTCAACTTTCATTACATGTGTTAGGACGTCATGTTGCATTGGTGTCTCAATACGGTATTAAATTGTAGAGCAAATAAAATGATGAAAATTCCTTCGTAAATGAACAGAAAGGGGAGGAGACTAAATGATAGTTAATTAAAACCAAAGAGCTGGTCTTGAAAGGTCAAACGAGTTCACATACTAAACTCTTACAATGTCAGTTGCACTTTGCCAAGTTGAGAGCAGCGCCTTTTAAAAACATCATATGCATTTCAAACAGATCACGGAGTCACATTAAATAAGTAAATTAACAGTGATTACTTCTTTTGCACCAGTAGCGTGACTAGGATGGCTTGTCAATCATTGACCTATTTTGGGAACAGTAAATATGTATGTGAACATTACTCCATTACATTACTCCATAAGAAAATGCGAAATATATGCCCAATGAATGTGATATTTTGCAACAATAACGTAGTTATATGTAAAGCATACTGGAATACGTACAATGTGTTTCTATTTACGGACAAAAGCTATTGTATCTACTTATTTTCAACATTACTCCATTGAAACCATGTATACAGAAAGGTTAATTAGATATGTTATTTCAATTTAAGCTCTCTTTATGGAGTAATGTTGCAATTTACCTGAAATAAAGCTGAAATGACCATGAAAAGTCCTACTACTATTTCCTTTGCAACCCTTTACACTCCAGTTTCAATATTTTATCTGTAGCTGTGCTGTAAAGGCATTATTTTAGGCTTCGAAAATGGAGTAATGTTTGGAGTGATGTCGGGAGTGATGTAAGTGCTCTTGCACTGCTCGCACCATTTCTTGCTAAATCGATTGAAATAAATCAGTTTTTGGCATTCTTCCAACGTCCTCCAAATAAGAAAGCTTTCTTTTAACGAATATGAAACATCAAACAACAAAAATGTATTTTTATGGCATTCTTAGTAAACATTTTCCCAACAGAACGGATTTTGGAGTAACGTTATGAAGCGTCACGCAAGTCTGAAATCCAAATCATAAAACGATGATTTGAACCAAATTGCAGTATTGTGAGATTTTATTTATGCATTGGAAAGTACATTATAAGATCATGTCCAGAATAAGAAATGGAAGCCACATGTCAAATACTACGAGAGTTATAAGCGTTCAAAGCAGATTTCCTACTCTCATACAATCCTAGACAAAACTGTTGGGAAGGTTAGCACTTTTGAAGTCTTCATCGCTTCTCTCCCCTCCCCCCTCCTTCAATGTTGTGCAAAACTGAATGGTTTCAGTGTGAAATTGTTGAGTTACCTTCCAACATTGAATAGGGGGGAGGGGGGCTATGTAAGAGAAAGTGAAACTATTTCTTTTGAGCTTTAACAGAAGCGGGTTGAAATACAGCTCCGGTGTGGTTCATTTACATAACCTTCCCAACTACTTTTGTCTATGATTGTCTGAAAATTTTGGGTGTGGTCTTAAATTGGAAAGACGACTTTTTCCTTAGCGTTTACAGTTCCTTTGAAAAACAAGCACAATTAGTGTTTTCTTTAACATTTAACTGCTTTTTACCATGTTATCATGAATTTTAGGCGTTTATCTGGTTAAAAATAAGGCAAGTTTTCAACTTTCATTACATGTGTTAGGACGTCATGTTGCATTGGTGTCTCAATACGGTATTAAATTGTAGAGCAAATAAAATGATGAAAATTCCTTCGTAAATGAACAGAAAGGGGAGGAGACTAAATGATAGTTAATTAAAACCAAAGAGCTGGTCTTGAAAGGTCAAACGAGTTCACATACTAAACTCTTACAATGTCAGTTGCACTTTGCCAAGTTGAGAGCAGCGCCTTTTAAAAACATCATATGCATTTCAAACAGATCACGGAGTCACATTAAATAAGTAAATTAACAGTGATTACTTCTTTTGCACCAGTAGCGTGACTAGGATGGCTTGTCAATCATTGACCTATTTTGGGAACAGTAAATATGTATGTGAACATTACTCCATTACATTACTCCATAAGAAAATGCGAAATATATGCCCAATGAATGTGATATTTTGCAACAATAACGTAGTTATATGTAAAGCATACTGGAATACGTACAATGTGTTTCTATTTACGGACAAAAGCTATTGTATCTACTTATTTTCAACATTACTCCATTGAAACCATGTATACAGAAAGGTTAATTAGATATGTTATTTCAATTTAAGCTCTCTTTATGGAGTAATGTTGCAATTTACCTGAAATAAAGCTGAAATGACCATGAAAAGTCCTACTACTATTTCCTTTGCAACCCTTTACACTCCAGTTTCAATATTTTATCTGTAGCTGTGCTGTAAAGGCATTATTTTAGGCTTCGAAAATGGAGTAATGTTTGGAGTGATGTCGGGAGTGATGTAAGTGCTCTTGCACTGCTCGCACCATTTCTTGCTAAATCGATTGAAATAAATCAGTTTTTGGCATTCTTCCAACGTCCTCCAAATAAGAAAGCTTTCTTTTAACGAATATGAAACATCAAACAACAAAAATGTATTTTTATGGCATTCTTAGTAAACATTTTCCCAACAGAACGGATTTTGGAGTAACGTTATGAAGCGTCACGCAAGTCTGAAATCCAAATCATAAAACGATGATTTGAACCAAATTGCAGTATTGTGAGATTTTATTTATGCATTGGAAAGTACATTATAAGATCATGTCCAGAATAAGAAATGGAAGCCACATGTCAAATACTACGAGAGTTATAAGCGTTCAAAGCAGATTTCCTACTCTCATACAATCCTAGACAAAACTGTTGGGAAGGTTAGCACTTTTGAAGTCTTCATCGCTTCTCTCCCCTCCCCCCTCCTTCAATGTTGTGCAAAACTGAATGGTTTCAGTGTGAAATTGTTGAGTTACCTTCCAACATTGAATAGGGGGGAGGGGGGCTATGTAAGAGAAAGTGAAACTATTTCTTTTGAGCTTTAACAGAAGCGGGTTGAAATACAGCTCTGGTGTGGTTCATTTACATAACCTTCCCAACTACTTTTGTCTATGATTGTAGTTTTAAGAACATCAAATTTCCAAGGGGCAACTATCAGACCGATAGTTCCGAGACATAAACACTCTATTGTCTTTATTGTTCACCACTAAATTTTCTTCCGCCCGCCAGTTGAAAAACAGTCAAAACCCACTTAATGCAGATCAATCAAATATTTATTCATGCGTACAGGCTGTCACAAATGTCAATAATTCGCAGCGTACATTGGCTAAAGAATAGCGTACAACTGTCAACTGTTTTTTCGGCGGACGACTACTATCCATCCGGGTATTTTTCTCAGACGGGCACTATGGGCTGATAGTGTCTCTCCGCGGACGAACACTATCGCGTCACGTGATCAATTTAAACCAATAAGAATCGGAGAAAATTTAGTGGTGAACTATAACAGCCCATAGTGCCCGTTCGCGGAAAATACCCGGATGGATAGTACTCGTCCGTGAAAATACCTCTGTAAACAAGCGGCCTTATGGAAAATAAACAATCGAAATTGTATTAAGTTAAGAGGGTTTTTGTTTGTTTTCTTTTTCAAATTTTACATTGGCTGACACGGCTTTCGTCTAATAACGTTGAAAATAATTCAACATGATTTTTGAGCTGGCGCGCGGAAGAAAATTTAGTAGTGAACAATAAAGACAATAGAGTGTTTATGTCTCGGAACTATCGGTCTGATAGTTGCCCCTTGGAAATTTGATGTTCTTAAAACTAGCATATTTGCCCTCGAAGGTTCGCTTCTCGGGCAAATATTTGTTTTAAGAACATCAGATTTCCGCGGGGCAACTATCAGCCGATAGTTCCTCGACAGAAACACTCTATTGTTTAAGTAGTCATTGATTAATACTAAGCAACAAAATGATGCTTAAGGAGGCTAGAACCAGTTTCAACGCTTTCAAGTGACTCTCTTATTAGAAGGATCGGCGCCACAACGTTGTATCATATATTGGCAATATTGTGGTACCAAATGAAACACGAATTATTGCTGAACAAGATACTGTCATTATTGTGACGTAACATGTCACTGTGGCAACGGGCAAGCTAAAAACACCCTTTCTTTCGTCTTTAGTTGCTTACATCCCAAAAACTAACTCGGTGACCCCCATTTTTTATTTCTGAAAAGAAATCACAAGGGCATGATGAAACTTTCTGCAAAGTTTTAAAAAATTCTATAGGGTGGATTCAGAGCCACCTTAATTTTGTGATTTTTTTAAGGTAGCTCTGAATCCTCTCGATATAATTTTTTTTTGTTAACTTTGCCGAAAGTTTCACCGTGACCTTATAATTACTTTTCAGCAATAAAAAAAAGGAGGTCAACGAGTTCGGTTTTGAGACATGAGCAACTAAATCTAAAATATAGGGTGTTTTTGCTGGGCTTTCCCGTTGCCAAGGTAACGTATTACATCATAATAATGATCACATCTTGTTTGGAAATAATCGGTGTTTCATATGGTACCATAACATTGTTGTTACGTGATAGAGTGTTGTAGCGTTACTCGATCTACACAGAGAGTCTTCTAAGTGTTGAAACCCTTTTCGAGCCTCGTTAAGTGCCATTTGGGACAAATTCTGAGTGCGTTTGTTGCGAATTTCCAAAGAAATATCGTTAAACAAGTAATGCCAATAACATTTGGGCAATATCTCTTTTAATCACTTCTAAAAAATTCAATTATAACTAAATGAGAAGAAGCACTACGAGTGCTATTATATCTATGTTTCTCAGATACTCGAATTATGGTGAGGGTGGGAAACGTATCACCGTCCAAGTAATCATAAAAAAAGCGGACAAGTATTAAGTTTGACAATATCAGGGAATTCCAGTAAATTGAAGGATGCATAATGAGGAGTTATGGGTTCCATTAAAGGAATATTATCAATGATACGAACGGCCTTATTTTGTAGTTTAACTACAGCAGAAAGCGGGCCCCATCATTATTACCACAAAAAACACACATCAATGAATGAGATACGAATAGATAAGATAATAATGCATATGAATGAGAGATGGCTTACTTTTAAAAAAATGCTTTGGCTTAATTATAGTATTTAGATTTTTTGCTAATTTTGCTGCAAACGTTTGTGCCAGCTAAAGAAGCTGTCGACAATATGTATACAGCAAGATACAAAATTGTAGCCGCGCTAGCCTAGCTGTTACCAACGTATATTTGAATAAATCCGAAAGCCGAGTCTAAAAGATGAAAATATCCTCACCTTTGGTGAGGTCCGACCTGGCTCTTTGTAAAAGTGGAAGACAATTCCATCATTGCTGTACTGTAACCTGTATGCTGTAACATACTGATCATGAGGATCAAGTCCATGTCTGCCTTGGGTCGCTAGTCCAGTCACCATGGTATAGCTTCCGAGATCAATACGCAGCCATTGGTTTAAGTCGTTTCTTCGAGATGACCAGCTTCCTACTTTTCCAGCACTTCTCTTAAACTGCAGTCTTCCTTGTCTAGGGGCATGATCGCTATCCCACTGTGAAGAGCCGGTTATCTGCGAATCGGTGATTGCTCCACTTTCCATACCCAGTGGCGCAACGCAACCTACATTTAACCGGTAAAAAGAAATCAAAACTTCAAGCGTACAATCAACTTGAAATTATCAAGGAGCAACGGCAATAATATACTACAAACCTTAAATAGAACTCTAAGAATCTCTTCCCTTACCTTCCCCCAAAAGGTGCGCTTTATGTTCACTCCTGAACCAAGCCTTTCGAATGCTAATGTTTGTGGAAGTGGTCAGATGATAAACTTTTTCAAGCAGAGCAGATGACCATAAAGATCATTTTATTTTAATGAACCAAGTATATGTTTCTTTCATATAAAGTCTTTAAGGTGGCCAGACACGAGGGGTCATGCTGCAGGGGCATGTAGCTAGCAGGGACAAAATTACAACATTTGCACACACATGAAAAGGTTGCGGGTAAATGTTTCAGGGATATGTTGCAGCGACTTGTCCCTTGAAGTTCAAGAACTTGAACTTCATGGGACACGTCGCGGGGACGAATTAACCCTTTAATTGGTGTTGCACAATTATAAAATTATCCGTAAACACGGGCAAGGGGACTGCAACATATCTCTGAAACACGTAACCGCAACATTTTCATGTTTCTGCACATGTTGTGATTTTGTCCCCGCTACACGTTCCTGCTACATGTCGCTTCAGTGTGCACTGATCAAGATTTTTTGGCACTGCAACATGTCGCTGCAACATGGCCCTGCAACATGACCCCTCGTGTCTCCCCACCTTTATCAAATAGACCTAAGCGGCTAACTCAATGTTGTATCCAATTCAAATCTCCCGGGATTAAGATTCTTTGTGCGTTGTATTTGCATAATAATGTAGCATTCATAGCGGAGCTCAGGCGCGCGAATCATGGGAACAGGGGAGGCGCGAGCGGAGCACCATAATTAAGAAAATATGGTAACAAATCGATGCGAGAAAATTTGGTTTTGGTGACCGTACGTCCGTCCACCTCTCCATTCATGCCAATGTGACCAGTATAGCGTAACCATATCACGGGCTCAAGTTTAGCGCTCATCCAGGAAATCCAGAAGGCAATACTCCAGTTGACACTAGCTAGTTTACAGCATACATCTTTTATATTGGATATCAATGTTAAGGTCAATTGACACCTGCCAAAAGAAGGTATCCGCTGACCAGTATCACGTGACCTTATCGCGCGCTCAAGTTGAACCTTATCGAGCTCAAGTTTTTTTTTTTTTAGGTTAACCGCTGACCAGGGACTTGTTGTTAATTAGATGGCAGGTTTAAGCCAGGTCAGACACTCACACCTGAGCATACCGCATAAACGAGGCTTAATTTTTCGCGCTCTTCCTATGGCTCGATGCGGCTACACGGCTATGCAACGTCAACAAAAGACAGCCGATGCTTCTCGCGCTCAGGTATGGTTTGGACAAAATATTTTTTTCTTGCATTTTTCGCTGGTTTCAATCCAGGCTGGACATAATATAGCTGTGGTCAGGACACACTAGTGGCTACGTAGTTATTCAAGTCAAGCATTGGAGGGATATAAACATAAACCTGAGTATTTATTTTTCATTTGTTTAATGCTGCTTTTTGCTCTGAATTGCAATTTTTGGCATGAGTCTTATCTTAAGATTTTTAATTTTGAATCTGCTAAGGTTGCAAGATACCTGGACGGCGTACGACAGAATAACAGAAACGAAAGAATATAGAAAGAGAACGAGAAGGACAAAACGGTACACCAGTAATAGCTCAAACGTGGAGGAAGGAGTTACTCCACAAATTCTTTTCTTAGACACTAAACCGTTTGTTATTTCTACGGATGAGTTATTTCAAGTGGATGCATAAAAAGTGCTTTAGTCATTTTTTTTCCTTTGTTCAGGAATGATACTCGAATTTTTATTCGCAACTGGAATTAAATAACAATCATCTGTACTCTTTTTAGACAGAAATGATTGATCTGTTTGCTGGTTTGTTTGGCTTTAAAATGCGAGCGAACAATAACTTTTTTCACTCCGTTTCCCTAATTGTTTTTCGATGTGCCTTGACCCCTTTGACAGTGAGAAGAAAATTTTGCCCTTATCTTAGAATCTCAATGATTTCTCGTAAAAAACAAAGGAGAAATAACAACAGCTTGTGTTTTCAGACGTTTCTTTAGAGGACAAGTAATTTTTTTGGAGATCTTGTTTGAAGTTTGTCCTTTCTAGCCGATGCTGGTTCTAAGCCAAGCTGGCGTGTTTCAATGAAATACATCAAAATGTAAATGATCTCGTTTCAGAGATAAAGTGGAATAAAGTACATCAATAAAACTCCTTGTTTGACCTTCAAACGACAAAGACGATCTGTCACATCACGAGCTATAGTACGTCTGTGATTTCTAATTTTAGCGTGATTCTTATTGGCTGGCTTTTGACAGTCGACTCTGAAATGGCTTCTAAAACTCTTACGATTCAAGAAAAATCAGCTGCCTAACTGGTGAATTCGACAGTAAATTGCGGTAAAAAAACCGATATCGCACTCATCCCCTCGTGATTCATGCGATCAGTCGGTTTTTCGGGTGAAATTTACCGTGGAATTGACCAGTTAGGCAGCGAAGAAACTGTCATAATTAAGCAATATCCCGGAAAACCAAAACGCGGGCAATTCCAAAGCCTTTTATTTCACCAATCCTAGAGCCAGTAAGAATAAGCAACCCGGGTGCTCGGCTTTTAGGCTTGGTTAAATCTATATATTATTTTTTGGGAAATCTATCGATGTGATAAATTTTGGTTATGACGTCACGTACGTCAGTTCGTCCGTCTGCCTGTACACACTGTCGGGGTGGGGGTGGGGAGGCTGGAGAGCATCTGGGCAATTTTCCTTGGCGGGAAATCGCGTGGCAGCGTTGCATTTGGCAACCCGCCTTTTTCTGGCCAGAAATCATATTAGTGACGAGCAACGGGATAAAAAGCAGTAAAGAGCACGAGAGAAGAGGCAAAAAACTGATCGAGAAATTTAAGCGAACAAAGCCTCGAGAGAAGCCAAGGAAGACGAAAATCACTGTAAAGCTGACAGAAACAGAGCGGGAGACAAAACACTTATTTACAACGGCTTTCAGGTAATATTTTTGTTCTTAATATATGCCTCGCTGCCTCACATAGTTTGTAAAATTCGCTAAAAAACGAAGAAGGCCTGAAAACGTTTGCAATTCCTTTTGGACAGAGATTCTGACATATTTCAACAATCGGAGAGAAATGAATGTCCAGTCGTGATCTGCTTTGTTTGACAGTGAAATTACAGTCGAGAAAACGAATTTACTACGCTTTAGGTTGACTTTTTAAATAGTAAGATTTTTGCTGTTGTTCTAAACTGAAGAGAGGAGTAAAGACTGTCCGTCAAACGGAAAATGTGCATGTCATTTCAGTTTTAGTTGTTGATTAAAATTGTTGGTTATTGTTTGCAAGGCTTACTTGTTTACTACTGTCAGCTCAGAGGTGTTAGATCCGTTTGATCACTGTTAACTGTATACAGTAATGACCATTTATTTTGTACATTATGCAGAAGCATAATTCTTTCCATATACACTATAATGCTTTCTGGGGTTAGAAACGGGAACTCCGCTTTTAGGCTCGGCTAAATCTATATATTATTTAAGTGATATGGAAATACCTGCAACAAAACGTTTTATTTCCAAAGAGTTTGAATTGAGTACAACATTGAGTTAGCCGATTAGGTTTATTATTACTGAGCATACCAAAGCATAGCGACTCAAGTCCAATAGCGATACTACTACTAACTGTTACGTCACCTATTGTCATTAATGTGCCGACCCGAGATCTATTGGCTGTCGAAACAAGGGATCATTTTATTCTGTGGTTGGCAAAATTTAAATTACGAAAGAATTGTTTACAAACAGTCAAGTTTCCTACTGTGAGAAGAAGTCACATACAAAGTCTACACCATCGCTTTTGTATTTCAACGTTTCTAAAGAAGTGTACAAGTTAAATACTCAGCGAGACCATGTCCTTGACATATCACTGAAAACAAAACTATTGCTGTAACTTTTAAACATGCAATGTCTTGTCTGTTATTCCCGTGCAACATAAAGACAGAAGCGGAATCTCTTGCTAACGGAAGACGGAACAGTTTACAAAGTTAAAAGATCCAAGCTGGAAACTATTTTGAAACCTGGACAATATGTTTAAAAGCTCTTGTGTACACGTGCAAATTCCTATAGCGATATTTCTTCTTTATAAACATTGACGTAGCATTTCTTTTGATATTGAAAGGTGCCAACCTTGGAACAAACGAAGTCATTCTTTCAACAGCGAGTTAGGTCCTGGTTGGCATATTAATAATAATGGGTGACGTTATGAGAACATCGCTATATATTAGAAAAGAATATTGCCCAAACATTATTCCATGTGTTCGTTAACATATACACGCTGTCAAGTGGCGCTAAGCGTCTCTTCAATATTTTGTCAAAAAAAATGAACACATTTTGGCATTTGCCAAACCCACTCTCTGCGTGTTATCGTTATTTCCTGTGTTGATGACATCACTACCGGAAAGCCATGCCCTGGGAACGAAGCAGCCTATAATTGGTCTTGTTGCTTGACAATGGTTATATACCTTATTCATAAATGGTGGTCAATTTAAAATGAATTGAAAAGAATTCTTGCCCTAAAATGAGGATTGGTGGGCTAATTTGCATTTGGACAAAAGAATAATAAATTGACCGCTATGTATGAATAAGGTCTATAACTGAAATGAATACTCCAAAATGAGGTGAGACACCTCGTGACACCTTACGTGGTAATACCTGACAACCCCAGTGTTAACCCAACTTGACAGATAAACAACACTCTGTTTAGGCAGAAAAGACTGCTGGGTTAGAAAATGATTAGGGTGCTTAGTGATTAGTGCTTGGTTTCTATTTTCTAAGTGTTAGAATGATTAGTGATTAGAGTTTAGCGCTGAAACGAAATGGTTAGCTTTCATAAATTGTTCTGGTGACACTGTTTTTCACAGATTTTTATTTTTTCATTTTCATTTTAACTAAGTATAAGATTTTAGTAAGATCGTTTGGTACTTTATATACACAAAACTAAGTGTCTAACCTTATTTTGGAGTATCCATTCTAGACAAAACCGCTTGATAATATCTTGTTGATGGTCTTATTTCCATCATTATATTCCATTTCCAGTTTTACCCTCATTATTATGCTCCATGTTTGCCAAAACAAAAAAGCGAACGCTTAATGAGATGGGTCCATTTGTGTTTCGTGGTACTAAATCCGGCCTTGTGATTGGCTTCTTGCTATACTACTCATTGATGCAACGCCAATTTTGTAATGGTCGGCAACTAAGATTGATTGTACAGAATACCTTGGCAGCCGTAGATTTCCATTCTTATGGTGACCCGATGATGCCACTCCACTGGAAACAAACGCAGTACACTGGCAGTGATTGGTGGAATCAGTTTGTTATACACAACAGTGTCACTGTCTCGGTTTCCTACGAATATCTAAGGTAAACGAAAAGAAAATTAATGAGCTGAAGAAAGAGTTTACAGAAAAAAATAGTTGACGCACTGTCACACTAACTATAGGCACCATATTAACTAACTCAGCACATGCTGCCTGATTGGTCGGAAAAGGAGCACGATAATTTCTGGCAATCATGACGCGCAGTAAATAAAACCCAAAGGGATGAGCTCGAATTCATCTCTTTTCGACTAAAAAGTGTACAAAAATTATTCCTTATGTGAGCAAGGTGTAAACTTTGCCTCTCTCTTCTCGTTCCTCGGCTTAAAATAATTTATTTGATCCCGTAATAATTTCCATCATGTTATAATGGTTTATTTTTGCTAACATGAGCTTTTCTTTGTCGAGGCCTTGTATCAATGCGTCACTGTTATTCACCGGGAATGGGTAATCTTATTGCTGGTAACGAATATATATATTTACTTATTTTCTTTAGCTAGTTTTCTATTTTCTTCGTCGAGTGTTTTAAAATGAGCCTCTGGCTCGGTAGACTGCTCCCAACATCAGGCTCATCCGCAGTACCACGAGGTCACGGGTTCAAACCCCGTTAAAATCTTGAATTTTTCTGGCTTCTCTACGCAATTGCTAAAATCCGCGTTCATATCTGCGAGGATAATAGCTTAGTTGAAAGAGTGTCTTGGCACTACATACATACATACATACATACCTACCTACCTACCTACCTACCTACCTACCTACCTACCTACCTACCTACCTACCTACCTACCTACCTACCTACATACATACATACATACTTTATTATTATAGTTCCCAAAGGGGTTCTTCCTATAATTAAATTACATATAGACAATTTCATTTAAAAAGTTAATATGTACATGATAATGCTAAAAATAAATAGGTAATTAAATGAGAGAATAGAATAGATGATCGTGGCAATAAATCAATTACTCATAA
>OX421457.1:16701565-16709065 GCA_949126865.1 Montipora capitata | reverse complement strand
AGAAATACCTCAAATTGTACATTACTCGAGGCTTAATTAACATACAATGCTTTTTTGTAATAGATTTTATACTTTGTAATGGTCCTGAACACCATAGTACTTTGATATAAGTTACCGTACTGTATTATTTCCTTATCCTAATACCCTTTCCCTTTGTATTAAGAACATGTCTTATTTATCAGGCTGAATTTGTTCTTATTTATATGGTGCTTTATTGCCAAATTTCAGCCTGATGTTCTTAATCCACTTGTTCTTATATGCGGGTGTACGGCGGGTAAACGGCGGGAGTAACTATGAGTATTGTTTCCTCCCGTGCCCGTCCCCGAACAGTAACAGGTGGAGCCTAACCTGAATCGTTGGGCGAAGCCAGGCGTCACCAAACCTGCCGCTGGAAGCCGATTATTGTGTCGGCGGAAAGCGGCCTCATGGTTAGGGTCCGGCGAACTCCTTTCCATGTGACCATAGGGCCCTCGTGGATCTCTTCCCACCCTACTGGGCGTGTGGAAGCGAGGAGCAATACAGCATTCTATAGGTTACCATAGCCGCAGGGACGAGCTTCCTGCGGCAACCGGCCCGTATAAGACCTGGGATGAGCTCACCGGGTGCAGGTTGCGGGCCGGATTGGCTGAGCCCTGGCCTACAGGGCAAAATCCCCGCAACCCCCCGCCGATAAGCTCCCCTGGTAAGCTGCGGAACGACTGCAGCCTGCACCGGGCCCTTCATAAATTTGTTATGTGGCTGTAAGCCTGAAGTGCCCTCTCTGGAAGAGCAGTAGGGCCTGTGGGCTGTGGAAGCGAGCAGCCTCGATCCAGGGACTTGTTCGCTGGCGGGAGCCTTGCTGTTGCGGGGCGGTGCCCAGGCAAAAAAATGAAGCATTACTTTGATTATCTTATCTCTCTCAACTTTGCAGTGAAATGGTTTCCCGCCATGTGCGAGTAGGTCAAAAATTTTCACACGTTTTATGTGTTACAAAGAAATACTCGGCTCGCTTAACTGCCAACATCATAACAATAGTGTTGATGCATTAATTTTTAGAATTTCAGCGGTTATGAGCAAAAAGCGCAATGCGGGCTCACTTCATCAGATGTTTTCCTCTTTCGTTTACGGCGTACTTGTGATGGTCGACCATGATGCCGGACGACAACTACGGTTCATTAGCCGCCGGGCTAGCTTTAACTGGCTTAACAAAAGAGCCCATGTATCCCTCTAAGAAGACATCATTTTGACGTCAATGGACTTAATTAACAGCAGCAACGAGAATGATGCTTTGAAAGGTGTAATAATTATATAATTGTTTTGATCATTGGAAATCCATGCCATTTTGCAAAATTTTCTGCAAATATATCATTCAACGCGGAGAAAACAATTTTCGAAGTGACTTGAACTGAATATTTACTAATTTTAATTGCGAAAAAAGCCAAAAACTGTAACTCAATCTTAACTCAAAGTTAACTCAACTCGTAACTCGATGAATAGCCGATCCCTGTTAAAGTTAACTTTGTTTTTAAGTGTTTTAATGGGGAGGAGTTAAATGTTTTCATCAAGGTGATTCCAAACGTTTACAGCTGCAAAGCGAAAGTTGATTTATCAAAGTTTCTTTTGATGCAATAAAGTTGATTTAGAAGCAAGCCTAGTATTGTATCAGCTTATGGATGCTACTGTTAGAAAAAATAAAATTCAAAGGAAGATGGAAGGAGATTAAAGTGATAGTGATACATGGGGAGTGCACTGAAAAGGGTGAAAAGATCAGTTAATTTAAGAATCATTAATTCCTTTAAAAAAGGCTCAGAGTGTTCATCTGGTTCCGGAAAAGTCATAGTATGTATTGCTCTCTTTTGAAGAATTTCTGAGAGTAGAACTATAAGTATTGCCCCAAATTGATATACCGTAGGCGAGGAAGGGGTAAATAAGTGATTTAATTTATATGATTGAAGTAATATTTTTCGGTTCACATGATATCTAATTTTACATAGTACTCCAATACCTCTTGAAATCTTCTTGCTCAATTTGTGTAAGTATGGTTCCCAGCTCAAATTAGAATCAAAAATGAGTCCTAAATATTTAACTTGATGATCAATATCACATTTAACAGACATACAGGAGAAACTATGATTCAACTTATGAGCTATTCTTCTTTCTGGAGAACGGAATACCACAAAGGTATTATTTTCTTTCTTTTTTTTTTTTTTTTTTTTTTTTTTTTTAATATTCAAAGATAATTTGTTAGCATATAACCACTGGCTCACCTTTTCTAGCTCAACATTTAAGTTGGTTTCTAGATTTAGAATGTTAGGATTACTGAGAAGCAGCTTTGTATCATCAGCAAAAAGGTGAAAATCTGGGATATTGGAGCATTATGCATATCATTTATATATAGCTGTAGAAGAACTGAAGAAGTGGGCTAAGCACTGACCCCTGTGGTACACCACATGTAACAGTTTGGTAATCAGAATTAGTGCCAAAAAAAGAGACCCGGGGAAAGAGACAAACTGATTCCTGTTACTTAAATATGATGCAAAACAATCATTTGCAACACCTCGTATGCAACAATACTTCAACTTGATTAATAAAATTTTATGGTCAACAGTGTCAAATGCTTTACGTAAATCTAAGAAGATGCCACAAGAGTAGGTGCCATTATCAATTGATCTCTGTATGTTATCGGTGAAGAGGGGAAGAGCATGGGAGGATGAATGCTTTGATCTAAAGCCAAACTGATTATTGTATAGGATAGAAAATCTCCCAAGATTTCTATTGATTATATTGTAAAGTATATTTTCAATTAGTTTATTAAATAAGGAACGTATGGAAATAGGTCTATAGTTGGGGACTAGACAACTGGATCCTTTTTTTTTACGAAGAGGAACTACTCTGGCGACTTTAAATTGATCAGGCACCATACCAGTAGAAAACGAGTAATTAAAAAGCAGCTGTAGGGGGATTGATAAAACACCTTTTAAAGCCTTACGAAGGGAGGTTGAAATACTAAATGGGCCACAAGCCTTAGTTGAACCTAAGGACATAATTATATTCTCAATCTCAGTTGAATTAGTATGAGATAAGAAAAAACCTAGAGGCCTGGGGTGTATCTAAATAATAATTAAAAGGTAGATTTGGTCTTGGTAGAGCTGAGGCCAAGTTTTTTTTTTTTAATATTAGACAAACATTTATTCAATTGATCGGCAATGGCTTTTACATTTGTAAGCTCGTGATCATTAATAATTAATTTACTAACGGAGCCTTTGTACTTTAGACATATAAGTTGCTTTATTCCTTTTCAGATTTCCTTTGTCTTTGCCTTATTGATCACGGAATATTTTTTATAGTATAATTGGTTTTGCTTAGCTAAAGTTTCGTGTTCAGATGGAAAACGGTTTGGAAAATGTTTTCTTTCTGCATTTTTTGCTGGTTTCAATCCAGTTTGACATACCATAAGAGCTGGGGTCCACACTAGTGGCTACGCAGTCATTTGAAACAGGTATCAGAGGGATATAGACTTAAAACTGAGTGTTTATTTTTAATTTTTTTAGAGCTGCTGTTTTCTCTGTATTACAATTTTTGAAATATCTTTAGAAGCTCTGATAATGTTGCATGACACCTGGAGGGCCTATGACTACAACAGAAACGAAAGGAGAGAGAAAGAGAACGACATCGTCAAAACAGAATACCAGTAATAGCTCAAACTTGGTGGAAGAAGTCACTCAACTGCTTTATTTAATACTCGTGCTATACTGATGGTTGTATTTGTTTAAAACGAGGAAATAATTTGACATGAAGTGCGTGTTGTCAAAAACCTAAAATTCCCCGAGCCTTTAGGTGAGTTTTTGACTTGCTTTGTGTATCGATTCAAGCATTGAAAAGCCAAAATAATACTTGTTGGCTTAAATTGAAAAATTTCGGAATCAGTTAACAAAAAGCCGTTTGGTAATTTCTTCAAGCTGATTATAAAATGTTTTGAAGTTGAATCAGCTGTCGAATCGTCCTTCCATGATTGGTAATAATTCGTCATGAATTAACTCAAAGCGGGGCCCGTGTAAATGCGCTCACTTGTTGGGCCTGCAGCAAATAATACAAACTCCTTGCCCTTGTCGTCTTTTTTCAAAATGAAATACGCCACCTATATTGTATAATGTTCATTATTATGTTTTGTCTTGCTCTATATGCGGAGGCATAATACCGAGTACCATAAAACCATGTATGCATGTAAGTAAAGCGAGTGGACTCACCTTCGCTGATGTCTCTTCTACACTCTCACGGTACGTGTGGAAGCGGACTCCGTCATAGCTATACTCCAACATATACTTCGTTACCCATTCATCCTTTGCGTTGCTACCCTGAGTCGCTAAACGCGTAATTCTGGCTGAACCATCAAGGTCTACTTGCAGCCATTGATTACGATCACTTTTTACAGGCGACCAGCCACTAGACTTGTTGTCAAATGCTTTCAAATGCAACCTTGCTCTTGTTGAAGAATGATCTTCGTCCAACTGTGAAGAAGAGGTTATCTGGACATCACTGATGGCTCCTGATATCATTCCAAGGGGTCCTATGCAGCCTTGATATGTTGGAACAAAAACATTATTAGCATTATTGCATAAGGCTCTCTCAATAATCAACGATGCTATCAGTCTCTACTGATTCCATAATGCTCTTCATGCCTACGACCTAAAGACTGGTTTTCACTATCGCCACAAGCAGAAGAACAAGCAACATTCGTGGACCCTATGGTGTTTCATCATCCGAAACTTTTGTCATAACGAAGCCAAGTTAGTGCGTTTGTGTATGTCACTTGTGCTTTGTGCGTGTGCGTGTGCGTGTGCGTGTGTGTGTTTTAGATGAACTGTGAGTATAAGTGGGTCAGGTACAACTGGCACTATATTGATTAAAAAACGAAAAGGCAATAGAGGCGAAACTAGTGCCAAACGAGCGACTAATCCCATTAACGATGATGGGGTTACGTCCAGCATGAGAGCAGCGGGAAATCAGGCCCTGCTCTTCCAAAATGCATGCATGTTTCTTCTCCTCACGCTTAAGCCGTAAAAAGAAAACTAGTCTAAATGTTGAAGGTACGAAGAGCATTATCGAAATATTAACTGGTAGTAACGATCAAGGTTCAGAACAAATGTTCGTTGTGATTCGAGAGGTTTAGCGATGTGTTAAGGTGAAACGGCAAACGTCAAACCACACGCCACTGCTTGTCATAAATGCATGAAACTGTCTTTTATTCCAAGTTCTCCTTATCTTTTTAGACGTTGCACGATGGATAACAGGCTAAAAAAAATGCTAAAATTAAAGTACTTTTATTGAGAAAATGTCTCTATTTCGCGTCGGCCGTTTGCAGTAAACGTGAAGCGGTTGTGATATTGACTTTAAAGGTGACATTAAAGATGCTGAGAAATATAGGAAGGGCCAGAAAGTGGACCTGTCTAAAGCAAGAAAGAGGTAACATCAAGAAAAACACATCAAATCTGCACCTCCTTTGAATAGGCCGTTTCTGAGTTCATGTCTGCCTCCTCTTCAAAGAGCGGCCTACGTGTGATGGTAATTATTTCTACTTTACATATGAATGAAAACTAATTTTCATGAGAAAGACTTTGCACTTAGACTCGCTCTAAAGAGGAGTCAGACATCAACTCGAAAATGGCCTATTCTCGGTTTTCACATGACGTCACGACCGCCATGTTGGTGCCCCTAAACAAAGAAAAGGCGGCCATGTTGGTGCCTCGACCAAATCCTCCGGGAATTGAACTCTATTATTATGCAAACGCTTCCTTTTTTTTCGTTGAAAATCATGCCTGTTGATCACGTGAGTGAAAACCAACAATTGGACAAACCATATCTTTCTCCATTCTAGTTCCCAGATCCCATCGTTTCTCTCAGCCGGAGGGCATTTGCGGGAGAAAAAGAAGGGTTCTGGAGACATAAGAAATTCTTTTTTTTTTCATTGGTTAGCTTAAAGTCGGAAGTAAAAATGGCCGTTGTGGCACTGTCGGTCAGTAAAATGATGAGAGTGTCTTTGTTGAAAACCCCTATATTCCTTAATCGCTTATTTATCGTGTTCGACAAGACCAGGGATTCATTCTTTAGGTTGAGTCAACACTCATGGAGCGGTGAATTGCACCTGAGCGCCGTTATGACGCTATGTTTAGTAATATTGACGACTCATTTATGAACTCCGGAAGTCCCAGATTCTGGGACTGTCATAACTTTGTCTCCAAGTAAAGTAAGGTAAAGTCTGCTTACGAGCCAAGTGGCACATTAGGTCAGCACTTATCTCCGGTTTCTGTAGCACGAAGTGACTAGGAGTATTTCTACTGCCCCCTGGATGGTATGCTAGTCCAACGCAGGGCTACCCCTAGCATTAATTTCGCCGGTACCCATTTTTACACCTGGGTGGAGAGAG
Organism: Montipora capitata; assembly: GCA_949126865.1. Taxonomy (NCBI): domain Eukaryota; kingdom Metazoa; phylum Cnidaria; class Anthozoa; order Scleractinia; family Acroporidae; genus Montipora; species Montipora capitata. Next base: position 16,702,662 of record OX421457.1, on the reverse strand, counting down.
GCACCATGACAGTAAAGTGTCTTGCCCTAGAACACAACACAATGTCCCCGGAATGGGATCTGGGAACGAGAATGGTCTTTTTCGAGGTCTGCGCGTGCTGTTTTTTAAACAACCTATTCTCTACCTTGAATTATCGATTATCCTTAATTCTTTATTTGCTCTGAATTTACTATTATCGACTGAAAGCTTGATATGGATTACGGGAAATAGTCATATATTTTTTAAGAGACTACACAAGTGTATAAACAGGACTCAAACCTTGAAACGTTGATTGATCCGTTACCTGACCACTTGACCAACACACCACTAGCTGCTCAGGGATGATAGTTTAAACACTATTTGATAATGCTCTGATATCACTCGGTGTCATGTCTATGACTTTTACACAAATTAACTGATTATTTTATTTCATTCAATGTGTTTCCGTTTATGTTTCTGTATCGATAATTTGAATAATTTGCAATTTCCGTTTTTTTGTTGAGGCACTCTATGTTTCTTTGTAATGTAAGTACGTGATAATATCAAGCCTTTTAATTTGGAGCACTTTTTTTTCTCGGAGTTAGCAGCACGCGTTTTTCGGAGCAGGAGTTTATATCTATTATTTTTTGGAGTTTCAATGCTTGGAGTTACGTCAGATGTAAAGGTCTATTGTCTTACTTCTATTTAGTTTTCAATTTTTAGATTTTCTCTTCCCTTGTAGCTCATTTGTAATTCAATGAGGACTGCCTATCTTTTTTCCTTTAGTTTTTACCGACTTGGATTAGACAGCGGCTCAACACCACTGTAATGGTGTACCAGTTTAGTTGAACTAGCGAACTGCGGTGAACACGCGACAGACCGTCCCGCTGCTGCTCTGGGAAAGCGACAATCGGCGACGAACAATATCAAACACTGCAAAAGGTCTGTTACCAAACTTCACGAGAAGCTGAGCTTTTTAAAATCAAAGCTTAGGCCTAAATTGTTAATCTAACTGAGGCCTAATTTATTCATCTTCACAGCGATATTCTATGGGAGCCTAAATAAATGTTGCTGTTGTTGTTGTTTTTTTTTGGAATGCGGTGTATTGATGTTTGGTGGTGAAGTGGACAGAAGCGGTT
>OX421457.1:16669065-16684065 GCA_949126865.1 Montipora capitata | reverse complement strand
AAAACTTGTGAAAATGTCACTAAAATGTGCCACTTATACTTTATATTTATTGCATCAAATAAAGCTGTGAGGACTTTTTCAGTCTTTCGCTCGCGATCATTAACCGCGATCGGTACGCAGCTTTTTAGATTACCGTGTGTAACATTAAAGCAACAACAACAAAAGCAGCAAGCCTGCCTATTCAACTTCATACGTTTCTCTGACGGAATATGTGTGAATCAAATTTTAGGTTTTAATTTTAAGACATTCAGATCGCTGGCGATCGACTGGAGTTGTCATTACTTATTATGTTGCGTGTTCAAAGGGTTGAAAAAATTGTATGTGGCAGCTTTGTATACTCCTCAAAATGTAACTCAAACACCAGTGAATTCCTTTAAGGAGTTCTTTAAATAAATTTCACATCGAGAAAAACATATGATGCACTCTTGGCCAAGCTGAAAGATTGGCTATGACATCCTGCGTGACAGCCGTTCAGCGGTTTGCATTGAATTAATAGTTCATATAGCCTGAACTCTTTTCAACCTGGACGCGACGCCTCTATCGGGCCGAAAAAAGAAAATTAGAGGCGATAAACCTTTAACCTGATTACAATATGATATGTACCTTTACATACTAAGATTTTTATAAGTCTTTAAAGTTAAGCATATTTTTTCACCTCAGCCAAAAAGATACGAAGTATATTGTTTCAACGGGTCATTGTGCTGACTCAGACGTAACGACATTACATAAATTATATATTTTTGAAAAGATAAAAGGATCTTATAACAAAACACAAAATATCAAACCGCAAATGCACCACGTTTTCCCGTACGAAATTGCCAAAGTTATAGAATTTTTCATTGTTTTTCCAACTGAAGGGACCAGCGGCCATCTTGGCGAGTTTTAAACTTTTGGATATTTTGGAAAAAGCAAAGCGCACTAGAACATTTTAATATAATTTTTGAAAATAGTTCACCAAGGGGGTTCCTTAGGTAAAATAAAATAAGGGCCTGTTTACATGGAGGTGGGGGACCCCAGGTAGGTGAGGTAACCCGCCTAGGTGGGGTAACCCGCCTCTCCATATAATCTCTCATTTTTATTTGATCATGTTTACATGATAGGTGGGGTAACCCGCCTAGGCGGGTTGCCCGGTCTGCCAGGTAGGGTAACCCTGTCAGCCGGGGTCGCATTTTCACATGTAAACGACTCAAGGTGGGGTAACCCGCCTAGCCGGGGTCGTGTTCATGCGCGCCAAAGCGCGCCAAAATTTGAAGCAGAACAATATGGCCGCCCACGCTTACAAACCCGGCGAGCTTTTTCGCCGGCTTCATCTGGATAACGTGCAACAGAGCGAAGAAAATCAAGCATATTCTGGGATTGTGAGTGAAGAAGATCCGATGGAGTCCCACACATCCACTGTCAACAACTTTACTTTGCCTAGTCGGCCGTCGATAGCACAAGCAGCGCAAGGCAAGAGAAAAGCCTCTGAGAACAAAGAACAGTCAACAGCCCCTAAGAAAACCAAGAAGAACCCTAAAAACAAGGCATGGAGCGCTGATCAAGTTGAACTTCTTTTGAGATACCTAAAAGACTTCAAAACGAAGTGCGACTTGGAATCGATTTCGAGGCCGACCTGGCCTCTATGTATACGGAGATACGTCGGTGTATGGCTGCCGATTTTCCAGAAGAATTTGGTCCCGAGGTTGTTACTGAGCCTATAAAACCGCTCAAAGAAATGAGTGAGAAAGAATACGAAGCCTTCAAAAAACACAGAGATAGTGAAAGAACTCATTTAAAAAAAGGGTACGATAGAGTGAAAGAAAAGATTCGAAACGTGAGGCAAGATTTCCGCACAGCAGTGAACAAGGGAACAAGAAGTGGTAGTGGGAAAATTGTTCAAGAAAATTTCGATCTGTTGTCTGAAATATGGGGTGGCTCGCCAGCTACCACGTCCCTTTCCTTTGGAATTGATGCAGACACATTAGGAACAGACATCAGCTCGGAAATACATAATGAAACGCTAGAAGGTTAGTGTTATTAAAAAAGTTAAATCTTCATTTTTATATTTATTCATTTATTTATTTATTTATCTATCTATTTATTACAATATATGGCTAAAAGGCCAAATGATAATTTTTAAAGGAGTCCTAAACCCCATGGCCATATAAAAACAGATTTTAACCTTTGAATCTCAAATATCAACATACAAATTTAACAGTCATCTTCTCTTATTGTTCTACTTGGGGTACTATTTTGAAAGATGAAAACAAATTTTCTATCATTAGTAATGATTCCCATGATATTCATTGCCTGAGTGAGTGCTGCATGTTGAATGGATATTATGAAGAGTTATTGGCTGTTGATCACAACTGAGGCAAGAGGCCTGTTCATACTTTTGTTGATTTATGGCAAGTGATGAAAATGACTATTATTTTAGAAAGAAGAAATAATTATTCTGTAAGACAGTTCTTTTACCTCCAATTATTCAATTTTACAAATTGTAGATGCATCAACTGTAGAGTCAACTGATTCCTCCAGTGAAAGCCTATCTGCAGAAACCCCAGTACTATCCCCAGGTCAGAAAAAAAGTAAAGGTGTCTCTCTCTCCAACATCCCCAAGTTGGTTGACAATAAGAGAAGGCATATGGAGAAAACACTGTCCCAGGCGCAACGAGACCAGCTGTTGATGAATACTGCTAAAGAAGATCTTCTCATGAAGAAAGAAATGATGGAGTCATTTCAACAATCAAACAAGACATTGGAAGAGTCCATATCTAAGATGACCATGTGTTTAACATCTCTTGGAGATGGAATTGCCAGTGGGATGCAAATGTTGGCAATGGCTCTCTCTGGTCAACCCCAGAATAATGTTCCTCAAGTTTCCCACCCACATTTCAATACATACAGTGGCTTTGCATCCCCACCTTCATATGGCAACAACAATTATTGTACCCCATTAACCAGACGTTCTGTACCCTCCCAGTTCAGCAGAATTGGTAGTGAGGAAGTGATGCAGTCCATCAATGAGCAAGGACCAATTCTAGGGCCTACTCGTACACTATTAGAAGATGAAAGCTTTCAGCTCTGATGATTACATAACAGTGATATCCTAGATGAACAAAAAGACATTTGTTGTGTTACAGGTCCCTTTAAAGATTTGATATTTAATCTATATGATTTCCAGTACATATTCATATTAATATATATGAGGAATGTAAACATTATTATTTAAGCGTTTAAATGTTATTTAAATGCATCTTTAATTGCAAGGTGTTATAACTCCAACATTTGGGCTAGTTAAGCTGTTCTATAAAGCAACAACAAGATAAATCCAGACAACTTGCATTTGTTCGAGTACATTTTAACAGTTTATTAAATCCAAGTAAAATAACAACACAATGAACTAAACAGCCATGAAAACTATCGAGTTTGCCTCTGGAACAAGAACAAAAGAAATTATTTAATTAGACAATACCACCAGGAAAATTAATGAAATAACAAAACAAACACTACAACTGATTTCTATAATAGACAGGTGGAGTGAGTTCCTATAAAACTGTGCTTTCAAGTATAAAAAAAAGGAACAGAGTTACAACTCTATGGTTGTACAATGGGAATATGTGTACCATCTACGCACCCAAAGGATTATGTTTTAGTTTAGGTGGAACGATCTTGATTCCACTAGTTAGCTTGCTGTTCTGTTATTAAAACCTCACAAGTTTTATGTGATTATTGCTACATTCACTCAGAAAGGAATCTGTTTATTTTAGATAGCAGTATAAGCTAAATAAACAAATCAGTGAGGAATGTGTTCCTTGTAGAAGGATGTGATTATGTTTCTCACATAAGCTCCCTCAGCAGTGTTGAAAGAATATAACCGGTCTGGTGCATTTTCAGGTTGTGCCAGTCTATCACGTGCCATTTGCTGTGCAACAACATCATCCTCTACATTCATGCCCTGCAACTCACAAATGTTGTGAAGTACAAAACAGGCATAAATAATGCTGGGGATAACATTCAATCCCATGTCATTTCTTTTGTTTAAGATTTGCCATCTTGCTTTAAGACGGCCAAATGCACACTCTATTGGGTTTCTAGCACTCCTAAGCATGTTATTAAAGATAACCTCTTCATTTGTGCGAGTATTGGGGAATTCCTTCATGCAGTATGGAAGTAGGGGGTAAGCAGGATCCCCCAACAATGTAACAGGTATGTTTTCGTAGCCTGGTAAAATTTCTTTATAACACATAGGAAGTCTTTCCTCTCTTAAAAGTCTGTTTATTCTCGAATTACCAAAGACTCTTCCATCATGCACACTCCCTGGCCATTTCACGTCGACGTCTAAAAATAGCCCTTTCCAGTCACAAACTCCTTGAACATTCAAGGTGTATTTCAGTTTATAACTAAAATAGTCATGAGGATTCTCGCTTGGTTGTGCAATGGGAATATGTGTACCATCTACGCATCCAAAGGCCTGTGGAAAACCATATTTATTTTCCATGCCATCAATAAGTTCCTTCATTTCTTGAACGGTATTGGGCAATTTTATGTATCTTGGACCTAAAACATCAGTAATAATGTTGCATACTTTTCGAACAACTACGGAGACTGTGCAATGCGCAACTCCAAATGCATTTGCTGTCATCGTGAGAGAGCCTTGATCCTTCAAAAAGTATAGGGTAATGGCAAGTTGCTTTTCCACTGACAACACATCAAGTCCTCTTGGACTCCTACCAGGTTGAAGAAAGGGTCGCAATTCGTCTGCTACGGACATAAAAACCGCACGATTCATCCTTAAGTTCTTCTTCCACTCCCTTTCTGGCAAAATTCCATTGAACAAGTTGAGCCACCACTGTTCTGTCCGCCCCGAACTTCTCCACATTCTACCTCGACGGTTAATTCTTCTTCGGATGCGTAGAAGTCGTGCAACACTAGCATTGTATTGTTGCGTTGCCTGAGCAGTTAACTGCCTTTGGCGGAAGCTTTGTATCATCAAAAGTGACAGTAAAAAGCCGCAGCGTTGAAATGCTGCAGCGAGAGCAGATAATAAACAGAAAAGAACACTGACCGCCAAAATGCGTCGTTCGTCCGCCATTATCTTTGTTTACATGCCTAGCGACCACGCAACAATGTCTGGTAACGTCACCCCAGGACCCCGGGGTTACAAGTTTGCATGTAAACGCGGGCCATTTTTCGACCACGGCTAGGCGGGTTACCTCACCTACCTGGGGTCCCCCACCTCCATGTAAACAGGCCCTAAAACATGAAATTTTTCTCGTCTGAGGCTTTTAACTAAGGAATGCGTTTTTTTGTCATCACAGTGGCGGAAGACCTGAAAGTATTTGAGAAAGTTTGCCAAATCTTTGGTGTGGAGGAACTTCCCCGAACAGTTTAATGCCCGTAAAGCTTTCGTTTCAAGAGAGGGTGTTGTTTTATAAAATTGTCAACGGGGTTCAGCAAGTCGTTGGTGTTTCAGATGGCTCCCTTAGTCCATGCCAAACTTACGAAGTTGAATCACGGATTTACAGCCAATCAAACAATTTATCCACAACAATTCCTAGCAAATTTTGTCAGATGACAACATATTTCGCCCGTAGCCATTTCCCAGTAAAGACTCCGGCGAAGAATACACGATATTTGCAAAATTATCGCCTCCCATAGATCCAGCTCTGATGCCCAGATTGGGACGAAAAGTCACCTGGTCTTCCATTAGGCTTACGAGTGGTGAAATAGCAATAAATAAAGGATTGGCTGTAAGTCCGTACTTTAACTTCCAAAGTTTGGCGTGGGCTAGGGGAGCCATTTGAAACACCAACGACTTTCCGAACCACGCCGGCAAGTTTAAACAAAGACCCTCTCCTGAATTGAAAGCTTTAAAAGCATTCAATTGTTCGGGGAAATGTTTCTCCACACCAAAGATTTGGCAAACTTTCTCAACAGCACCCTGAAATCCTTACAGGTCGTGTGCCATTGTGATTATAAAAAATTTGCATTCCTTAAATTTCTGACTTTTGCGAAAATGGTAAGTGTGATCAGATTGGTGTAAAAAAAAAAAAGAACAATGACGTCAGGAACATGACCTTGAATGAAGTCCATCAGAAGGGAAAGGGAGAAAAGTGCGTGACGCGAGCGACCTGGACCGTCTGTGAATCAGGCTACCTATTCGGTGGCTTTTGCAGTATTTGACAGTTGACTCTGAAATGGCTTTTTTTTTCTTTTCCGTGTGCTTGCTGAGGATTTGCTTGTTAAATTTCAAAACTCAAGAAGAAAAATTCATTCCCTAACAGATGAATTCCAAAGTAAATTTCACTTCCCTTCTTGATTCATGCGATATCGGTTTTCCGAATGAAATTTACTATTTTTTTCTAAAGGAGAAAGCGAATAAAATGATTTAATGGCGTTCGCGCACATTGCTACTGCTCATTTTTTCGCGCATATCACGCACACGTCATGCATCGCACCACGAAGGTAACCAAACATGCCATCGAGCCAGTGTCTGATCCTCCCTCGGGCAAATGATCGCTTGTGGCATCATGGGGAAGCTGTGGACCCAGTTCTTCTCGGAAATGTAACGCAATGACGTGACAGTGCGAATAGACAATCGCTTTGAGAACTTCACAGCGATTATACTCTCTTGAATGCTCGGTGGCCCCATTTTTCTTTCCGTAGAAGTACGTGAGAAGTTACAATTATTTTTCCTTTTATGCTCTCGTGCGACCGAAGTTTCCTTTCTTAGACTAATATGTATCATTTGTAGAGGTCTATTTCACCTCAGACAAAGACATCAGCAGCAAAAGTTTATTTAGTTATGTTAGTTATATTGAACGGAGTACGTTTACCTGATCTAAATTTCACTACTGTAGCTTCTTCTTCTTTTTTTTTTTTTTGCCGACGGTTGTAAGCTAAGATCGTCTTAAAATAAAGCAAGCTTCTAAAATACACCTTATCTCGAAAACGAGCACGGTTACACCCCCCCCCCCCCCTTGTTTTTTTGTTTGTTTGTTTGTGTTTTTCGCTTTTTGGCAAAAGTAGATTTTTACCTTTCTGCGTGGGAAGTTTTAAACAAATCTGTAGGTGGGAACATTTTGGGCGCGAACGTCCTTAATTAAGAAGTAACCGAAAACACTCAAACGCGGACAATTCGGAAGCCTTTTATTTTCAGTACCCCAAAACAGCCAGTAAGAAAACACAACCTGGAAGATGCACTCTTAGGCTTGGCTAGATCTTTATATTATTGAATGTTTAGATGGAGTTGTTTCCTTAGGCCTTAGTAAAGCGCTTGAGGCCCAATACATCATCCTTTATAGGACAAAGAGACTGCTTATGAATTATCATCTAGGAGTATTACGTTGGTCAAAGAGTTTCCTTCTTGAGCGAAGACAACGTCTTAAGATAGACCTAATCGGCTAACTCAATATTGTACCCGACTGAAATCTCTCGGGATTAAGATTCTTTGTTTATTGTATTGCCATTTTAAGGTAGCATTACATTTACATATGAAAATACCTGGTACAAAACGTTTTATTAACAAAAGGGCTTGAATTAGGTACAACATTTGTGAGTTTGAATTCAACCGGCGAATAATCAAAAAAATCTTCGGCCGCTTCCGCTCTCAGTCGACCTCATCGGCCCACTCGTTTTGCCACCAATAAACTCATTAGTAATTCCAATCGATCTTGAGGAATTTTACTTGCTCTTATATTAGCGACGTCTGAGAACAAATTACAATAGCAATGGATTTGAACGCCGTATTTTGACCTTGGCACCAACTGGAAAATAAGTGAAGTTTCCGAACTCAGGCGGTAGAAAGCGATACAATCCGCATTCTCCAGCTTCTGAAACACTTTCTGTTGTCGAAATCGTGGATGTCTACTAACTAGAAAGCATTGTAAAGCTCGAACAGGCCGGGTCAAAGAACACCGTCGCAACCAAAAAATGTAATTTATGCCGGACCGATTTGTGCAGGTGAGTTTTTGATTGGAGCAGATTAACAATGGCTTACCCCACGCGTGTGGGAGGCGCGGTGGTCTCATGGTTAGTGCGCTCGACGCCGGATCGAGTGTTCACGGTTCGGGTCCTGGCCGGGGACATTGTGTTGTGTTCTTGGGCAAGACACTTTACTCTCACGGTGCCTGTCTCCACCCAGGTGTATAAATGGGTACCGGCGTAATGCTGGGGGTAACCCTGCGATGGACTAGCATCCCATCCAGGGGGAAGTATAAATACTCCTAGTCGCTTCATGCTACGGAAACCAGAGATAAGCGTCGGTCTGATGGGCCTTCCTAGGCTCGTAACAGAGACTTTACCTTACCTCACGCGTCCAACCATGATTTCGGGGTGAGCGCTGGCTCATTTCTCGAAAAAAGTGGCTGGTAATCTAGCTTAATTTTAGTCTCAATTGTCATACGACCGTCGATTTTTCATAAAGGATGATTTACACATCATTGCCTTGATTTTCCAAATACTCATTCAGGGTTAATAGAGTCGAGTTATCAAAGTTCTGGTCTGGTTAATTATCAAGGGCACCCAACGAAGAAAATTAAGCCAAAAGCCGTTGAGGGACATGATCTAGGCTCCTTGTAATATATAAAGACTGTCTAAAGAGATGTTTTTATCACTTGGAAAATTTTGATCTGTTCTGATATCTTAGCTGAAAATTGAAGTCTCCGAAAATTTTAGGTAATGTTATTTTCATGTCAGAAATTGCTAGCTTTACGTTACCTTCTAAGAACTTACAACCAAACCATTTGCTCATCCGAAACTGCTAGGTGACATTTTACATTGCCAAAATTTGCAAAAATATCCCTTCCGAAAGGTAAGGGACTACTTTTCCCTGGTTGCGAATCTTTTAGGTGATGTTTTAGTAAAGAAATCTGCAGCTGTTTGGGAACGTAGAGCCGAAATTATTAGAGCAGTTTGACTCCCCCAACAAATATTTCACCGAAGATTATCGTTGGGAGCCCCTGACTTTTTCTATAGCATAATTACCAGACAATTTTCCTCAGTCCTACCTTCGCTGAGATTTGGCCCGGTTCCATATAAGACTTGAATTTTACTCCGTCATCGCTGTAGTCTATTTTGTACTTGGTTATCCACTCTTGGTGCGAATTTCTTCCCTTGGTCGCTACTTGTGTTATTCTGTAGTACGTCCGAAGATCCACTTGCAACCATTGCTTTAGGTCATTTGACAAAGCAGACCAACTTCCAGCAACACTGCCATCCTCTTCGAAATATAGCCTGGCATGCGCTGCAGAATGATTTCCATCCATCTGCGATGATGCGCTTATCTGGAAATTATGAATCGCCTCACTTTCCATCCCAAGGGGTGTAATACATGCTACAGCCAGAAGATAAAAAAAAAATGTTACTATTCAACAAGAGATGCAGGGAAAACCTAGGCAAGGTTCAGCTCTTACTGCGGATATGTCCCTTAGAAAGTAAGACGTTTACTTCGTATGCTTAGTTGCTAGCAAATTTAACGTCCATCCATCTTAACCAAGTGACTGTATTTAGGGACCGCGGGTCCAAAGTTGCCAGGAACTGCTAAGACTGAAAGAAAATCACTGTTCTGAGACTACGCTACAGCTGTTCACTACCTGGACAACCGTAGATTTCCAGTCTTAATGATATTCCGGCATTCCAAGCGACTGGCTGTATCCGCACATAGCGCGTGGTGATTGGCTGCTTTAGATTGTTAGATACAATTGAGTCAACGTCAACATTTCCAGTAAACACCTATTCCGAAAAAGAGAAACAAGAGACATTTAGACCAAACTACTTATTCGCAGACTCGGATTAAAGAAATAGTGAATGAAGTACAGTAACTTTACAGCGGCATTGTTTACCTTAGGTGAAGTATCTCCTCTTTCTTTATATAGATGGAATACAACACCGTCGTCACTGTAAAGTAACCTAAATTTTGTCAGCCACTGATGAAATGCGTTCCTCCCCTGAGTTGCCACACGTGTTACTGTGGTGTAGTCAACGAGATCCACTTGCAGCCATTGCTTGTAATCCATTACCCTAGCTGACCAGCCTCCCTTCAGGCTCCCTGTCAGCTTAACATTAAGTCTGGCGCGTGATGCAGCGTGATTGGCATCCCATTCTGTGGATGCAGTAATCTGGGAATCGGCGATCGCTCGGCTCTCCATACCAAGCGGCGCAATGCAACCTAGATTAATGTAGATGGAAGTCTTGTTAAAAAACTTTGAAAAATAGAAATATGAGATGATAATGAAGGGTTGACGTAAAAGCAAATGTAGAAGGTGTGGTGAAAAGCACATTTTTTGCTGAGGTATCGATAGAGCTTAAATTCGACTTTTTATTTCCCACAAGGAAAGCCAGGATGTGAAAATCCGCTATGTTCTGTGCCGCTAATCCCTTGGATGGTCGGTTTGTGGCAACAATGACTAAGGGTCCTGTTTTTTGGAAGTGACTGCGAAAACGGAAATTTTAAAGAAACGTATCTGGTTATTGCTTTCTTTATTTCCACTTTTTCCCCCAAACAGGGCGTATTAATTCCCCTACACAGATGAAAATTGACCTCCAGGATACGTTTCGCCGACGAGGACGGCTGAATGGATCGTGAAAGATTTCATGGGTGGTAGTAGAATTCAGTAAAGGATAGTTGCTAATGATAACGATGATGTTGATAACGACGATACAGTTGTCTTTATCGGTCTGAATACAAATGATCCTACAAAGGCATCCACAAAAAAACTAAATCCAATTAAAATTTCTAAACTACATTGGGTAAAATGCAAGATTCTTTCAGATTACCTTGGCAGCCGTATAGTTCCATTCTCAATGATATTTGATTGTGCCACTCTACCGGCAAAACCCGCACTGAGCGTATTGTGATCGATGGATTCAATTTGTTGTTGACAACTGAGTCACTATTTTGATTTCCATTAAAGACCTAAATATAACAGATAAGTAGGTCATTGAAAAAAGTTCACTTCTCTTAATGTCCGAATGTAGCAATCACAACACCACTGTCTTAAGTCAGTAAATTAAACAAGAAAACAATCTTGGCAGAGAAATAGCTCGGCGAGAACAGAAGCTGCTATCAGTAGCCACAGTGCGGTTCACGAGCGAGAGTCGATTGTGAGGAGGAAAAAAATAAGAGAAGTAAAAAAAAAAAAACATTAAAAACAACAACAACGTTGGGATCAAATAAGATTAACTGGCACTCTGCCCTAACGCTATAGCTACTTGGGTTGCAAGCCGGGTCGCAAGTGCGAATGATGAAATGTGGCCGATAACTGTTTACTATTCTAATAACCGTATTTGTGCACTTGGCGGCTTGTTTCAAATAAATTTTAAAATAATCGAAGGCAATAACTGATTGTGATAATAAAATTGAAACGAATTTCTTTTAAAAATGTGCAGTTGCCTTATTTCGCAAATAAAGGAGCAGAATGCGCTCGAATCTGAATGTTATTGCTTACACAGCACGCTTTTGCAAGTAGAATATTCTACTGAAACTGGAGACATATGTAGAAGACAAAGTGGATAAATTAGCAAGTAGTACAAGGCTAGCTTGGTTTTTGAAGAGAGGTAGAATCGAGATCTAAATAAAATACCAACGAATTTTCCGATTTGCTTTGATAAAAAACTTATGTGAAGCTTCCAAGTAAGATGTTCATCAAGATGGACGCGACACCCAGAATTTACATTTGTTTGTTTTAGTAACTGAATTCCAAAGACAGTGTTAAAATCATGATTATCTATTCTCTGTCTTGGTTTAATGATAACATAATTGCTGTCTTTTTAATATTAACTAAGAGCTTGTTGTTTTGTCACGGAAGCACATATCATAATTGCGCAGCTCGTCATTTAAAACAGGTTCTACCCCTTTTAGGTCTGAATGTGAATAAAAAATACTGGTGTCATCAGCAAAAAGTAAGGGCTGAGTTAATTGAGAAACTTGGGGAAGATCGTTGATATATAATATGAAAACTAGTGGACCTAAAATGGAACCTTGAGGGACACCACATTTAATAGTCTGCTTATAGAAGAATAGCCTGCGAACGCAGACGTATTTGTCTGCGTTTGCAGGCTAATAGAGGAAAATGTAGAATTAAATTGAACGAATTGTTGGCGATTAAGAAAAAGAACTTTTAATCCACTCCAAGGCCAGACCACGAATATCATCATGTTCCAACTTGCCAAATAGGATTTGATGGTGAATGGTATCAAATGCTTTAGAGAAAACCAAATTGACAATAATGGAGTATATATATATATATATATATATATATATATATATATATATATATATATATATATATATATATATATATATATATTTTTTTTTTTTTTTTTTTTTTTTTTTTTTTAAATTCAATTAACCGATTTTATTTTTTCCTCCAGCTTCCCAGCGGTCCATAATCCTAAATCCTTGAATCTGATTGGCTAATCGCGCGTGCTCCAGCAGTCCATATTTTCCCATCCGGACTCCGAGTACGGACCGCACAGAAATTTTGGAGTATATATTTTCTAACTCAATTAACCGATTTTATTTTTTCCTCCAGCTTCTCAGTGGTCCATAATCTTAAATCCTTGAATCTGATTGGCTAATCGCGCGTTCTCCAGCAGTCCATATTTTCCCATCCGGATCCCGAGTACGGACCGCTCAGAAATTTTTTTACCACGGCGCGAAGAAATGTTGGTTTTTACCCCTTAAAATGCAAGTTTTCGCTTATTAACCGTTGCAATTGCAAGGAAAAATATCAGCAATGGAATAAAAGTCCTGGTTATTCTTCAAAACGGCGAGTATTCACTTTATTTTTCTGACAACACTTTGCTGGTTTGCCATTTTTCGAGTTGTTGGGTTTTTTGAACTCTTGACAAGCCTTTCAATTTAAAACAACTTACATTGCAGAGAAGTCCTTTGAGCTCAGTTTTTCGGTTTCCATCCTTTATTTTCTTTAGAGTTCTCTCTTCTAATCTCGTTCTATATTTCTTCATTTAAGAATATACGGATTCGTAGCAAAATTGTCAAACAAACAAATGGCAACGCAGTGGTTTTTCGCGTTGTTGTTCTTCTTTCCTCTTGCCGTTTAACTAAAACGACTCACTGCAGAATATGCGTAGTTGAAATAGGCAAACAAACAAATCGCAACGATGTGGACTTTGAATGAACTAATGTCAGTCTACAATTTTTTCTTGTGTTGTTTTCCAAGTTTTGCACTGATTTGTGAAGAACTTAACGGAGAACAAGAACATTCGTTGAAACCGAATATGAACGTGTGATTTCATTTTCAATAAAACAAAGCACGTTAATACATTCGCCTTTTTGTACGAAATTTTCAAACGTCACTGAATAGTTTGTTTAGCTCATTTAATTTCTCTGTGCTTGCTATAAAATCTAACTGTTTGGTTTTTCTTTTATTTTTTTATTTATTGCACCAAGAGATATTTGAAGTTCTGTTTTATCGTTAATCTATCATTTTTCTCTAAGTTATGCGAACGGAGCGCTTTTTAGAGTTACTATTAAAGTTAAATTTCAACTGTGACAGTGCGACGTAGAGCGCGTAAAAAGACATTTTGCAAACCAGTTTGCCATGTTCATTTTCGGAAAAGAAAGCATAAGAAATAAACACGTTATTCACCGGCTTGGGTCGGTCAATATAGGGAAAAGCTGTGCCCTCGGTCTGCGGCCTCTGGCCGTACTCACGACCTCGGGCACAGTTTTTTTTTTCCCTACACAGACCTCCCAGCGGGTAAATAACATATATGTACATAACCCTTTCAACAAAATTCGAAAGAATTGATAACAGAGAAATAGGTCTGTAATCCACAAAAATACAAGGATCCTCCCTTTTGTATTTTTTCAGTTTGTCTGGGAAAATGACTTTTTTTAGTGATCGATTAATAATATTTGCCATTGATGCATTTTATCGGGAAGGAAGCGTTACACTGCCTAGGGCATTTCATTTCATTAGGGTCATCTGTGTTTCGACCAATCAGTGAGCGTAAGAGATTCATTGAATTTGTTTAAATTGTCTTTTTCAAACGAGCGCTTAAAAAAGTTTCTTCTCACTTTGGTGAGGCAAAACTTCATCATCAAGATAAGCATAGGTCGGAAAATGATCCTATAAATCATTCAGAACAATACAGGCGAAGACATGTCTAGAGAGATGATTGGTAAATATGTTGTCAATTAATGTTGCAGAATGGGAGGTCGGGCGAGTGGGATAAGATATGATTGGTAAAACAGGGTGTGAAAAAAGGCATTCGATAAATTCCTAAGTGGGCATGTGATGATTGTACTGAAGCAAATCTAAGTTAAAATTACCCATCACATAGCAACACTTGTTATCTTTCGAAATAATGGAAAGAATATCATCAAACTTATCTAAAAAAGCAGTTACGTGATAATTAGGCGATCTATATTGCAAAAATATAATTTTTAGTTCACTAACAATAAATATTTTTTCCCTTGTAGCGTCTTTTCTACCCTGAGCGCTCTTTGAGCAGGTAAACTACCCAAAAAAGTATATCTATTTTCGGCTAATCGCTAGGAAAAGAAAATACTTTAACATAATATATATATAATGAAGTTTGAAATGACCAAGGACGGACAACCCCTGGAAGACATTTTTCATTGGGAGAAAAACTTTTTATGCCCTGAGCGGGATTTGAACCCACGTCCCCCTGATTACCGGTTGGGTGTGATCACCACTACACTATCAGAGCAACCATGCTGGCTACATGGCCAATCTGGATAGTGAATGGGAATTACGTGGTCATCCCCGGGCCCATGTTTTTCCCCAACTAGATGACGCTGGATCAACCAGAACGATGATTCACAGGCGGACGAGAGAGAAGAGGACAATTTGTATACAAGTTAAGAAGGTCTCTCGAAGGTCTCTCTCTCTCTCTCTCTCTCTCTCTCTCTCTCTCTCTCTCTCTCTCTCTCTCTCTCTCTCTCTCTCTCTCTCTCTCTCTCTCTCTCTCTCTCTCTCTCTCTCTCTCTCTCTCTCTCTATATATATATATATATATATAAATCCCC
>OX421457.1:16651565-16664065 GCA_949126865.1 Montipora capitata | reverse complement strand
CACCTAACCACACAGCACCGCACAGCACCCCATGTTCTCTAATGATATTAAAGAGTTCATTTCCCCTCTAGAACCTAAAATTTAATGAATCATGTAAAAACTGCAATAATAGTTTCTTTTTTTTCTGTTTCTCAATGAGCAAGATTCTATTTGCAAGCTAGTGTGACGAGATGAATAAACTGTCCAGGTTCAAGGAAGGTCAAGGTCAAGGTCCTGATGGACAGGCGTGTCTCACTGAGCTCTCCGAAGTTTGGCTTCTTTTTCACTATATTTTTACTAGTTTTTAGCCGTAGTGGTCTCTTTCTGGCTCTTGGGGTAACGGCAGTGTAACTGCATCGTATGGTCTACAGAAACCCGCATTGTGTAGTGAAAATTATGATTTTTCAGTAGCTGCTTATTGCTACGAAGGATGCCATCTTGGAAATCTCTCAGGAAGAAGGAAGAGGTACTTCAGTTTTAAAGTAAGCTATTATCCAAAAGCTGTAGCCTTCTTCCAAATACAGAACATTATTATAAGTGGGGATATTGCCCTCAATCCTGGACCAACCAATTGAACCGCTCTGTTTGTGGGAAGGCCGTTGCTCGTAACCATCGCGCGGTTGAATGTGAGCGAGTTCGCTGTGGTGCCACATTAAATGTGGTAAGGTGAACGCCAAAACATACATCGATATGACGAATACTTCCCAATTGCAGTGGAACTGTCTTGTTTGCCTCACAAACCTACAATCTAATGCCTGTTTAACAATTTACAAACCACTGCCTCTGAAATGCCTGCACGTGCCAATTGCCAAGAGTCTGAAATTGATGTGTACAAAATGCTTAGGTCTACTTTTGGGAACTGAATAGGAACCTGAAAATTGGGCACATAAATGTTAACGGTCGTTTTGCTAAATTAGCTGACATGCACCTTTTACTTATAGAAGTCAAATGTGATTTACTGGGAATTACTGACACTCATTTAACAGATGACATATACAGCAATTTAATTAAAATAACAGGCTACGACCTAGCAAGGCGTGATAGGTTAGGATCTAAAGGAGGTGTGGTGCTATATTTTCGTGAGGGTCTGAATGTTCATGAGGACCTGAAATGGAACACTGACCAAGGACTGGAGGCAGTGTGGTTAAATCTAACAATTCGTTCCCACTCAACCCTAATTGGCTGTTTATATCGCCCCCCAAACCTACTACCTTCTTCAATTCCTTATACATGGCCTGTTGGACAGGATTTGGATTAAAAGGAAGAATGTTATATTGCTTGGTGACTTCAACTCTAATTTGACAAGTGATTCCCATTCAGTCCAGGTCTCATCCCAGGCTGGTAAAAGGCTGAAGAGCATACTTGGCAGCCTTGGATACTCAAATCTTATTAAGTGACCAACACGACTCACGGCTAAATCTAAGGCGTTAATTGACCTTATTATTGTTAGCCCCAATCATCGAACATCTAATATCTTAGCTGGTTCTTTGGACTTGGGGATTTCTGATCACCATCTTACAAACGCATTTCTTTCTAATAAGATGAACAAACGTAAGCCCAAGATAATCACTGTTAATAATTATAAGTCAATGGACATTACAAAATGACTTAGAGGAGGCCCCATGGCATATTGTTAATGCTGTTGAAGAAGTTGAGGACAGTGTTCATTTATGGGAGACTACGTTCAAAGAAATTGTGGATTCTCACATAAAAAGAAGGAAAGTTAAGATTAGAAATAAATCACTTTCTTGGATTGACAGAGGAATCAGAAAGGCTATGAATCGACGATACAAGTATTTGAAAGCAGCATAAGCAAAACCTGATGATAATACTCTATGGGGCCTGTACAAGATTAAAAGAAATAGTGTCAAAAAGATGTTAAGGAAAGCTGAAGCCCAATATTGGATTAAGCTAGCAGATAACACATCCACTCCTAAAGACTTTTGGAAAATATCAAACCAAATCCTTGGTAAGAGCATAAATACAAAAACTGGCCCACTACAAGACACAGATGGCAATATAATAACTGATGAAGAGCAAAAAGCAGATTAATTGAACAATTCGTTTTTAGATACTGCTATTAATCTTACAAGGAACTTAGACCCTATCCCCTTTGACACTACTTGTTTTATTAACAGGGTTACTCCAACTATTGAATTTTTTTCTATTTCATGGGATGAGAGATCAAAAATGATGTTCTCAAATCCCTTCAGCCAAATAAGTCGGTGGGCCCTGATCAAATTTTACCTAAATATCTTAGATTAGCTCAGGATTCTGTGATATAAGGGTTGTTTGAGGTTTTCAAAAAGAGCAGGGATTGTTGTAGATTCCCCCAGCAGTGGAAGGAATCCATAGTTACTGCTCTTTTTAAAAAGGGAATAAGTTGGATCCTAATAATTATAGACCAATATCTTTGCTTAGTGTCCCAGGAAAACTGCTTAAGAGGGTTGTATGTAAGCCCTTTGATGATCATATTTTATCTAATAGTATTCTAACTAATAAACAATGGCGCTTTAGAAAAGGTTATTCAACGGAAAGTCTTCTTCTACATCTTACTGAAGCTTAGAGAGAAGCTTTGGATAGAGGTCGCAAGGTTGGAGTCTTATTCATTGATTTCCCCAAGGCTTTCGATTGTGTAAATCACACTATCCTTGTTGAAAACTTAAAGGAGTTGGAGTTACGGGTAGTATGTGGAATTGGATCAATGATTACCTCTCCAACCGTGTGCAAAGGACTGAAGTTAATGGCATAAGATCGGATTTAAGGCCTGTTAAAGTTGGAGTACCCCAAGGGACTTTATAAGACCCCAGACTCTTTGCAACTTATGTTAATGACTTACCAGATCATGTTGACAGAGGGGAGTTATATATGTGTATCGCGATCTTCATATAGGTTTGCCTATGCGCGAGCCGTCGATATTTCGTGGTATTGCCGTCTCACTTTTGCGGCCTGTGATTGGTTCTAATGTTGAAATTGACGTCGTTGCACTGAATTGGGTTGCTGACGTACGCAAACAAATACGTTTTGCAGGTAGAAAGAATTGAAAATTCGATCAGGCGCGGGTTGATTAGTTTACAGTTTTATTTATCCTTATAAATGATGGATCGCGATACAAAACTAATTGCGATTTTGAGACGGCAATACCACATTATATTGACGGCTAGTTGGGAGAAAATATATTCCGTATTGGGCTCCGTCGCCTCGCGACTCCGCCCAATACGGAATATATTTTCTCCCAACTAGCCGTCAATATAATGTGGTATTGCCGTCTCAAAATCGCAATTTGTTTTTAATGCTGACGATACAACAATTTATGTAACTGGTGACACTGTTGATGAGATTGTTCTTGTTTTACAAGAGGTTCTTAACCAGGTGTATACCTGGTGCCTTAAGAATAGACTGATTATTCACGAGGGTAAATCTGAGGCAATGATTTTGAGCGTTGGTCCCTTCATTGGTCCTTTGAAACCTCTGAAGTTGGGTGAGGATTTTATTCGGTACATATCCTCTACTGTGTGTCTCGGAGGTACCATCGATGACAAACTGTCTTCGTCTCAGCATATATTAAATCAATTTGTGTGTCATTCAATACCAAAGTCAAAATGCTGAGACGTATAAGTTTTCTACCCAGATCTATGTTAGAAACTCTGTATTTTAAGACTGTAATCCCAAGTGTCCTCTAGGGGGTTGTGGTTTGGGGCTCTGGCTCCAAATTTAAAAATTAGAATTGATACATATCAGAGCTGCTAGACTAATTCATAAGTTGCCGAAGGGCATGACTGATGAAGATATCTTAGCAAGAGTGGGGTGGATGCCTCTTAAATATTTTTATAAATTTCGTATTTTAATTATTACTCATAAGGCTTTTTATAACTTAGGTTTAGAGGAAATAAATTCATTAGTTGTTAGGAGCTGTAAGAGCTATAATCTTAGGAAATCTTTAAATATTTTAGTTAATAGACCAAACACTGAGCTCGGCCGTAATTCCTTTGTAAACAGGGCTGCAATGGCCTGGAATTTCCTGTCTGATAGTGTAAGATCTTTTTCTAAAGCAACAGGCTTTAAAAATCGACTGAAGCAGTTAAAACATACTGTTATGAATATAACTTTTGGAAAAGACAGCTCTGTAGTTTATAATAAGCATTCAGACTTCTATTATCAGTGATACATATTTATGCTCAAATTATTTTTAGCGATTATTTATCTTATCTATCTAAAGTATAATACACTACCATATGTATGTATTGTTAATTTTATTACAGTAGGTCCACATCAGCTGTAAAATTCAAGTGCTTCTTTCCTTTTGACCTGCTTTACTAAATAACGTTATGTATGTATGTATGTATGTATGTATGTATGTATGTATGTATGTATGTATGTATGTATGTATGTATGTATGTATGTATGTATGTGTGTGTGTGTGTATGTATGTATGTATGTAGGGAACATGGCTTACCTTTTCTGAACGCGTCCCTCTTTGTTTGTAAATAAGATAAGTCACTCCATCGTAACTGTATTGTAGAGTGTACTTGGTCACCCACATGTCATATTCATCTCTTCCCTGAGTTGCCAACCGAGTTATCGTGGTATAACTGCCAAGATCCACCTGTAACCATTGGCTGAGATCATTCTGAAGTGGTACCCACCCTCCTTGCTTGACTCCATCCTTCTTCATATCGAGTCTTGCTCGGCTTGCAGCACTGTTGTCGTCCATCTGGGAGGAAGCACTGATCTGGTCATCACAAATAATTCCGCTTTCCATTCCTAAAGGTGAGATGCAATCTGAAATTGTTGAAAGAAGCAAAGAAGTAGAAATCAATGTTATAACTGTGCCCAATTGTTATTGCGCTGATAAGCAAAATACGGGAAAATGGCTGGATAACCTTAGCTAGAGTGACGAAAGTAGAGGATACAATACAATTTTGCCGATTTCATGCAAGGATTAATTAACATTCAGCCATCTTTTAAAAGGTTTGTCAAGTGTTCTGTCGAAAAAATATGTAGAAAGAATGTTCGGAAGAGTGCTAAAAGTGCTAAGATTAGTGTTTGTTTAAAAGAATGTTGTATTGTCTGGGGAGTGGGTATGAACTGTTGTCCGCCTCAACTGTTTTGTCCGTATGCCATGACTCAAGTGTCTTCCTAATGCGATTGTTTCCTTTGTCAATAATCCTAGAGTTATCAAAGTCAATTACACGATCAGACGCCCATGCATGTTTTGTAACGTTTGAACCTTTAGCTCATTGTTTTAAATTCCTAATATGTTCTTTTTTCCTGGTGTGGAATGATCTTTTTGTCTCACCAATGTAAATTCCATGGACAAGATGCGCACAGTATTTTGTAAACAGAATTGCATTGATCGTCTTTAGGAGGTCGAAACTTGGGGGCAGGGAAATCCTATTGGAGAGTTTTAATTGGTTTGTTGGTGACTTGAATCTCATGACTCTTAAGGATTCGCGTGATTGGCTCAGTAATACCTTTAATGTAGGGATGGATCGAAAAGTTTTGTTGATTCGTTGGGTCAGCCCATTTAAAGAACATATTGAATCCTCAGGTGTGGTGTTGTCGGTGTCGAAGCTTTCTTTCTTATAATATCAGAACTGATTTTTGGCGGGTAACCATTAGACTGAAGTGCGGCGCTAATTCGAGCAGTTTCACGGGCTTTACCAGATTCAGAATTGGGGAGGTTTAAAGCTCTGTGTAGAAGTGTCGCAGAGGCGCTAGTTTTATGTTTTTTGTCGAGGTGAGAGTCAAAATCGAGATATCTATCTCTATGTGTAGGTTTCCGATAGAGGTCAACATTGAGCTTCCCAGAATCGCGTGAGACAAGGGTGTCAGGGAATGACAACTGGTTATTGGATTCATGTTCGATGGTGAAAGAAATGTGCGGGTCGATAGAATAGACCATTTTACAGTTGTGGCTAAGTTACCAGGCCTAGCAATGGAAGCGAGGCTGCCGGTGACCCTGTTTTGATACAAACCTTCATGCCTTTGGAATGTTAATATGGACTAATTAGCGTTACAACAACACAATTTACATGATAAAAGCAGTGAGGTCTGTATCAATGCAAGGTCACCGGCAGCCTCGCAGCCATTCATAGGCTTGGTCGCTAAACAAACAACTGTAAAATGGCCTATTCAATGAATTGTAGAAGGAGAAGACTGCATCCTTTTTAATAATGCAGAACCTGTCGTCTACATAACGCTCCCAAACTTTCGGCGGGACAAAAGTTGAATCGATCGCTGTTTCTTCGATTTCCTCCATACAAAAGTTGACCACAACAGGGCTGACAGGACTACCCACACCACATCCATGGATTTGTATAATAAATAGATTTAGCCAAGCCTTAAAGCGGACCTCCCTGGTTAATTATTCTTACTGCCTGTAGGGTTAGTGAAAATAAAAGGTTTCGAATTGTCCACGTTTTGATGTTTCCGGTTGCTGCTTTAATAATTAAATCACTTTCTATGCTTTCTTCTATAGAAAAATTCATTGCCTAACTAGTGAATTCCACGGTAGATTTTACTCTAAAAACCGATATCGCATGAATCACAAAGCCATGGGTACGATATTGGTTTTTCGTGTTAAATTTACTTTGGAATTCACCAGGTTGGCAATGAAGTTTTCTTGAACCGCCTAATTTTTAAAAGAAAACAAGCCCACCCTCAGCAAGCGAATGGAAAAAAGAAAAAAAAGCCATTTCAGAGTCAACTGTCAATAGCCTGCGAATAGGAATCACGCTAAAATTAGAAGCCATTAAAAAAACTTCAAGGTCAAAGAAAAGTTTTACGGGTGTACTTTATTCCACTTTATCTCTGAAAACGAGATCATTCACATTTTGATGTATTTCATTGAAACACGCCAGCTTGACTTGGAACAAGAAACGGCAAAATACGGCAATGCAATCAAGAAAGGACGAACTTCAAACAAGATCCGCTCCAACACTTAAATAACGTGTAGGTGGTTTAAACAAACTTCTGAAAACACAAGCAAGTGAGATTTCCTCCTAATTTTACGAGAACTCGTTGCGATTACGTGTTTATACTATAAGGGAATTGTTTTCTTGTCACTGTCGAGGCAGAACGAAAAGCGGTTGGGCAAACGGATTAAAAGCACTTGTTCGCTCGCATTTTAGAGCGAAACAAACCAAAAAATCAACTTTTCTTTATGTCCCAAAGAGAACAGATCATTTTCATTTAATTCCAGTTGACAACAAAAACTCGATTTTCATTGCCGATTAAACCACCTTTTAAAAATACGCATCCAATTTAAATAACGCATTCGTAAAAATAACAAACGGTTTATTAATTAGTGCCCAAGGAAAGAGTTTGTGGAGTAACCTCTTCCACGAAGTATGAGCAGTTACTGGTATTCTGTTTTGTCGTTGTCGTTCTCTTTCGCTCTCCTTTCGTTTCTGTTCTAGACATAGGTCCTCCAGGAATCATGTAACATTATCAAAACTTCTAAAGATATGCAAAAATTTGCAATACAGAGAAAAAAGCAGCTCTAAGCAAATTACCTTTCCAACTTGCGTCAGAAACACTTTAGATCCGGTGTTAACAAATTTGAAGGAGCTCTATGCCCCTCCGATCCAGCGCCCTACTTTCGGTTTATCCGATCATTTCTCTGTGGAAGACTAGCCACTCGTGCGTTCTCAACGGCCAGGCCACTGTGCAATCGAGGGACTTACGGCCTACAAAGCGTATGGCTATGCGTACATATCTCGAAGAAATAGACGTTAAGTCACTCGTCCATTGTAAAGATTCCTGCGAGGGTAACGTGGAAATGCTGGGGACCATAGTTAAGATCGGAATTGATATTCTCCTTCCTGTAAAGTCCAAGTCGGTACAAACTAATGAGCCGCCCTGGTTCAACCAACAATTGAAGGGTCTCATTCACCGCCGCCAAAAGGCTCTTGCTCAAGGCGACCGGAAGCTGTACCGTACCCTTAGCTCTCTGAACAAAACCCTCCTTAGAAGAAAATAGCAATACATCCAGATCGCCTTCACGGGCCAGACAAATCACCGAGGAAGACACCGTCATCAACACCGGCCACCAGAACTGCTTGGGAGGGCCCCTAGGAACCACAGTTGTGAAGGACGGCGAGACTGGCTAACAAATTTCAGGACAGGCGCTACCAAGGCAAATGGAGGAAAAACGTATGGATTCGAAAGGTCATGGCGACTGTCATCAGACTAGTCTTGGGCAAACAAATTGGTGCCTTGCGAGTATGGTGTAGGCCATGGGGTGAAGTGGGGAAGGGGAGTTCCTTCATCATCTAACTGAGCATAAGAATCCAATGCCATCAAATCAAACGAGTGCCCCGAGATGCCCCCAAAAGCAGTCTACACTTTTTGCCATGCCCTAGAGGAGAGCTTACAGTCTGATGCGGATAGACGCCTGGAAGGAGCATCTGCTTGATTTTTCTCTGACGGAACGTAGAAGAGTTGTAATCGTAAGTTACGCTCCAAAAGACAACGATAAAGTTCCTTTGTGACCTCTGTCAATTGAGGAGACTTTCGACTACCTTGGCCATTACACGTATCGATAGCAACCCGGTTATCCATCTGGGCATCAAGCCGACAATCATGAACAAACGAGGGGGATGACTTCACATCTCGACAAATGGCTAACATCTCCTTGGATGCTATACCCAGTCTCAACTCTTCTGAATTCTAGTAATCACCCATCGGAAGATCTACTGAAGGATGGTGGACTACGCAACCCCAACCAAAATTAGAAGCATCCGTGGAGATAGACAGTCTCACATGTTTCTCCTCGCGCCATGGAACAACATCCGACCACGTGTCCAGGAAGCGCCAATGAGCAAGCTCTTCGAAAAGATAAGTTATCATCTTCACTTGACAAGGATCCGTACAAGACGCAACAGATGCACTGATATTTCTTATATACAACTTAGCCGCCGGGACCGCCAAAGAAAACGAAATACACTTTCCCTGAAACCGTTGCAATGTCGTAACATCTACGTTCTTACGAGCAAGAATGTATTCTCTCAATTGGGCAAACGACTGGATCTTTCTAGCAGGAATGCGAAATGCTTTCTTTTCAGAGTCAACGATGAACCCCAAGTATTCAAGTTGAGTTGTTGGAACAAGAACCGACTTTTTTAGGCCAATAGTATAGCCCAACTTCATCAACAACGACACTACAATATATAAAGCAGAAGTTGTTGCAGACAATCTAAAGTCGTCTGACCGCTCTTAAAAGGGTGTAGACCAGGGCCCAGATGATTAGTTCACCGTTCAAGCGATCGTCGATGTATAACGAACAAGGTACACCCAAAGACCTCAAATAACTTGATGCTGCTAGACCGATAGAATGGGACTCCTACCATCCGAACGGTAATGTCGTGCAAACAAACCACCAACACTCCATTGGAATCCAAAGCATTGCTGTGACGACCTCTGGAGTAGCACGTGATCATATCCGGACTTGTCATCGCACTAAGACATGTATGAACCCCGGTAGACATATCTTGACACATCTATCAACTTATCTAAGGCAAAAGGACTATCTCTCGTCCAGAGATTAAGATATCTGGCATCGATACATAGACGTGGCATCGAAGGCTCTATTGTTATGGGAAGAACCAAGAAGGGTGATCTGTGCCCCCCACCCTTCCCCATACTCTAACCGCTCCGGTAGACAAACGACTCCTTATAGTTTCCCGAATAAAACTACCAAATGAACCATGATTCTTAAAAACTTTAGGTGTTGGAAAATCACTATCGTAACGCACACCCTTAAAAGTATCACTATAGGGACGAGAAAACCGATAACGTCCACACCATCGCGGATCCAAGATAGAATCATTTCACGTTGGGGATGTTCTTTAGTTATCTCCTCCCATACATGCATATTCTCATGTAAGCCTCCCGCTTTGAAATGTTCAGGGGCTCTTACATTCAACTCCGATAATAGAGGAATCTCACCAGACAGAACTTCGTCAATTGAAGATAGATTGAAGCCCGATTTAACCTGATTGGGTACCTCATCCAACGAAACACAACGAGAAGTTCTTAAAGGCCACTTAAATTTTGCCAATGCCATCCATGAACTGAGGGTTATTATCCCAAACAGGAAATTGAAAATTCTGCAAGCCGAAAACAAAAACAGATCTTTACCGGTGGCAACCACCAATATCTCATATAAAATACTGCAAGCAAACAATTATTTTATCAAATTCGCACTTGAATCAGACCAATCCCGGATGAGGTACCCAATCAGGATAGAGCAACTACCCACGCCCAATAACGAACGTTCACAGGAAAGTCTAGAAAACTGACTAAACTATGTGAGTTACTCGTCCTAATACAGGTAAAGAAAAAAAACATACAAAGAACATCTGCATACTCCCAACTATTTTCCTTTAATACACCTCTCACAATACATAATAAATGACTGTCTTAATACATTTGTAATTGATACTCAAAATGTATTCTTTGTTCAGCTCATCATAGGTTCTACGACGCTTGTGCGACCGACCAACAGCCTCAGATCCGGTGTTTGCCTTACAATCCCGAGCAAAATGCCCAAAAGCCTGGCAATTGTAGCATCTCACCCTACTCATAGCATTGCCACGACGGGAACCCCGTAAGCCTTCACGAGCCCTCTTTCTATCAAATGCCTTCTCCACCTTGGGCATCCTCTCGTACACCTTCTCTTGGTCTTTCTCCCCCAATAAGATCAGCAAATACCTCTTAAAGTGGTCGAAAGGTACGTGGATCTTATCTTTCAGGGATTGTAAAACAGCTGAGCAATAAGACGCCTTCTCGTGATTCGTCACTTTTGACACAATCTTCAGGTTAAGAACCTGCTCCAGTGCCTGGTCTTTCGAAAAAGCAGATTCATGTGAATTGATATAAAGCATTATCTTCTTGATAACGCTCTCTACATTGTCCTTCTGTAAAGCTTCTAAATTCGAGATTTTCTCCTTTAACCTTTGGAGATTATCAACCTGTCAACACAAATGAATAACTTCCTTTTAGGGGTATTCATTATAAAATAGCATCAGCATTCTTTGATCTCTCCTTTTTTTCTTTTTTTCTTTTTTTTTGCTGTATAAACTCGGCACCTTGCCTCACGGGCCGTAGCTCACGCTCGACATATCAGTTATTTACAAGTAAATTCATCGTTACCTGCGTCGCCTACTATGATTTCTCACTGACAAAACAAGTCGGGTAATTCGTTACTACGTATAAACCACTTTCCTCACTTGCTCAACAAGAGAATTAATTCACTACTCTGCACAGAATCGCCTCTTGGCAAACTGAACTCATGTTCACATATCACTCACTGACAAGGCAACAAGTGAGTAAATTCAAGCGCAAAAATTCACTTTCTTCACTGACACAACAAGTGAGTTGATTCAAAACTTCGCCTCAATTCCCGTCCCTCACCAACACAACAAGTGAGCTGATTCAAAAGTTCTCATAAATTCACTTTCCTCACAGACACAAGTGAGTTAATCCTGTAAATTTCGCATAAATCCACTTTCTTCACTAACACAAGTGAGTTAATTCTGAAGATTTCGCATAAATTCACTTTCCTCACTGACACAACAAATGAGTTAATTCTGAAAATTTCGCGTAAATTCACTTTCCTCACTGACACAAGTGAGCGAATTCAAAACTTCTCATAAATTCACTTTCCTCACTGACACAACAAGTGAGTTAATTCAAAACTGCGCATAGATTCACCTTCCTCACCGAGACAGCATGTGAGTTAATTCAAGACTTCGCCGCTTTCCTCGCTGACACAATATGCCAGTTAAATTGAAACTTCGCATAATCTATATTGACCTTTTACTAACATACCAAGTGAGTTTATTCAAGACATCGCATAAGATAAATTCACTTTCCGTACTAACTCAACACGAAAGTACCAACTCACAGACCTTCATGAACGAATAGAAGACATTATTCCAAACTTCTCGGACTAGCACATGTACCGGACTAGCCGCAAATCACTACAATTACTACAAATGTTTGTAATAACACAAAGAAATTGGTCTTGAATTACTTACTTCGGCTACACCTGGCGCTTGAGCAGCTGCAGCCGGGGCTTGGTCTGCCGGACGATTCACCACTACCTCCACGCGTTCTTGTGCTACAGGTCGTGGATTTTGATCTGCCATCCTTTATAGTCGGGTTGATTTGTGACCGATTCGAACAAACTCCGTTTCTTTGACTTTCTTTCACTGACTCATGAAAGGGTGTTGGTTTGAGCTTTATATCATTGCTCAACCAATAATATTCTCAGCTGTACCCAAGGGACAAGCATTCACCCCAGAATGAGTGATAATCAACGTTTTGGCAGAATATACCATATTCAAATGACTTTGCATAGTTATGACGTCGGAGGCCAGTGAAATACAGCCAGCTGTTGATGAACTTGCCACACAAACCTCTGATGACAAGTTTCAACTGTAGCGCAAGGAACTACGTATAAAATTCAGTCGTTTTAGGAGGAACTTTGCTCTAGTTAAGGCTAATGGTCAAGA
>OX421457.1:16644065-16646565 GCA_949126865.1 Montipora capitata | reverse complement strand
GAAGAATGCAGTCCTCTGTCTCTTCCAGAAGCCACGAGCACTAATATCTAAAAGCGCATCAGGAGCTCTGTTCGCACCTCTTTTCAAAGACTCTCCATTGATTTCCTGAAGGACCGGCTCTATTTCCACATCATTACGTACCGTGCTCAACATCTCTGCTTCCGGGTCGCGAAGCCCATTATGACGCTGTATTATAAACCCACCACGTCGGCATACCATTGCATGATCTATGTTGAACTGGTCCCCGCACACGCACACTTTCGGTGTGTCGGTGATTTCCCAGTCGTATCTCAACTTGATCGCATCCCTGAATTCTCTCTTACTTAGATTGAAGTTCAAGTCTTTGATGGGAATTACTGTCAGCCAGTTCGATGCTTTCTTCTCCGTGGCTAGCTCTACAGCTCGCTTGGTTTTTGTCGGCAGAGAGGTCTACCCGTTCTAGCCTCTCATCCATGCACTCATCCTTCTTCTTACACGCGCTTATTTGCAGTGTTCCTCTGACGCAGCTGGGGTCTGAAGCACTTGCTCCACAATTTGCCTTACTAGGGGACCGGTGACCCTGACTGAAGGCTCATATTCTTTGGGTGAGGCTCTGGCTGGATCTATAAGCCCAAGCCCTCCTATGCGCACAGGAAGCGCAAGGAGTTCGCGCTCGGTTTCAGTTATTGCGTGGTTCGTATAGCTGGTATGAGGACTTCGGTTATCGCACGCTCTACAGGCCCCAACAAGTCAGTAATATCGGGCAGTGTCCTTAAGAAATACGTTCCATCGGTGCCGTAGCCCAAAAGTGAACGCTGCATAGCTCGTCTGAAGTTGTGATATGGCGAACTCTGCAAGTTTGGTGACCTTGTTTACCCAGTCTTCTACCTTCTTGCCACGTACTCTTCAAGAAATGATCTCGATCCAAGATCTGCACCTACAAGCTTGTGGCCTTCAGAGGTGCTGTGCCGCCGAATACCTGCATAGAAGCGTGTTCTTTATAACATTCGACGAACAGCACAAATCCACCCCAGTAACAGTAATGGGTGAGAAGGAAGCTGTGTTCAAGATCAGTAGTCCAAAGTACATTCAACAAACCCTTAAAGAGGCAACGGACACAAAGTACAAACAAAAAGTCTCCGAACAACTATGGCTGGGCAACTATGTCACTCAACGCTGGAAAGATAACGACATCTCTAAACACAACTTCAACCCAATCGTGGAAAAACATACGAAACGTCGCACTTAGTGTACACACTAAGCCCCAGTTGTTCAAACGATGGATAGCGTTATCTACAGGATAAATCACTATCCACTGGATAACTCAATTCGTTTTGCTAGAGTTTATCCGCTGGATAGTGATTTATCCGGTGGATAGCGCTATCCATCGTTTGAAAAACTGGGGCCAGCATTCCACAACAGCTCGTCCCTACAAAGGTTTACAGGGTGAAGAAACAAAAAGAACAAGGCTTAGATTTTTTGTGCACACTGTGCCACAGTGCAGAAGAAACCGTCCCAAATCTATTATGCGGCTGCTCTGCTATTGCCTAAACAATCTAAAAAGCGAGATACGATAGTCTAAGAATGTCAAGGCCGATTTACCATCTCTTACTATCAGTATATAACATGGAAACCGACGACTCCAAAGCGTGGTATAATAAAGCGATCCCGAAATCAAGCACGCAAAACGACGAAGCTAAAATTCTGGGACAAACAAACCAGACATGACGATCTTTGATAAGAAGAACAAGGTTATCATCCTAGTGGAAGGAATTGTATGTAATATCGGACAGATAAACGATAGGAACGATTATAAGAGAAGAAATTATCTGGATTTAAGACTGGGTCTCCGAAAACTCTATCCCGACTACGAGACCAAGCAAACCAATATAGTGTTTAACTTCCTGGGAGACACATTTTTTTCCTTTATTTTTTTCATTATGAATTACTTATGAATTTAAACAACACCCACTACTAAAAATTGCGAATCAGTTAAAAACCGGTCAATTGTGCGAAGGTCATTGAAATAGTCTATGGGGCAATGAAAGGTACCTTTGCTGAAGAGTCAAAGTCTTCGAAATTCTGGAAAGTGACTCCATCAAAGCTATACTGCATCTTGTATTTGATAACCCACTCTTTGCTGGCGTGAAGTCCCTGGGTGGCAACACGTGTTATTCTTGTTGTACTACCGAGATCTACTTGAATCCATTGGTTAAGATCATCTTTTAGTGGGGACCAGCCTCCGGCTCTGCTTCCATTCGCTTTGAAATACAATCTGGCCTGTGCTGCGGAATGGTTGCCATCGAATTTTGAAGAGGCACTTATTTGGGCGTCTAGGATCGTTTTGCTTTCCATACCAAGAGGTGTCATACAGCCTATTAAGTTCAGAGAATATTAAAAATTACCAGTACATCTGAGATAGCATCGCTAGTTGAAACCACGCATTAGTCTGAATACGGCTAAAAAGGAAAGGTACCGGAAATTTCAAATTACTAGTCTTATAAGATTGTTCGCTGCTCAT
>OX421457.1:16639065-16641565 GCA_949126865.1 Montipora capitata | reverse complement strand
GGATTTAGTTATGCTTCCAGAGCAGGAAAGCAATCTTTTCGATAGGCCGACGCTTAAGCCGTGTTCACACTCAACATTGATTATGCTAAACTGAAGTATAATTCAGGCAATTATTCTCCATTCAATTTTCTTCTGTTCACATATGTGAGAATTCAAATACAAAGAAAAAAATGGCGCCGTATCGCACGGCTGCCTCGATTATCATCACCATGCTTGAGGCGAGAAGAGTGCCAAGAATAGCTCCTGAGAATACAAGAAGACAAATCCAAATCTTTGGTCCATAAAGCGATTACAAGTTTCGTCTGCTCATATCACCACGTACGGGTGGTTTTCACGTTACGTCATCGTCGCCATGTTGGTGGACGAAAACCAAAGATCTCTCATTAGCTCATTTTGTTCGTCCACCTACAATAGTACACTACAGCATTGTTATCTTTGTCTCTAGAGGTTAGCTGCAAACCACCTGTTCGCCATTCTGCTCAATTATGCACTGTAATTACTTCAAACAACCCCCTTGAGGTTGTTTTAAGTAATTATAATTCAATTATAATCACCTACTGTAATTAGTTGATGTGAACACAGTCCAAACTTAATTGGACTATAATTGGATCATAATCGAGGCCTAATGTGAACACGGCTTTAGTCTAGCTCAATAATCGAGTAAAGAGCCCGCGTACACCCGCCAGGAATGAATATAGAGCCCAAGTTAACTTATGCAAGGAAAAGAAAATCAAGCTTTTTCCCGGTCATCGATGGAAAGACTCGCGACTTACCTTGGGAGAAGTGTCTCTTTGCGTCTTGTAAAAATGAAAATTTACCCCATTATCACTGTACTGAATTCTGTACTTGGTCACCCACTGTCTAATATATCTTCCCGACTTCCCCCCTTGAGTAGCTACACCTGTAAACGTTGAAATTTTTCCGAGATCCACTTGAAGCCATTGATTGGCATCATTAGTGCGAGTTGCCCATGAGTTAACAGTTGTGCCAGAATTATGCAACCTGGCCATTTTTGCTGCCTGTGGTTCATTCCACTGAGACGAGGCTGTTATCTGAGAATCGTGGATTTCCCCTCTCTCCATCCCAAGAGCTGAACTGCAACCTAAACAAGATCGGACGCAGAAAACAGAAAGAACATTTTAGTTAAAGTGTCATTTGCTACCATTTTGACGTAATTAGTTTTTTAAACAAAGACTTAAATATCTCTGGAACGAACAAATGTATCCCAAAAAAAAAAACATTATTCATCATTTTGAAAGGTCTTTAAAATAAGCAAAATATATATTTCACTTTATAGGCACTTTAAAATCCCATTAAACGATAATAAAAATCTTTTTCCATCAAACACCTTCCCCTTTTCCTGTCTTACATGCAGGGATAACAACAACAACCATCGAAAATCAAGTGCTCCTAACTCCCAAAGATTACCTCGACATCCATAGAGCTCAATTCTCATTGATATGTGCCCGTACCATGCCACAGGCAATATCCTCACGAAGCGTGCAGTTATCGCTGGCTTCAGCACGTGGTACACGATGGTATCTCTATCTTCATTTCCGCCGAATACCTGAGAAAAAGAACATAGTCCGTATCAGTAAGAGTTCGAGAATAATTCTGATATGAAATGAAACCATTTGACATAGCGCTACGTTAATTTATCATGTGAATTGTAGTCTACGATGCAACCTTTTTCTTTAACATAGACCGGATCGTGTAAAAATGAACGAAGAGAGTGTTGAGTATGGACCTGAAGTCAACTGAAAATCAATCGACAACAAGGGATTGTTCTTCTAAAATTATGTTTAGTTACTTACTTATTTATTTGACACTATTTACCTGTAAATATTGATGGATTAACCGTGATAACCCTAATAACAAAAAAGACCTACCATCTTGAAATCAGTTCTTAGATCTAGTAAATCCTTATTCACTGCTGTAAAATCAGATCATTTGTGGATTGTCGAGAAAAAAATATCCGATGGAGCTGCGATGGGAGCAAAGCCCAGTACTTCATGTATAGTGCTTGTTTAATTAATATCACTACTGTTTTAATATAATAACAGGTTTAATAAAAGTCGTAATCATTATGTTGATACTATGAGTGTAAATTGCAGGACCTTTTCCTTATTTATTATTGAACTTCTACGAAATAATTGCGGGCGACAATGAAGGAGCCCGCTTCCTAATCTGGGACATGACGCCACCCATTTAGCTTGAAGCCGTGAAAAATCGACATTTCTAGGGATATCTTACTCATCCTGCACTTTTTGAACAGCCGCTGTTAAGCCGCTTTTCGCGCTGTTCCATACGCGAAAACTCGATCTCTTTACTTCGAACGCCCTGAATTCAACATAGGTGAGTGTTATTTCATTTTATCGCCACGTCGATTCTGTTTCATTGTAAAATCGTCATGTTAAGTCATCAGTCTTGGATATTTAAAAAGTTTCGTTTCGTTTGAACTTAAACGAACTTAAAGCTAGCACGCGTGCCATAACTTTAT
>OX421457.1:16626565-16631565 GCA_949126865.1 Montipora capitata | reverse complement strand
CACCTCATAGTTATGTCCATCAAAGTTGAATCCTCTATTGAAGTCAGCAACAGCACGTTCCTCCTCTTGTGACATAACTGGGTTCTCGATTTCTGCAATACCAGGTAGTGCAGAAGCAGTATACATCTCATTCTCACCACCCATTTTGGGAAATGAAGACTTTCTTCGGTTTTCTTTACCTTTAGCAAAACTGTGATTGCCTGGGGTTATGTTCACATTTGAACTTCTTTCTCCTGCTTCTTTGGACACAACTTGTCGGCTATGAAATTTAAAGAACAATTCAAGGCCTATTTCATCTTCTTGAGTGTCTGCAAGTTTCAACTCCCATTTTTCTAATAACTGAGGTGGTAACTTGGTCTCAAAATGGAGTAACAAAATACATCCATGGCTCATTGGATCTTCTCCAAGAGCCTCTAAAGCTCTAGTTCTGTTCATAAAGGTATCATAGAGATCTCTGAGGGAGGATGCATTAACAACAGACTTAGCATCCATCCTGATGACAGATTTCACTAGAATTGAGATGATCATACTTTTTCTTCCATGCCTGTGTTTAAGGCATGCAACAGCTGCTTCCTAAATTTGCTCCAGTTACTTCAAATCCGTCTATTGCTTTTAAGGCATTTCCGGTTAGCACCAAGCGTAGATAAGTAAACTTCTGAACATTAGATAAATCAACATTGTTATGCACTGCAGCTTCAAACTGATCCCAGATGTTTTGAAATTTCAACACATCGCCATTAAACTTTGGCAACTCAATTCTCGGTAATTTCAGATTTGAGGATACACAACTGTCACTGTATGCAATATCCCTCGAGGAGTGATCTCCCACATCGCAGTCTTTATTTAGGAATTCATGAGCAGCATCCAGAGCTTTATCTACTTCACTCAGAATTTTTCCCCATCTGCGGAGTCCCTCCTCTATCATATCCTCTGCAACTAGCGTGATTAGTTCATTTCTCAGTTGAAGATAATTCTCACGGTACACAGTTAGCCTTTCAATTCTCAACTGTACTTTGATTTTGTTGCCTGCATTTTGACTTACATACAAAATATCCTGAATCAACGCATCCATATCCATTTGCAAGGTTCTGGATTTACGTCTAATCGAACTAACCTCCTGAATATCAACTTCACTTTTCACTTGAAGAGGTTCCTTCGAAGACCCGGCTAAATTCGAACCTTCCTTTAATTCTGGTGCAATAACATCTGACTTCGAATCATGCTGAGCGTTCACTAACCTTTACACTAAGACTTTTTTGTTTCCAGTAGTCGGCAATCCCTTTTTTCCAAGCTTTTCACGAATTTGATCGACTCTGAGTTAAGTCTTCCATTTTGCTCGAGGAACAGGTGGCCATGTGGTTGCAACTGATGACCTCGCGAAGAATTTCAAATTTACTGCTGAAATAACTCCTTGACTCGGGCTGCGAAGGACCATGTTAGGATTTACGACGAGAGACTTAAGCGTAACACAACTTTAATCCACTGGACTCGGCTACACATCGATTTACAAAAGGGATGTATACGAGTGAAATGCTACGACGATAACAAGAGCGGGAACAACAACGAAAGTCACATGACACTAAGTCCTAAACCCTAGGGTGGGTTTAGTATAACTATTCATAAGTCCAGTCTCTCAGGCTTCTTTATCATTCTTCCAGAACTTGTACGGGTTGTAACAAGGCAAATGAAAACCAAACTTTCGGAAGCTGAAACTGACACTAGTTTTTCTGTTTTTCACAACAACGTAGTTAGTCGAAATCGTAATCTTGAAAATCTTCAAACTCATTTTCTGCAGGAATTATATTTCATTTCAATATCATCGGAACTACGGAAACAAAAGTCACTAATGCTAATTTCCAGATGTGTACGGCAAAATACGTTCCAACACCTCTGTCGTTTGGGGGTGTAGGATTGTTTATTGATGAGTCGCTTAACTATCGCATTTTAGAATGAAGCCTTTCATGCATTGTGAGCTGAGATAACCTTTGAGAATAAGAAAAATGTTATTTGTGGAATATTTTATAGACAACATAACTCATCTGAGCGCTTTCAGTTGTTTTTCGACGAGAGTATTGAAAAATTCACGTCTTCTGGGAAAGACAATGTAATTATGTGTGATTTCAACAATGACCTTCTAAACTGCGAGTCATCCAACTATAGCCACGACTTTTTATCGTCCCTTCAAAGTTGTTATCTTACTCCTGCAATTGACAAACCAACACGTGTCCGCTCTACTTCTGCTACCCTTATTGACAGTATTTTTATTAATAATCCTGACAAAGTGGTGGCCTGTGGGAACTTAATCTCCGACATAAGTGACCATTTTTCGCAATTTTGCATTTTAAAATCCATGATGCATAAATCTCGGGTAAAGAAATCTAAAATACGAGACTTTTCACGCTTTTCTAGCGACAGATTAAATGCTGATCTTTCTAATGTGGGCCAAGCATGTAAATCATATCTTGATAAGCTTCTCAAGCTGCAAAAACGAGCTCTCCGCAATATTTATTTTTCTGATCACAATCAGCATGCAATTCCTCTATTTTCCGATGCCAGCATCTTACCGCTACACTTTTCTCGTTATGAACTTACGGCTAACTTGATGTTTGACATTAGGCACAGAAATGCACCTAGAAATATTCGCGACCTGTTTCAAGACATTTTTTATATTCGCTCTTATAATACCCGATCCTCTGCTTCGAACAACTTTTATACACAAAGCTCTAGACACTCTATTCAACTAAACTCGTTTTCTAGAATTGGAACAACAATTTGGAACGATATGCCTCTTACATTAAGAAATCCTTCAAAATATGACTTCGATATCCTGACTTCGGAAGACTCTTACCTTGATTTACGAAACATTATTCAAAAGGTCAAGTTTTCTTAAGATTTTATTGTATTTTCTTAGAAGAATAAGTATAGCCTTAATTATATTATTCCACATTTAGATCTATTTAGAATTTTTGTAAAATAAGATATCTCATCAAGTGGCGCTTTCTCCTAATGTGGTACTAATTAGCTCACAAACTTAATTTTATTATTTATATTCGTGTACATTTATCTTCTTGATTTTCCTGTAAACTTGTCTACCTACTCTTTTTAGTCACGACATGACCCACTCAGATTAGCATCTGCTACCTGTGGGCATGTCCAATTTGTTAACAATACCTATTAGACAAATAAAGAACTGAACTGAACTGAACTTAAATTCGTCTTCGCCACTTCGCGGCTTTCTCGCGGCTAAAGAAAAGCCTCTGGGACCAGGGTAGCGACGGACATACCTGTCAAATTATTCTCAAGCACGAAGTGCTCCAAGTGTTTCAAAAGGCAAAAACACATGCAATTCCCTTAGGGAATCACATGACACAACAGAATCTGCCCAGTTTTTGGCATTATCAGGTTCATTCCGGTATATTTCAGTTCATTTGGGTGTCATTCTGGCTCGTTTCGGTATATTCCGATGCCATTCTGGTTCATTTGGTTTCATTCCGGTGTTATTCCGCCTCATTCCAGCATATTCCGGTTTATTCCGGTATATTCCGTTCCGTAGTGTTCCTTTCCCGTGTTTAGTAACGCCCGCCGTCAAACGCGTTAAATTGATAATTACAAAAGGAACCAATGGCAACTTATCAATCACCCGTTGCCTCGGTATTACCAATCAAACCTTGTCAGTCCGATCCACGCTAGTCAGCCTTATTCTGGTGTTCTTTGGGTTATTTCTGCCTTATTTTGTTGTCATTCCGTTTCGTTCCGGTACATTCCGGTACCATTTTTGTTCATGCCGGCTCATTCCGGAGTCATTCGGCTTTATTCCCGAGTCATTCCTACTTGTTTTATCATATTCCGGTTTATTCCGGTATATTCGGTTCCATTCCATTCCGTTCCTGTGTTTAGTAACGCCCTGGATATCAGTACTTATTTTGAGCCATCAAATTAGACGGATTGGATGTAACAATATTATATATATTATTCTCCTGAGAATGTTTACTTCCCATCCTACCCCCAAAATAATGCCATCCTCTCACCTCACTGACAAAGGCTTTCTGTAGGGTGACCAGAACATACAAGTTTTGAAATGGTACTATTCTCTTCAACTCACTGACTAACAATGCATGTACAAAAGCCTAAGAAAATTCCAACCAGGAACGGAGACATGTCTACAACCTTGAACCTAAACATTGCTTTTGCTGGCATGAAAAATATATTACATTGGAAAATATTGACAACTGTACATACCAATATCATACCAGTCATTCTGACTTCAAAATAGACAGTAAAATTTACTCACAAACTTAACCGTCAAGTGACTATATTTTAATTGAGGATGCGTGGAATAACTTCTCAAGTGACTAGAAATACTGCACAGTCTGCAATGCTACCTTTACCTTTTGTTTCACATTCAATCAACCTTTGAACAAACACTTGACCACTGTGGCTTCAATAAGCAAATAATAATCGCTACTTTAATTAATACTGTGGGCTGAGCAATTACGGAAAATATCCATGTGTAGTAGTACCTTAGATTATTTCAGAAAGAAGGTTTTTGGAATGCTGTATTACTCAAGAGAATGGTTATTTTTATAACTGACTTTTAATTGATATAAGTGATAGGCTCTAGAGAATGGTCAAGCTTTATATTAGACCTTACATGTTTTGTTTTTTTTGTTTTTAATTAATTTCATCATAAACGTGTGTAAGCTAAGTAATTGCTGAGTATTTGCTTAACAAAATCATCCATCATCCATCATCAACTTTGTGATACAGAATTTCCATTTTTCTAAGTACCTAAAATGTAAAACAGATTCCATTGGAAGTGAAATAAACGTCTCACTTTTCTGATTTCATTCTCTGATCTGATCCGGCCCCAGGACAGTGTAATGAAACTAAATGAAATTCAAGTAAAATTTTCAACCTAACGAAAGAAAGGATTGCTTTGCACGCCTGAGAGTCGGGCATTCCATGATATTTTTAAAGCGTTCAACAGCACCGTCACAAGC
>OX421457.1:16604065-16609065 GCA_949126865.1 Montipora capitata | reverse complement strand
TAGTCCTAACACTAATTCTATGGAATATTTCGTTTCTTTTGTTGTTACTTGATTCCTTGTGACTAGGTCTTGAAATCTTCCCCAGAAAGAATAACTCTCTCTGCAGTGCCAGAATAAGTGAGCTAAGGATTCTTTATCATTGCTACAGAAAGTGCAAATGTCATCATTTTTTAGCCTAATTTTGTGAAGGTAGTCGTTTCTTGCTAATCTTCTATGATGAAGTTTAAATTAACTGGAAGACAATAAGTATGGACGCCTTTGCACAACACCAAGGGGTTTCATGAACCGCATTCCAGTTTATCGACTCAGGGAATTCCAGGTTGCAATCTACGATCCATTTGTTTTAGCTTCCGCTGAGGCTAGTCTGTATTAAATTGATGAGTTTGTTATACACAAGTTTACTTGGCTTATGGGTGTGAAAGAATTTCTCCGCAAACGTGTCATTGAAGCTCTCCCTAAACTCACCTAAGGCTCGTTTTAAACATCGCATTTCACATGGGCCGAATCTAATGCAAATGACAAAAATCTTTTGTTTTCGCTCATTTGCATTAGATTCGGCACACGATAAATGCGACGTTTAAAACGGGCCTAAGGAAAGAAAACTTTTACCAAGTGTCTAACTTCATGTACTAATTTCGTAGCCCACGTTTTATAATAAATTGGACTATTTCCAACTTTAATAAGAGAATTGTGCCACAGATTCATTGACCAAAACTGTTTGTTGGAAGTGATGTTACCATTGAAGCTAATTTCCGACCATATTTGCAAAACTTCAGACAGAAAAGTATCAGATATTTTGTAGAAACACATAGCCAAAGGACACCTCGCGGTCTGATTGGCTATTGAGGAGAAGAGGGTATTTAGCGTGGAATTGCACTTGTGCCTGAAAGGCTATCGCTGACGCTAGTCAGAAATTAGAAACTTTACGTTTTCAAAAACATTGTCTCCTTTTACGAAGCAAAAACCTGACCGAAGCGAGGAAACATAAGATTTTCCATGTTTAATTTAACTAAAGATTTCCTCAAGAGATTTTCAAGGAAGCCGCTTACGCTTACGAGCACGAGAATCGGAGAAATCAGCAGCAATAAATCGCGAAAGCAAAAATGCCCGAAGGAAGAGGAAAAAGCACAAGTTCTTCAGCGGCCGAGGGAGAGCAGTTTTCAGTCGTAGAGTACACAGAAGAAAAACTAGAGGCCAGTAAGTCCAGTCCAATGTCTGTGTGTTGAAAAAAGCACACGGTTTACTCTGTTTTTGTTTTTGTTTGTGTTTTTTGTTTTAGTTTTTGCTTGTTTTGCCTCCCAAAAACGCACGTTAGCAATGGGCGTTTTTATTTTAAATGAAGGTGATTCCCTAGCATTGCACTGCGCATCCTGTTCTGCGCATAACAGTACGTAGGCCACGTTCCAGTCTCTTTCCCAGAGTCCAAAAACAGGCCATATCAGGAGCCCATCACCCGGAGCGCGCAACTTACCTATTTTCCTACTTTTTCGTGCAACGGCGTTTTCACAAGTAAGGTTATTTTTGGATACGCCTTTCCCGCGAATTAGTTTTCAAAAGCCAATCAGAAGCAGTGCATAATTAATAATAAACTGTTATTAATTATGCGCCGCATCTGATTGGCTTTTGAAAACTAATTCGCGAGAAAGGCGTATCTAAAAATAACCTTATTTGTGAAAACGCCGTTTCACAGACGCTATATGGAAGTTGCACGCTCCGGGTGATGGGCTCCTGGCCATATTTGATTGGCTGTTGGAAAACGGTTTTATTTCCTGCCATTTTCAGTTTTCAAATTCTAAACTCAAAAATCGTGATTTCTTTTGGATTTTTATCTATAAGACGTTGAAGATTATCTAAAAATAAATCGTTTTACAACTTGCCAGTTCCGTAACGTTTTTGTTTTTGTAGATACAGCAATTGTCAGTTGCATGACACCAGATAGTGAAATCTGTCTTGATTGATTAAATGTATCTCGTTAGTTTCTTATTTTCCGCAGTTTAAATGTCTCGAGTGTATCAGGAGATGTAATTATACTCATGCGTATTGTCTGGCGAGTGAAAAGTAAGCGCTTTCATGACAAGGTGACCTCCAGTGTTTTGTTGATTTCTAACCGTCTCCTCTCACGCACGCGCAGTTACTCAAACGGAACAAGAGTTTCTGTTTCCGGTTTTTTGCTTGTTCCCAGAGCCTCCCGCGCCCGTTCCGCTGGACAAGGGTAACGGAGGCTGTGGGAACGATATTGGCCACGTTTGTACTCAGGCATGGCTAAGGGGCTTTATGGTCAAATTTCACGGTTCAGTTTTGTCTTCTTTGTCTCACAAGTTTCAACGGTTATTTCTCAACAAAACAATGTTTGAATTTCGTAGCCATGTGTGAATATTGATATATCGAACGTGGACAAAAACATTTCACAATGCCGACTTTTCGTGCGGGAAAGCTCGCTAGAAAGAAGAATGGCCGTTTTCAGAGCACAGTAGTAAAGAACAAAAGAAGAAACCTTTTAGACTCTCGCAAAACAAAAAGTCGAGTCATAGCCTTGATGATGCTAAAGTGTCATTGCATTACGAAAGTGAAGGTGAAACCGCGCTATCGGGGAGGCGCGTTGTTGTGTGGGTCGAGCTTGGTTTGATTTCTGTTTTCTCCTAAACGAGGTTGGTGACCTATCTTTTTTTTGGCATAATTTTACTCTCTTACTCTTCCTCTTTGTACTGTGAAAATTTATGTCAGAGAAAAAGTTACAGGGATTAAAAAGTACTCGGTGCCATCACTCGTGGACACAAAATTGTCTCCTCGAGATCATGCAGCCGAAGAATATTTGTAGTCAGTGCCTTTTCAAGATGTTTGCCTATGCCATAAAACAGACATTAAATTATTCCTTTTGAACAATACAATACACCTGTTTTGTTATTTCAATAATTACGTCAAAGCTGTGCTTCCTGTTCCTGCAGAACGTAGCGTGAACCGATGGAATAGACTTGTCTTTGGTAGATGAGGTCGCACTAATTATATGAGTAACTTGAGCAAGTTATATCTCCCAAACGAGCTTGGTGACCTATTTTTTTAATTGCACATAATGTCACCATAATGTAGGGAACAATCGAGAAAATCTTACGACAACTCCTATTACGAAGGAATCACCTTAATGTCCAATTCGAGTAAATGTTAAATATTTGGAGAATAACAACTTACCAGCGTATTTGTTGAGTTGACACATTGTTTGGATGCACGTTGTCCTTCTTTTAGCCGCTGTCGAAGAGTTTTTTCCGAGTTCATGAATTGTGGTGGTGAAATACCCGATATTTAAAGCTTCTAGTGCATTCAGCTTGATGATTTTCAACGTTAAAATATAAATTAGAGTCTCTGAACATATACACGTTCAGAAAACGAAGGTTTGTAAAATTGTGTATTCGGCTTGATTCCTATTTGCTGGCTATTGACAGGTGACAGCTCGATCACTTGCAATGGCTTTTTTAGCGCCTACTGAATACTGCAACATCCATTATGTCACCTACATTTTGATCTCAAGATGGCACATTTTGTTTTTGTCCGACTCTCTTGTTTTTATCATTTAACTTTCTTAGAATTGTGATTGTTTCTGTGTCCTCTTTTTTTCTGTTCTCTATGTTCTTTTGCAGAATATTCACTAAAGACTCCCTAGATCCTCTTCTCGCAACATTTTAGACTTTTTAATTGTAGCATAGCGTATTGATTTTTCGCATTTGTTTTCGAATTTGAGGCTTGTTGGTGAAATTTGCTAGTCAGACGTCATTACGCGTAAGGGCTATTGACTTTACTGGACAAATGACGTCAGAGCAGGCTACCTTTTGAAACAGCTCAGATCGCCATAAAGTATGGCTTTTTAAAGAGCTCTGAAGATATTTTGGATGATCAAGCATTGAATACAGCTTTCACATGTTTTGAGAGATGCCTAGGGATGTGACCCATCTTGGACTTTAGCCTCGTCAAATAAAATTAGTCTTTTCGCTCCGTTAAACATCAATCTATATTTAGGAATGCCGTTTTTAGAGCTAACTAGAATTAACTTGAACTGATCAGTGATGCAACAGAACAGGAAAGCAGAGTTGAAATGCCGCAGTTTACTTTCTTACTTATCTCTATCCAAACAAATGACTCGGCTTAATGTATCTCCACATTATTCTTTGGCTGTTGCCCATGATGAATTTGTTTACACTGAAATGCCAGAAACAAAATTGTTTCACGACAAGAATACTTAAGTTTGAAGAGATTCATTTAATTTAGCGATGGTGACTCTCGGGGATACTAGGAAAGAATCCGAGTGCGAGTACTCCCGTCCGAGTATCCCCGAGTCACCATCGATTAATAAATCTCGTCATTTCATTCACCGGAGTTAACATACAATACTTAGTAGCAAAACTTCTCCATTAAATGCAATCACAGAGAAGAGGACAATTTCATTTTCAATCTCTCGATTATTTATTTATTTTTATTTATTTATTTTTTTACCTTCCCTCGTTTATTTTGTTCTTGATCATCATTAGGCCTGGATATTACCGCTGATCCCTCACCAGCGATATCAACTCTACTTACCAAAACAATGAACAGCGTGATACGAAGCTTGAAAACCAGAGAAGGAGGTATTGCTATCCGATATGAATATCACAAGCATCTGGTTTGACGAAGAGAAGAGTCCTTCCTTTGGGGGAAGATGACCTCCGTAATACACTCCCAACATTTTCGCACTGGTATTTCCCCCGTCGTAAACAAAAACTGCATCGGTGTTGTTTTTATCTTGTACACTGAAGCTCGAGAACATCAAGAATACCTTCTGAGATTCGTTAACCGTGATACTCCAGGAACAGTGCTGGTCATTCGGATAACTATAAGGATAATTTGGTGACTGGAAGACACCATTTTTTGCATTTAATGTCCGAGTACAGACAGGTTGCACTGTGGAACAGAAATAAAAGGGAGTTTAAGAAACGACGACGGCTACGGCTACAACAACACCAAAAAACAAGAAT
>OX421457.1:16586565-16599065 GCA_949126865.1 Montipora capitata | reverse complement strand
TTTAGTAACAAGACCCTCCCTGAGGGTACACTGGGTTGCCTGTGGTACGTGCACCGTTCCAGACAATTTTTGCAAGTTGGGGGGTCATTAAGACCATTTAAGGGGCCACCCAGAAGTCATACCAGAAGAGGCCCTTGGCTCACAGGTTCTCACACGTTCGTACGACGAAAAAAATCTGTCCTTGCGTAATATGTAGCTCTAACAGTGCACGATATTGTTTTGGTATTGTCTATCATTGTAGTGCCATGGTAGAAGCCTTGGGTAAATAGCCTGAAAAGACATGTGGTTACTAGCAAATAACAGAAAGATTGAAGAAAATAAATGGGAAGTGAGAAACATTGGCTTCTGGGTTGACATGTTGATAAGCGTGCCCTCTGAGCATCTGACAGCTTTGTAATACTAAAGTTTACTAAACTTAACCCGTCTCTGGCGGGATTAGTGTCTGGATGGGTGACCAAAAACATATACGCCTTCGTAAAACAGAA
The DNA here is from genome assembly GCA_949126865.1 of Montipora capitata. Lineage (NCBI taxonomy): Eukaryota > Metazoa > Cnidaria > Anthozoa > Scleractinia > Acroporidae > Montipora > Montipora capitata. Next base: position 16,598,580 of record OX421457.1, on the reverse strand, counting down.
GCATTGGACCGAAAATACTATTAACGCTAACAAATGCGAACTTAGCAAGGTACAGATTTTGTAAGCTTGCTTTATGCAAAAACAAATATTGATGCAAAAGTAAATAAATATTGATACACAGTTTTCAGAAAGAGCAGAAGGAAGTTTCCAGGACGGTCGCTCGAGAATAACATATTTACGACCTGAACCGTGAATATAGAATATAAACAGTTACGATCAGCGACAAACATTTTGGGAGACTTTTGCTACGTTCAATTTTGTTATATTAAGTTTTGGCTGCACAAATAAATCGCAAAATCGAAAGTGACATCGCCGGAATTCAGCGGGCGCCGTGATTACTAGTAAGTTACCGCGGCATGTTTACTTGCCAAACAGTGAAGCATCTGTGTCAAATGATGGCAAGATATCGGGGTCTCGTAAGTTTCTTTTTCTGTCGTGTTATAAAGTTTGACAACAAATGAGCGAATTCAAAACAAAGATCACAATCGCCCACCATTGTTTCTGCAAAGTCAAAAATTTACTCTCCAAGACGAGGTTATTTATCACCAGGTAATTCCATCATTTTGGAAATAGCAGCTACTTTATTATTCACCGGCGTCACAATTTCTTGCTGATTTTGGGGCTCATTTTGTTGAAACTCAAGCACGCTTCCAACAGACCTGTTTATTTTCATGAAACCTTTCCTGCTTACAGAGTTATACTAAAAATATCCTCCCGTATCACGTTTCAACCTTAAGCTCGAAAATTCAATACACAACATGATATTATAATTCACAAAGGCAGAAAATATCACAGAATCCTTTTCCAGCGAAACATTTTATTGAAACAAACAACATAACATGCACTAGAACGCCATTCGCGTTGCAATGACTTTCCATTGCTGGTTAACGAGAATAACAAACTCACGAGGCAAAATGTATATTTATATTTAATTAAGCACAACACAAAAACGCTAACCTCATTTTGACACGAAAATGCTTTACTATTGACATAAAACTATCCAGTTAAGCTCGCATATTATAAAACATGATGAATTCATAAAGGCCACCTTTCCAGCGTACAATTGTTTGAAACAAACAACATATTTGCTATTAGAGGCGAAAAACCTCTTCCTACTTCATTGCGTGCGTGAAGACAAGAAACTCAATCGTGTCAAATTACCATGTACTTCAGGTTCAAACCCTTTCCTGAAGAACATTTTCCTTGAATTACAAGAAAATGCTTTACTATTGCCATAAAAACTATCCAGCACACATATAATAAAACATGATGAATTCATAAAGGCCACCTTTTCCAGCGAACAATTTTATGAAACAAACAACATATTTGCTATTATTGCGTGCGTGAAGTGAAAAAACTCAATCGTGTCAAATATGCGCAATATTACAACAAACTAAAATTTCAGGATCAAGCCGTTTCCATGAAGAACCGTTTCCTTGAATAATGAAGCACAAAATGGACGACAAGCTTTCTTTCAAATAATTCTTGGCTGTCACATTACCTGAAGACTGTGCAGAGTTGATCACAGATCCACTTAAGGTGTTCGATTCGTTCTCTGTTTTTGTTGAACCCATAAGTTACCAGAGAATTTTCCATTTGGTTTCAGTGTTCTACATAACAGCACACTTGGTAAATATTATTTTAGAAATGCAGCTCACTTTGATTTCTGCTCGACGGGCGACAGATTGTTGTCGAAGTCCATTACTCGTCGCTTTTGAGATTCCAGGTGTTGGTTTTCACCGCCTGCGTAGTTTATCCAACTGACTTGTTTAAGGATCCAGTAAAACGCCATTCGCGTTACATGACTTTCGACGCCATTGCAGGCTAAGTTAATTGTTCTACTGTGTCCACCAGAGAAATCTACGCAGTTCCACTACCCTCTCGATCCTAAGAAAATACGCGCAGAAGGCTCTATGCACAAAGATACCACTTACCAGGGGAGAGACAGGCAAGACTTTTACCGACACGGAAGAAAAAAACAAAGTAACACCGAACAAACGCCCTCCATTTCTAGACTGGGTTTGCCATAGGGCAACCCAATAATTAGTTTGTATAATTTCGCAATGTCTTTCAGTTTACATTCGATTATCGTCAATTAAATAACCAACAATCAGTGTCAACCTGTGATTCCTGACTTTACTCGACTAGTAAAGCATTCCCGCTCGCTACGTTTATCGCGACAAGTTGTTTAGTTCGTGACCTTTGGCTCTTGAACAGTCGCCGTGAGCCTGGCGCTACAACAAACAAACATTTTCTTCTGTCAAACTACCATGTACATGTAGAACTACACGTATTAAAGTTACTGGATCTAACCAAACTTGTCAAGCTCCACTATGACTTCGTCCAATACAAAAGCGTCATCTTCATATACTACGTATACTTCTCTTTGGAGCAGGTCTTTGAAGTTTTTGTACTCCCACAATCATACTCGTTTATGTAGAAATGGGTGTAGGACATTCAGAGGTTCTGTAACCTCGTAAAAAATTATTTCAACAGACCTTTGTACTCATCGAAACCTTGAATTGGCCACGATTAATTGCTCTAGCCCACGACTAAACATCATTGTTATTCCTGGGTGAGTAAAATCTTAATAGTCCAACGTGAGAAAGAATCTTGTTTGCTTCTCTGGGTACCTTCGATCGTTGTCACAACCCCACAGAGCACAATGATCGCCACTAGTGAATTGCTGAGTTTAGAAATTGGCCAAAGCCAGCTTATACACATGTAAATACAACTGAAAACGCTTTATCGAGTTATTTCCTCCAAGTTTATTTCTAATTAGTAATATTTTGAGACCATTTCACAATAAATTTTACGCAAGAAAGAAAATTAATCAACAAATTTTATCTCATATTTTACGGCTATTCAAACAAAAACGTACACCTGCCCAAATCGATTTCTGATAAAACTGTGTCGAAAAAAGTGTTAATCTCTCTCCAAAATCGTTTTATGGACGTCGAATAAGTTTCCTTTGAGCGTAAGGATCCAATTACTGGCACCGGAAATCCTTCATTTTCCCACTTATTCGAAGTCGGCAGAGATCTGTATTTTCCGCCCCTGGGACGAGAAAGGCATAATGTGCCTCAAAAAATATTCTCTAAAGAGAAAATCACAATTGTCTCTTCGTTAACGCCGTTTTTAATACATATACTTTGAAAGAATGGGACTAATGAAATCAAATCAAATCATGTTTTATTATGTACAAAATACATAAAAGGAAACGTCAGAGGTTATCCCTATCAATGACTTTCCTTATGTAAAATACAAAAAAGTTATAATACAATTTAAACTTTGAGAATTACTAAGAATAACAAGTTAACAAGTTAGTGACGCCAATCAAGTTTCGCTAATTACTGAATCAACAGAATGCTTAGCTTGAATGAGGTAAAAGGACGCAGTATATTTAATTTTACGCACTTATGTTTTTTCACCATTTTGACGTCGTAGCATTTACTCGTGCTATTCCACGAAACGCGCGGTTCCTTAATCAGGGGCACCCAACGTCAATTTTCGGAAAATATCTGTTCGGGAGTCCATTTGAGATCTAGATTTTTCGGAACATTTGTAGTGAAATTTCTTGCTTGCCTGCCTCTCTTAGGATTTTCGAACATCTAAAACATGGTATAATTGCCCATTTTTTACGGGTTTTTACCCTAAAAAGGTCACCTTGAATTCTCGGGAGCCTTTTTTCTGGCTGAAATTTTCGAAAAGGTAAATTTTGATCCCTATAATTTTCGGATCACTAGACTTTCGGCTAGGAAATCCGAACAGATGAAAACTTTTTAGGGGATAAAAATATGCCTATATCTACTGTTTAAATACTAAAATACGTTTAACATTGCTATGTTTAAGTGGTTTTGAACTATATTCTCGTGCGGTGCCCCTGCTTAATTTCGGTTTAGAAAATTGCAAATGCCTTGTGTATATACATGTTTGTTTTTGTGTTGTTGTTGTGGTTTTTCTTTCAAGTGTACTCTCGAAAATAAACAAATGGTCATTGAGTAACTTTCATTTAAACCCGACGCATTTCCTGAAGTTGCTTTTCAAATGTTTTGGGAAATAATCCCACTGCCGAGTCAATTTCGTTGTTGACGTGCATCTTGATCCTAATTATTTTTATTACTGGTGTCTTTGTTGATGGGTAACTAATACGCCTTCGTAAAACACATGTTTACCTGGTCTGCATAAAGTGAAAGGACATTTGAGTCCCCGAAACCTAAGATATCTATCAGTCTCAACCGAAAGAGTTACGTTATCGGATAAGAAGACTGTTTCACACTGACTGAATGATATGGGAATAAGGTTCGACTCCAATTGCTTAAAAACATTGCTAGGCGACATCCTGGAATTAAAACATCATTTGAAAGTGCTTTCGATGATTTGTCCTCCGATTTGCTAAAACCTGAGCGAGAACGAGAATATGGCATTTCGATAAAATCAGTTTCAACAAGGCATAAGAAATCAACGTTCCCATTACTTAAGTGGAAACTTTGAATTTGAAAATCATTTCTAAAAGTTCGAGACACAAATAGAAGCAAAGTGTCAACTTGCCTTGGGATGCAGAACCAAGAGACAGAATGAAGAAGAAGACAGCTGCTCTCTTCCACATGTCTTTCCGCTATGTCGAAGATTACTGCAAGAACAGTCTCAGACGTTTAAGGTAACATTACGTCATCACGCGTATCGTGATGACCTTTTGATGCAAGAGAATTAACAAAAGGAATTCATATCAATGATGGCACGGTGTTCACGGTGTTTGGCGGCCAACTCAACCAACGGTATATCGGTTTACTGTCGGTGGTATGCCGTTTTTTGTTAACTTTCTTTATTTTGATATGTCAGCCGTATTTGTAATATGTAAGACACAAGTCTTTCTAATTTATAACTATTCTCTGTAGTGAGCGAATTACCAAATGACGAAATGGGTACTTTTAAAAAGCAGGAGACTCTCAAATTGTTTTGGGAAGTCGTGAACCTCTCGGCAAGAGACATCGGAACGAACCTGACAATATTCTTTGTTTACGTTCGTAAAAGGCAAAGGGGACGGTCAAAGTAAAACAACAACTAGATTTATTACACTACTACGGTAGTTAGAGGGCATCAGCAAACTGGTTACACCATTGCCCCTCCAATGTCCACTGAGGATTGGACCGTGCATTGTCCTGAATGATTCCGTGCGCGACTAGAGCTTTTTGACTGATGGCTTGTGTATCATGAGAATCCTTACCATAGCTGTTATATTAGTGCTTGTTAGTTGTATGTGGCTATTGAAAAATTTGAGATGGCTTGGATCCCCTTGGTTCGTTTGCTTTTACTATGAGTAGATCTCCCACTGATATGCTTTTTTTATAACAGGTTCATCCAGTTAATAAAACAAAGTTAGGTTTTCTATATATGTTGCTATATTCGTATTCAGGTGTGTCTTTTTTAGATTTTTTTCCTTTTTTGTTTCAAATTTTTGTTATTCTCCAGTTTTGTTATTTTCGAATGATAGGGATCTGTCCTTCGCCTATGGTGGAAATCACTAAAAAACAATTATTAAGGAACTTTGAAGGAAGCGGGAGCTCTTAAGGGACATCTTGGATTCGGATAAAAGAAACCCGAACCCTTCATTCCTTGATCAGTTATGGCGTTTTTTGTACTCGGTACCTTGTGTTTTATTGCTGGGGAACTTGGCAAGACTATTCTAGTGTTTGTGCCTATTTTATGAATACCTTATTTGTTAGATAATCCGTAATCCGTAATCATTGGTTAGCACACCCTAAACCGCAGTCACGCGATTATATTACGTCTATGTAGTGATGACTCCGATTTTTCCAGCAAATCAGAGGAGATGTGCCAGTTCTTCGAAAAACGTGGCTATCCTGTCTCTGTGGTCAAAGCGGGCCATCATCGCGCCCAACAATTTGATCGACAGTCATCACTACAAACGTCACAAAAAGATAAGAATGACAGAATTCCATTGACCCTCACTTTCCATCCTCATAATCACGCAGTCAAAAGCATCATTCTTAATAATTTTAAATTACTCCAAAATGATCCCGAGACTGGCAGAATCTTTTCGCAACCTCCACTTATTCATTCAAACGCGACAAAAACGTAGGCAACTTTTTAGTTAGAAGCGCGCTCAAAACTCACGAGCAACCCGGCACTTTCAAATGCGCGCGCTCACGATGCAAAACTTGTCTTTTCATTGTTAACACTAGCAAGATATCGGGACCTAAGCGGTCTGTTAAGATCACCGATCGTTTCACATGTACCTCCGCAAATGTCATTTATTGCATAACCTGTACGTTATGCAATAAATTATACATTGGTGAGACAGGTAGACGACTAGGTGACCGATTCCGCGAACACCTTCGCGATGTTGAGAAGAATGACAAGGATGCATCTAAGCCAGTCGCTCGCCATTTTAATCTGCCTAACCACTCCAAAAACCACATGGCTATCTGCGGCCTTTCCCTACATCTAGGTACGACGGAAAGCCGCAAGAATCTGGAACAAAAATTCATCTTTCAAATCGGCACCCTTAATCGTCACGGTATTAACGAACGCTTTTCATTTAACTAATATATTCCTATTTTTCACGTTGCCATGTTACCACCAATAGCGTAGCTCCTACTCTACTATAAAAACTACAGGTAACCCATAATCCCTCGATTCGCTCTGACGAAGGGCTAACGCTCGAAACGTCAGCTTTTAGAATCTCTGTACGGTGGCCAATTTACATTTATCAACTCTGTTGATAAAACCAAATTTTTGTATACGCGATTATATCGTTATATCATCGTACATAGATTAGTTTAATTTAGTTCTAACTAGACGCATAACTGCGTGAACTCGGGCTTCGTTCTAGAAAATCGGAAGGTATATCCGCGAACATAGCCTGCTGCAGGGGTAGGGGTTTCAAAGTGTAATAGACGGAGGGCGAAGAAAGTGATACCAGATTTTTATGTCCCTGTCTTTCATATTAGCAAAAGGAGAAAAAGAGAGGAGAGGGAAAAGTAAGTTGCCTCTTGTCTTTTCCCCTTTCTTCTCATTTTTCCCCAACGTATATTTACTTCACTTAGTCTACTTTGCAGCATGTACGTGTAGCAGAGTAGAGCAGAGCAGAGAAGTACGAAAGCATTCCTTTTCTCCAATGTTAATCATTTCCGTAATATGTATTAGGATATCTTATGGCTTCGAGTATAACTGGAAGTAATTTTCTTTTAAATTGTACGAGGAAAAAAAGAATGATTTCCTATCATTAATATATGGGATAAACGTCATTTTTAGAAGGAAACTATGAGCGCGGGATTCATGGTGTAAGCAGCGCCGATTTTATAAGGAAGCAAATAGTCATTATTGCCATCAATAATTTTATTATAATAACGAGTTTTCTTAAAAATTTGAACGTGTCTTGCAAACTATAAAATCGTTCAAGCTCTGAATGTTGTCCAGATCAAACTATATAATCTTTCCAGCTCCGAATATTGTCCAGATCCTATATGGCATACTATGTAATCTTTCAAGTTCTCCTTACAAACAGTAAGCTTAACATTAACGATGCGATACTGTATCAGGAATTTATAGAACGTTTTCAACTGTATGAGAATTTATATTGTAAGTAGCTGTGATATCTTCAACAAACAACAATTGTTCAGTGATAGAGTCCTCATTCATTGATAAGACTTCGTCATGGAGGATTTTGGCAAGTGATTCATCGCCGAACTTAATGTAAAGCTCATCATCATCACTGAGTTTCACTTCGACCTTTACAGTTAAACCGTATTTACATCTGTCAGCTCTCATCCTTCCACATCTTTGCAGCTTACAATCCGAGGATTGCAATCTCCTTGTACCTTACTGTTACATTTTAGACATTTTAGGAATTTTTCGCTTCTCTGGACTCGAAGGATCTCTTTGATCGTGACTGTTGCCAAGTCGGGATCACTGTTGTCATCTAGGTCGCTCGTCACCAGAGAGATGTCTGTAATAATCTCGTCGCTGATCTCGGTTACCGTAGTTTTCACAACAGTGCTGAGTTTTTTCTACCTGACCATACACGCACTTGCACAGGAGCTACGATATAGGCAGACCCAAATGTGAACTTGTCGATATTGTTTTCCCAGATGTCCAATGGTATGCTTGCAGTGTTGTCTTTGATCCAACGATTGTCGTGTCCTTTATCTGTGTTATCTTTGCTCTTATGGTAACAGTGTCCCACTGATTGTGTTTATTAAGTACGTCGATGATAGGGACTGGTGTTGTGTCTACGTGCTGTGGCAAGTCGGCATTATATTGGAAGCTGTACTCGCTCGGCTTCGGAGTGGTGACGAATATCATGTCGTTGATGACAATTTTTTTGTCGTCCGCGGTGTACGCAATATTCTGCAGTTTCACTGGTGTCCTGGCTTCCAAAGTTTCTTCTAAGAGCTTACAGTTCAATTTGAGAAAGAACGCCATACATTGCTTTGTATTTTAAAGCTTTTTAACAAATATTATTCATGAATTATCTTTGAAAAATGCGTGGTTACCCCCAATTTTCTTTTTGGATTTCATTAACACTTGTTAAGATCTACATTTCCTGCATAATCACACACCGGGGCAAAAATATCTTTAATTAGTAGGCACCGTCCTTAAATATGTGAGGGAGTATACGTACGACGTTTCCGTCCTAGTAAACTTTCTAATTCGTACGTGAGTATATCACCTTACTTACATATCGATACATACATAAATCCTGAGGAACTAGGCGTTTAGAATCCCACATGAAATTCTAGTAGAAGAAAGGACTAGTTTCCACGATGTAATACGTTATCTGTGTATGCAACGCGTAAACAGCATATTTACACGTGTGATTGAGCAACAATACAAATTTACTTCCGATTCTCATCAGGCGAATCACTGATCTACTTATAGTTCGACAGGTCACGTTAACTAAGTGTCACGCTTTCCTCAACTTTTACCACGCCGTTATATAACTTCGGTCAACAGCCGGAAGCATATATGAGCATTAACAGAAGGACATGGATCGGAAGCTTTTTATGTGATGGCGTCAGAATAGGTGTGATCTTTTAGGATCAAAGTTGTGATTGCACTACTCATAATTTTAATACCACAAAGGAAACACCTTGATGCAGTAACTCGTCTTGAACTTTAGACCTTTGTGTCTTTGTCCATTTCTTTGAATGTTGATTGGTCGGTCAGCTGGTGGTAGCTCTCTCCGCGCTGACTCATTCATACGTGGTATGGAGAAGGTATGGAGTCAGTTCTTGTGTCTCCGCCGATTTGTATTTGTTGTTAATTGGGATCGAAGGTATCTAAATAAAGAGATTATGAAATACCCATAGTTGCTGTGCTGTGTAGAAAAAAAATAAAGTTTGTTTGTTTCGATAAAAAAAAAATTGTTTGAACTTACCTGTTGATGCAGGCTGTTCAAGATAGCGCCTGAGCATTGTCAAGCCTTGATCCAAACATATAGGATATATGTTTGGTACGTAATGTTTGGAAAACGTCTACAGTAAAATGTGAGCTAAGCAATTGAGAAAATATACATGCATATAGAAATGGCTTAAGGATGATAAATACTTATCTTAACTGCATCGTGGTCAGAATAACACACATGAAGAGTGTGCTTTCTGTTGTATCTAGTGTTGCTTGTTTTACATAGACATGATCCAACAGACTTACAGCTGACAAAAAAGTAGCACTTTGTACGACTTGAAAATAACAGTAGGAAGTCATGAAGTCAAGAAGTGGTAAGGATTTATTTTCATCGAAAAAATTGATGTTAAAGTCACCTAAAACAATGTCAATTGTAAAATGATCAAGAACGTGTCTCAAAAAAAAAAAAAAAAAAAAAATAATAATAATAATAATAATAATAATAATAATAATAATAATAATAATAAATAATAATAAGAAAAATAAAATAAAATAAAAATAAAAACGTGTCTCAATCCTTCTAAATGCTGTTGGGAAATGACGTTTGTTTTTTAGTCATAGAATTGAATATAACAAACATCAACCAATTTATAGCAGGAATATACTCTTTCTCTAATATCCGTATGTTGTTTTTGGTGCAAATACCTAAACTTGAATGCTGATCAGAAGGGTGATCTTGTCTATGGAGTTCATAAGGTTGTAGAATGTTTCTGATAGCATTATCTGAGTGGCGAGGTAAAAGTTGAGTTTCTGTAAGGGCTAAGATATCATAATTTGTGAGAGTTACGTCATGTTTGATATCAATACTATGTTTTCTCAGGGAACGTATATTTTAAAAGAAATATTTTAAGGCTGAGATTAGCATCTATAGTGGAGGAATTGGAACAAGTATTTTCCATTTGTCGCATCCTGTGATACTCTGCTTCTACTTTTGGATTAGCCCTTACATGTTTGTTTTTTGTTTGTCCAATCACATGCAATCCTTGTAAAGATGTTGCTCGGCTCAAGGCTACATAAATCTGCCCATAGTTGAAATGGGTTTGCCTATTGGGGTCAAAGCTAACTACAATTTCATTTAGTGTTAATCCCTGAACTTTGTGTACTGTGCACGCCCATGTTAATGTGAGAGAGAATTGTAGTCCTTGTATCTCCGGTGAAGACGGTTTTCCTGGTCTAACCTTTATTCCAGCTAGTACTGGTTCAGTTGGTACAGCACCATTTTGCTTTACATAAATCACAGATGGTTTGGCTATTTTCTTTATAGTACCCATTTGGCCATTGATAAGTCTATCATTTATGTCTATATTTGTAGTTAGCATCACTCTAGAATTTTCTTTTACCAATATTTCAAAGTCGAGTACACCTGTTTCTGATCCTCCTCTCGTTAATACTTTTTCATTGTCTTGTTTTGTAACATTTGGTGGATAATGATCTGTGGCTTTCAGTCGGTGTAAGGGAGCACTAAGACACTCAAGATGAACATTGTTATGTTGATCCACAGGAGCATTTTCAGCAAAAATATGCAATGCTGGACTTACAGACCTTGACTGAATGCATTCAAGGTCATCTTTTGTTTGTGCAGCAGTTCTGAATCTATTTAATAATTGTGTGAAAGGTTGGTCATCTTTTTGTCTCATGATTTCAGTTAACACTATCATTCGAAAAGCTGACCAAGGATGATACAAATTGTGAACATTATTTTTATATTAATCAAATACAGGCTTGCTATGGATGGGTGGAAGTTGATATAAGTCACCCACAACAATAATACTAAGTCCTGCAAACAGCTGATTGTTTGGTGTGGCAAATAATTCTTTCAGTCTTTGGTAAATGTGTAGTAGAGTAATGTTGGATACCATAAAGATTTCATCAATGATTATTAGTTTCAAGTCTGACAGTGCCATTCTTATTTGTGTTCGCTTTTGGTCCGACATGGGTGGGAGGTTTTCACCAGAATCTTTTGGTATGGCTAAAGCAGTATGTATTGTAGTACCATTAATATTAATAGCAGCTGCACCTGTTGGAGCCATTAACAGCACAGTTGGTTTTTCAGAATTGGTTATTCCATGTCTGAAAGCCTTTTTAGTAGTATGATATATTGTTTTAATGAGGTGTGATTTGCCAGCACCTGCACCTCCTGTTACGAACAAATAGATTGGCTTTATGTCAACGTTTTTCAAGCTGTTCATGTTTTTTAACTTTGTTTCTACACCAAGACAGTACTATGTTGTATGCATCACGTTGTTGAGCATTCAATGATCTGACTGATTCTCGAAGATAGTCATCAGATATTTCTATTGGTTGATTGTAGGCTGTTATTGAACATCCAGGGGATTATTCATCTGGACTATTTTGTGAACCAAGATGTTCTGATGGCCGTTTATTGAATGACTCTTTATCATTTGAGTCGTCTTGTATTTCTGATTGTAAATCTTCATTTTCTTGATCATTTATGGCATCATATGAGTGCAGTGTACTGAGGTCATTGTTTCTCAACATTTCAAGTGCTTCAGTAACCGCATCAGAATCTGGTTGAAATACGTTTCTATTATGTTCCACTACAGCTTGAACATCAGGTTCATAGAA
>OX421457.1:16566565-16579065 GCA_949126865.1 Montipora capitata | reverse complement strand
ATAATGTGTTAACTAGACATCAAGCAGCATTTAAGGATGAATTAAGTACTCTGCAAGGCGTTAAGGCTAAATTGTTTGTCAAGCCCAATTCAAAACCAAAGTTTTTCAAACCGCGCCCAGGTCCTCATGCTTTAAAAGCAGCTATTGAGCAGGAATCAGATTGCTTAGAGAGTATGGGAGGAATTGAAAAGGTCGGCTACTTAGAGTGGGCGGCACCTATAGTTCCTGTGGTTAAGCCTGATAATTCAATTAGAGTTTGTGGGTATATAGAGTTACCGTCAATTCCCTTTTGGACGTTGGCCAGCACCTCTTGCCAAATCCCGAAGAATTGTTTCATGAGAACCTTCATGCCTTACTTAGTTACTGAATCTTTGGTCGGCCATGGTCACAAAAAAAGTTACCCAATTGCGCAATAAAAAACATTTTAAGTATTGATTAATTACGTTTTATTAAATTCTCAACCTCGGATAATGCAATTCTCGTGCTCTGATTGGTTAACTCAATCTCGGTTATCAGCTCATATACCTTAGTTTGACCATATATGTTAAATGATTGCGCTAAACGTTGCTAAGCTAAATTTTTTTACGCCAGAAATCGAAATTTCTCTTGGTATAAAGCACAAGAAAAACGTTTTGGGGGAAAGTCTGGATCAATTTCGAAGCTTAGAAGTACGCGAAAAGACAAGAAATGTTTTTGTAATGAGCCTGCGTCTGTCTGACCACCAGGTATTACACAACATCGCATCTTCATCAAGTTTTTTCAGTTTCGCTAGGATTTTCTCCCTTTTTTCGCTCGTATTTCGTACTTCCAAACTTTAGGAGTTTAAGGAGTTTAATAAAACAATTATTCCATTCGCGCTTGTTGGATATGAGAGTGGTTATAGCCAACTCGGCGCTACGCGCCTCGTTGGCTATTTACCTTCTCATATCCAACGCGCGCTCATGGAATAATTGTTAAATATGATGCTTTGGAGATCACGGCAAATGAATGGTACGTGATATGTTACGAATCATGCGCAAGTCATCACCTAGAGAGATTTTGTCCAGAATTAGATTACAAAATGACAGCAAATGACAGAGTCTCACGGTCTGCAATGATTTTCACCACTCCACGCTGAAAATAAAATAAAAGCCGCAGGTTTCCAACGTCGTTACAGGTACGCACACGCCATGTATGTGTGGGATGCGCCATAAATAGAAAATGAAATAAATAAATCGCGTTTCTTAAAAAAAAACGGTGGCTTTGGTCTTTTCCTGGTGCTCTTCTTTAACACACGTAACTGGAAACGGAGAAAAGCCCGGTATCGCGTTCTTACTATTAGATTGTGTGATTTACCAGGGGCACCCAACGAGAATATAATTCAAGACTACTTAAACATAGCATTGTTAAACGTATGCTAGTATTTAAACGGTAGATATAGGAAAATTTTTATCCCCTAAAAAGTTTTCATCTGTTCGGATTTCCTAGCTGAAAGTCTAGTGATCCGAAAATTATAGGGATCAAAACTTACCTTTTCGAAAATTTCAGCCAGTAAAAAGGCTTCCGAAAATGCTACAATAGGTGACCTTTTTAGGGTAAAAATCCGTTAAAATGGGCAAATATACCATTTTTTTAGAGGCTCGTAGATCCTAGGACAAGCAGGCAAGCAAGCAAGAAATTTTACAACAAATTTACCGAAAATTCTAGATCTCAAATCGTCTTTCGAACAGATATTTTCCAAAAATTGACGTTGGGTGCCCCTGATTTACTTCATTATCGCCAGGAAAAGTACACTTAGCACCTGGCCAAAATACTTCGAGTTCACCCCGTTATTTATTTCTTCAACCCGTTTGGCTTTTGGTCCAGTTTAGCTTGAGAGTATAATAAACATTTAACACAAAAGACTGCCATGCCGTGTAACGATTTTTGCATTAGTTAAGATCCCCTGCCAATGTTCGGACAGATCAAACAACGTTCACGTATGTATTCTCTTCCATTCTCGGCCAAACCTAGCATGATCAGCGCTCAAACTAGAAAGCCGACGCAGACAGCTGTTTCGGGCTTGTTGGCCCTCGTCATTGAGCCCTAGCTAAAACACAATGAGCCTCAGTGACACCTCACCTATGTAGTATGTGTCACTAGTCAGCAAGATCAGAATGCGCAAAGGCCACGTCACAAAAAATTGCGACAAAGGGTTACAGTTTGAGTATATCAGAGTATATAAGTTTGAAAAGAAATGTCGAATTTTTAGAGTATTTTGGATAGTATAATCCACCTGAAACTATGAGGCTGTGTATTTATCGGCGCGTACACCCAGGTCATGTATTTCCCCGTAGCGCGTAGCTGTGCAAAATATCACAGCCGACAATTCCGTGAGCCCACGTTTTAGTAACACTGCGTAATCTGAAAGTAACGCAAGCTTAAGTTAATTTTGTTACGAAAGGGTTTCAAGATGCCAGGTTGTACAATAGAAATAACTGGATTTACCTTTATATGGCGGTGTTTTTGTAGGATGGCGCTAAGTTTGAAAATATATAGCACTATTTATCGTCAGAAACTATGTCAGTGGTTAGTATGGATGGAGGCAAGCAGCATTGGGAAAGCGAAAGGCCCGCTTCTACATAAAGTGTTATCGTCTTCGTTGGATCTTAAGAAGTCTTGGTTTGCTCTAAATTCTTTGCAGTGGTAAGCCGTCGAAACTATGTTCTTCAGGTTTCGCCCAGGTATTTTCTGACGAATACCGCCAAGTAGAGCTGGATGAAGGAGTTCCCGCCTCCGCCAGTGGTTCCCGGCCGCTGGTCGACTTCGAAGCGAAAAAGTGTACGTAGCATCAGCCTTTGGTCTCATCCTCGGTATCCTCCGCCAAAATTCACTCCAGGGAATACCGTCCATCAGCTCGGACGAATTTCGAAGGATGCTGGCTTGGATCAATGAGTTTGATCTCCGTGAACGAGACGAAGAGCGGCATGAAATCCAGAGGCTGAAATGCCTCACGGAAGCATTACGAGGACAGCTTGTTTACATTGTCTTATTATTTTATTTGGTCTTTTTGGTTTTGGATTTGTGAAGTTTTGTAAAGCCATGGTGCCTAGAACTCTTAAGTGCAAGTTTACAAATGAAACAGAACACAGGTGGCACGCCCGTGAATCTGTGAGTTAGACACCATGGCATTATCTGCATTATGAAATACATATAATCCAATGAAGGTTTGAGAGTTTAGTCTGGGCTTTTGTGTGTTTTTTGAAATGCCATGCTGCCCAGAACTGCTAAGTGCATTTTTACAAATGCAACAGTGCCACGGTGCCAAGAATTCGTGATAAAATGTAGTTGTGGGGAATAAGTAAGGAGCCCACACTGTCTTTTTTTTTTTCTCAATTTTTTTATTTTTATTTTTCGATATCGTACACCACAAGGTTATGTCTCTGACTGACTAGACTACAACCTATTGTTCTCTTATCTTATGGACACACAACGATCAAACGTAAAGATCTTTCGGACAAGGGAGTAAGGTATCATCGAGTTTGGATTCGAGTTGGACTTCGAGTTGGACTTCGAGTTGGACTTCGAGTTGGACTTCGAGTTAGGGCTCGAGTTGGAGTTCGAGTTAAAGTTGACTATAAAAATAAACCCCCCTCCCCTCAAAAAGAAAGAGAGGGGTAGGGTAAGGAAAGGTCCCGCAAAACCAGAGCCCGCCGAGATACTTACATTTTTCGAAGGACCGCTTGTGCTTATGGGAGGGCACAAACCAACGACAGTATGACAAGGAATATTTTTCCTTGAAATGTAAATGCTAACCATGATCCATGATGCTAACCAACGATCTCTCATGAAGAGAAAGGATTTGAATCAAAGCAGTGTCCATTTCTGTTAAGAAAGTGCAAGTGGCACAAAAAGATACCTTGCATCTCAACTTTGGCCTAGCATTGTAAGGAAATATTTTGAGGCTTAGGTGCCCGAGATCTTCAGTACGGTCCAAAGCCTGCAAATAACGTGTTTATTTTTTTTTCTCTACAGTATTATTTTCAAAGCAACTTTTGTGTTTAAATTTTAACAGGCCCTTTACAGCTAGACCATCACGTGACCCACTTTTCATAAAATTGTGGGTTATAATAGTAGTGATGCGAATGAAAGCTTAACTAGAATTCTACACACTTTTAACAGGATTAGCAATAAACATGCACCAATTAAATCAATTAAGATTAAAGGTAAGTCAAACAAACCCTGGATAACTAAAGGATTAAAAGATATCGATTAAAGTTCGTAATCAGCTGTATAAAAACTGGTTGACTACCCGCAACAGTTATTATTATAATAGATATAAAATGTACCGTAACAAAATCGTTACTATCAATAAGTTATACCGTAAAATATACTATGATCGCGTACTTAAAGACTCTACAAACAGTAAGAAAATGTGGGATAACATTAACTTAATAATAAATAAAAAGCGGCCATCTTCCATTATTGATAATTTACAAGTTAACGGTAAAAATCTCCACCAACCAGCTTCTATATCAAATGCTATCAACAAGTACTTCTGCAATGCTCCAACTGAACTTGCATCTAGCTTGCCTAGAGCAGACCGCCATTTCGCGTCCTTTTTGAGGGGGAAAAATGCATTTTTCGCTTTACTAAGGTAAGTGAAGTGGAGGTCTTCGATTGTAAAAAATCGTTTGGTTATGACAAGAGTCACCCTTTGTTATTATCCTCTGCTGCACTCGAAATATTTAGACCAGTGACGTACATAATAAACTTAACACTTAAACAAGGTATATTTCCGGATAGTTTAAAAATTACGAAGGTTATCCCGATTTTCAAACAAGGCTCTCGTTCTTCATGCGGTAACTACCGACCCATATCAGTTCTCTGTGCACTAAGTAAAATTTTTGAGAGGTGCATTCTCAATCAACTGATATTCTATTGCCTGACTGAAAATATCTTAGTACCTAATCAGTACGGCTTTCGATCTGGATACAATACAGTTGACTGCTTGGTAGATTTAATAGATGAGATAACGAAAGCCCTTGATGAAGAAAAGTATGCTGTATCGCTCTTTCTAGACCTAAGCAAGGCATTTGACACAGTAAACCATTCTATTTTGTTATCCAAACTAGACCTATATGGTATACGAGGTAATGCAAATCAGTGGTTTAGGTCTTACCTAAGCAACAGGAAGCAGAAAGTTTTTGTCAATGGTGTGGAGTCTAACTTTCTTTTAGTAAACTCTGGAGTACCTCAAGGATCGACCTTAGGCCCTTTTCTTTTTTTAATTTATATAAATGATTTTGAAAAAGCAACCAACTATTTTTCCCTAAGACTATTTGCGGATGATACTTCCTTAACTGCAACTGGGAAAGACCTAGATGTATTGCTTCAGAGGATAAACTCTGAATTGCCCGCTATTTATGAATGGTTATGCTCAAACAAATTAACCCTGAATTTACTTAATACTCAACCACGACAAAAAATTAGTTTTAATCTATATCCTCCTCTAAAATTAGCAGATCAATCCCTAGAAAAGTCATATAGTGTTAAATATTTAGGGCTCATTATTGATTGTTTCCTGTCATGGCATGAGCTTATTTATCATATTAGTAGTAAAGTTAGTAAAAGTGTCAATATTATCGCTAAACTAAAACCACATGTGACATCCCAATCTCTGATAAGCATCTATTATGCACTTGTATACCCCTATAAATTAAAGAATGCCGGAATGGAAAAAGCATGTCAAAAATATCAAAATGGCCAAGTTTGAGGCCCCTGGCATTAAAGAATGACTTTTATGACGATTTGAATTTTTTAAAAAATGAGAAGATTTGTATTGAAAAAGTTGTTGAAGAGAAAGACCTTGCTCTCCAGCAACATTTTCCATAGAAATCCTCTAAATTCTCCGAAAATTCAATTTGTAGTATAAACTCACTCTTTAATACCAGGGGACTCAAAGTTGCCCATTTTGCCATTTTCGATATCCTCTTTCCACGTCTGGTATTCTTCAAGTTATAGCCCAGCAAAGAGCCAATGCAAATGTGGCATGCGCGCGCGTTTGACATTTTGGTCCAAAATTGAGCTATCGGAATCCTTACTTGTTTGACTCTGGGTTAAATCTTTATATTTTACTTTGTTTTACGGTGCAACAAAAAGCTTGAAACGTTGGGAAAGTTGGAAATTTCGGAACGGTCCGTACTCGGGGTCTCGAAGGCGAAATCTAGACCGCAGGAGCGGCGAGATTCAGGAATGCTGAGAAGCTGGAGGAAAAAAGAAGACAGTTACATGTTTTCCAATTTTGCTGTGAAAGGTTACGGTTAAAAAGTGAGGTTCACTTCCCCTATAGTTTCCTCGGTTATAAGTAGACAAAACCTATTGTCTACGTAGCAGATAACAGTTTAGATTACAGTGACAGATCAGTTTGTAGAGAAATAAACAATTTGTTCTTTTGAAAGTTGATGTTTTGTCCAAAACAAATGTTTTAGAAACTGACTGTGAGAAGAAAGCTCGTTTTAAATGTCAATCGTAGTTCACTTTCGTCGCCTTTTTACTTTGCAAGTGTCTATGATTGTCTTGTAGAGAGAAATGAAATGTAGAGAGGTAATTAAAATTATTTTTAATTCTGACTAATATGAAATCGTCTATTAGTAAATATATGGGCCACGACCCCAAATATGGACAATTTGTTATTATTCATTCGCAGTGACAAAAGGTACCACACATTGTTGAAAACCTATATCCCTGCTCTATATTTTAATGTGTCAGCAATTTTATTACTTAAACCACATGAAAAAAAAAAAAAAAGAAAAATCCCAATATTGCCCGAATTCCTGTTCTTCGCCCCGCTTATACATCTCTTTGCTTATTAACATTAATAATAAATAATAATTATACATTATTATCAATTATATACTTGCGTTTTAATTATTAACTCGAAGCGCAACTCGAAGTCCAACTCGAAGCGCAACTCGAAGTCCAACTCGAAGTCCAACTCGAAGTCCAACTCGAAGTCCAACTCGAAGTCCAACTCGAACTCGAACTCGAACTCGAATCCAAACTCGATGGTTCGGGATTCCCTTCGGACAAACGATAAACACACTTAATCATCGAAGCAGACAGATCGTGACGCTCGATTTCCGGGCGGATATGTTACATAAACGTTAGCTTAATCAATACCAATTTACCTGTTTCCGACATAGTTATTTCTCGCACCAAGCCACTTGATACTTGTTATGTTGGAATAAATTTTACCTGGTAAGCGTGGATGTAAAGTTGAATTCATCCGTTCCACCATAGTTTTGAACCTCGGCAAATATCCGTGTTCTCGGTCATACACTATGCATGAATTATGTAACCAACACGTTTCTATTGGTTAGTTCCTCAGAACGCAGTAAACAACTTTTGTGTTTTGTGCATGGTCAAGGCCGAAAAAGAGAACAAAACCTACAACAAAGAAACTTGTCGGGTTTCATAACCATTTCCCTGTATTAACTATGGTTCTACTAACCCTGAAAGCCACATCTTGTATCCTGCTCTGCTTTTAGGGTTCAACGACTCTCTTACCCGGGGCAAATCAACTGGTCTCCAGGTACTGTCCTTAAAAACAGCAACTACAGTGTCTTGAGCACTCGCGTGTTTCTGCTTTATTGTATGCTGCTTCTGCTGATACTTGTTATGTTGGAATTAATTTTACCTGGTAATCGTGGATGTAAAGTTGAATTCATCCGTTCTACCATAGTTTTGAGCCTCGGCAAATATCACAGGAGCAAACAAAGCTGCCAAGATAAATCGAACATTCCGTTGTTATCGACAACATGATGTTTGACGCGAGTAACGCGTGATCTATCTGAATGCAAACTTTCACAGGAACGGAAGTGAAATAATTTCACACACTAACGTGACAACAATTATAATAACACAAGCCGAAATCGCCTAACTTTGCTATAAAGAAGGAACGAAATTGAGTAATAAGTAGAAGAACTTTTATTTTAATTGAAACCAGGTGGTATGTTCGCAGCTGTTTCAGATCGAAGTTTTCAAATCAAATCAAAACTTTAGTTCATCACGGAGTCCATTTCAGTAAGAAGTGCTCTCCCATGGAGCCATGTTTTACAACTGTAATAAAAGGTGTCAAGGGAAAAAGACAAAAGGAATTTGTAATATATAATGTTATGTTATATTAATTTATTACCCTTTACCTCCCGCACTGCAGCATTTACGAACTCTCCTGAAGCCTCTAGAAAGTAACGCTTGTTACGTAATGCTATTTTTCGTAACAAATTAATTATTACACGCTCTCTAGTGACGCGAACTTGGGCTGCCTATGGTCAAACATTAAAAAAAATGCTTTGTCTTTATAATAGGGGAAGTTTCCAAGCTTTAGTCGTCATGATTCGTCTTCACTTAGAATTTTCCTATTTGCTCTATCGAAGCACTGTCCGTGAACCCAGGGTGGTTCTTCGCTCATTGAAGAATCTGGTGATTTGTGTTCAGACGCTCACATTCACACAGTTCATCAGCGACTGACTCTATGCTGATAGTCTCTCCACTTTCAGAAATTTCGTCATACATTGATGCAGATATCAAGAACTCTTCAGCAACACTTGATATGAAGGATGGCGAAAAGGCTCTTCTGCAACTGAGGAATCATCCATCGTTCTGTTCTTCTCTGTTCGTTTCGAAACACAACGAAGTTTGAAAAAAATAACCGTCGGAAGTGTGAGATTTCAGAAGTCACTGTTCATGCAACACTTGGCAAAACAGTGACCAATGAGAGTGATGGGATTTTGATGTCATTCATTCGGTACACTTATCAACTTATCCCATAATTAGTCTTAGTGGTGTTTAGCAGTCACTAACCGTATTCACCTTTCAACATTAGGGACCTTTAGCAAAGCCACCTTTTAGGAAGGCGACGGGGCCCGGAAGATAAGTTTTATTTCCGTTTGACATCGTAGGTTTTGCGCGAAGTCGTCTAGGCTCGGCGCCGACCTCAAAAGCTTTGTTTTGGCGGTGTGTATAAAACTTGAGTAAATTTAAGTCTTTTATCCGTTTATACTCGTCTGAATTTGGCCTTTTAGTTTTCGTACCTTGTAGAAAATTTAAGAGAATACCTTCTCATGATTTGTTTGAATCGCTTTTGGCATAAAACGCATTTTAATCATCGTATTTCAAAAGGACAGCTGTAGACTCAGACTGAAGATGGCGGCATCTGACGATCAAATGCAACAATGCAAGTGAGTAAGGTAACTTGATAAAGGTTTTAGCTGTTTTGAATCTTCATTCTTATCAAAATTATGTTTCACTCTAGGCCGATGGAGTGGAGCGACGAACATGACGTGCTTTTTCTGAGAGAAACGTTAACCAGGAATGTGTTTGGAGCAAAGAAAGGAAGTCCCGCTCGTGGACTGACTTGGTGGATCTTAGCAGCACACACAGTCCCTCTAAACCATCGTAAATGCTTCTCTTTCTGCAAGGGAACACATGGCTAGGCAGGTCTGCCTTTTCAACTCGAAATTCGGCCTTGCAGTCAACTGAATTCATGTTTTGTATATCGAAAACATCGTACGATTGATAGCCAAATCTGGATTTTTGAGCGATAACAATCGTATAATGGAACAAATTCTTCGTCAGAAATGTGGTTTTCTGCACCGCTTTGCAAAAGTATCTCCCGACAAGTTTTAAATTTGTTCATCTTCGCGGACAAAATTTCAAAGTAGTCAGCCAGTTGCCATCGGGAAATGAAGGGTGCTAAACGTTTATGTTTGGGCGGGAAAAACGCCATTCTTCGCCCCAGGGTCTTTTGCCCACCGACGTCGCCGTCGCTGCGAAAACCCTTGGTACTAAAGGTTCCTATCGAGAAAAGACGCACAAATGATGGAAAGGACGGCATCTGGAAGGAATTGGTGGTTCTCAAAGGAAGATAATGGAGATGTGCGCACGTTGTATCTCTAATTCTCTCCCAGGATAATACCGAGCCTGGATACGTTGTTAACCTTAAACCATCCGCTCAAGATTCCCGCAAGCTCAAGGTATGGGCTGTACATTTCTTTAAATTTGAAAACGTTGGTCAGGATTATGACGAACTTTAGTAGGCTTTTAAGACATAATCATGGTGCTAAACTTCAGAATGCCATGGCCGGGCCAATTTAATGTATATTTGTCTGTGAAGGATGTGCATTGTTATCTGTCTAGATCGTTAGATTCAAACGACGCCGCAACAAGAAGACAATAGTGGCCAGTTATTCTGCGGTAGCTTAATCTTCTTAGAAAACCACTCAGCTGGTTGACAATTTAAATGTACTCGAAAATAAATTTCAAATTGCTAGTTAAGCCTAGTTCCCAATTGTGCGATAAGCACGAGCATATTAAGCATAAGCTTAAGAAAAATCGTGTGTGAACGGGCGTAAAATAAGCATAAAATCAAGCTTAAGAATAAGCACAAGAAAAGGAAATTTTCCTTTCCTTGTGCTTGTGCTTATTTCACAAGTGGGAACCGGCGTGCGTTAAACAAAAGCACAAGGGCGACGATTCGCACGCCATCTTGAATCTTACTAGATACTACGCTTGCTTTTGCCAAAAATTTCCTCCGCTCGTTTCACTGTGTGAACGTTGCATAACACTCATGTTGCTGCTTATCGCACAATTGGGAACCGGGCTTTAGGGTTATTAAAATGACAAATGGAGAAACCGGAAATGATTTTGATTTCGACTTTAATTGAAGCTTTCTGTTTCATAGTCATGATCAAAATTGGGCGGGAACTACCCGCACGCGGTCTGCCGATACGGTGCAAAAGTTCATAAAAAGGCAAACTGTAACAGTTACTAGGAGTTCTTTTTTAATGAATGGAAAGCGGGTAATAGGGATATAAATTGATGTCTTAACTGATTAATTAGATTCAAGCGATGTTTAGCTAACATGCACATAGGAAGCTTTTAGTACGTGTGAATAGCTTTCAGGGCCTACAATAGTCCTACTAGAGGACAATTAGGATCTTGTTTTCAGAATTTTCTAGACAAATTTGCGTGTGAAATTGACCAGGGACAAAACTTTTAACTCAAAAGCACACTTGCACCAGGGAATTAAAGCTTGTGGTTGATGGAGCTGGACTTGCTCAGGGTTCTCCCGAAAATTTGAAGTAGACAGAGAAAAATCTCACGTAGCCGGGGAAAATTGCTTTCCCTGCCAAGCCAGCCCCACAAAATGCTTATGCAAAATGCATATCAGTAGCCGCCTCCATAGCGTGTGAAAAGTACATGTTTATGGATAAAGCTAATAACTATTTTGTCAAAAGTTATTTAGTGTCAAATTCATTAATAAAACAAGTCTTGGTCTTATCAAAAAATTATATTCCTTCCTGCCTCTGTGATTTTTTTATAAATGCTGCATGCTATAAACAGGTATAGACGAACAGGAAGCACTTTTTTTCTCTGTAAAGAACTCAGTAGTTCTGTTCTTGAACAAATTATAGAAACTGTAAATATACATGTACCAGCTGTAAGAGTTAAAATGTCATCAAAGTGAGCTAGGTCTCTCATAATCAACATGCTTATTTTCTTCTCTTATACATTTTTCGGTTTCTTGCTGCCTGAAGCCATCTCTTGAATTTATAGTGAATACTGAGCATTTACATGTATGAGAAACAAAGTCCTGTTAATGCACTCAAGAAGGAAATCACAACCCTTGCCCACAAATATGTAAAGCACAATCAGACAGTGATGAGGACGGAACAGACTGTGCTGGAAATATTGTCTTATATGGCAATAAGGATTGTAATTGTTACGTAAATAATTTAGTAATAATTGTTGTATTACTGTTTTAGGGTACCGGTACATTGAAATTTCCATGAACCCTTTATGTAAATAATTTTCATATTATTGTTACGCTTTTGGTAAAAAAATTTGAATTGGTTTCAATGTTACAGGGTACATGAAAATTTCCATGGACCCTTTCGATATAGAATTTTTGAATTAGTCTCAATGGCACGGGCTACCTGTACTACAACGAAATTTCCATGTACCCTTTTGGACAAGAGTTTTTGAATTAATCTCAATGTTACAGGGTACATGGAAATTTCCATGGAACTTTTCGGTAATTTTGAATGTCTCAATGTTATGGGGAACCTTTGAAATTTTCCACAATTTCTAGTCGAAACATTGTTTCTGTCCTTTGGAAGGATATTTACCCATTTTTGAGCTAGATGTGCACTTCTAAATGCAAAAGTTTGTGTCATTATAGGGATATTTGCCACACAAAAGTGGAAAAATAAAGGCTGCTATTTGCGCATCGTTACTTTTAATGGACAGGTAGTAAGAATATGCAAGAAACGATTTGAAATAAACCAAGTCAGATGTAGGCGCTGTTGGTCATTTAAGTCAATGTAACTGCTGATAAAGTCTGAAGACTTAAATCAATGGACAATTTTTCGGTTATGTGTACGATTTTTTTCTCTCCACCAGGAAAACATCAAGGTTAAAAGTTGTATTCTTTTCCAAATTTCTTTCTTCAGGAAATCGCAACTTAAAAAATTACGTGT
>OX421457.1:16554065-16561565 GCA_949126865.1 Montipora capitata | reverse complement strand
GGTCTCTGCAACTGAGTAATTATTATCGCAAAGAAAACAACGTGATTCACCTTCATTTTGTTAACACAACCAAAAAAAAAAACTTTATTAATTATTGATCCTAACATGATGGCATGAAGGAGTAAAAGCTAGCAATGATTCCGCCTTCAGAAACCAAACAAGAAAGCTTAAGAAAGCACCGTAAAACTTTCCTATTTTCCTATTACGAGAAAAGGTTTCACTTCTAGTCTTCAAAGTAACACTGTTGGAAGGGAAGAAGAGAGGTCCTGGGGACGAGGTTGAGTCGATGAATGAAAACTGTTAAAGAGCAACCAGTAAAACACACTGCCACCGCAACATTTTACGAGAATGCACAGGCCTAATCACTGAATCGAGCGCTTAAGGTTAATCAGTAGACGAGTGATTTCTTTTCACACGATCGCGCTTAGGCTTAATCAGTAAACGAGTGCTTTCTTTTTCACACGATCTCATGAAAAGTGTAGTTAACCGAACCGCAAAATGAAAGCTAAAATTTTAGGAGGGTGCTTAGACCTAATCACTGAAACGAGCGCTTAGGCTTAATGAGTAAACGAATCCTTTCTTCTTCACACAATCTCGTGAAAAGTGTAGTTAACGGAACCGCAAAATGAAATTTAAGAAGTAAAGCGATTGCAGAATGCCTGGTTTAGGAACAGCGTTGTTTATCTGAATATCGTTTTCTGTCCCATGCCACTGCGGACAAGCAGCATTGTTAAACACGACTGCGGGACTGCGATGACAGTTTCTTAAGTAAGGCATTTAGCGGACGAGGAAGCAGCATTGTTAAACACGACTGCGGGACCGCGGTGGCAGCTTTTTTTAAGTAGGACATTTGGCGGGCTGGGTATTTGTTACGACTTCGAATGTTTTGAGGACAGGTAGCTTGCAAACTAAACTGAACGCAGGGTTGTCGGAACAACAACAAGAAGATTTATTCCAAAATGAACTTAGTTTCCAGCACGTAACTTGATAAACTTACACGGCCTCCGCCAATTTGAATAAACACTGCTTCTGTCACACTTGACTAAACACGGTTAACGCCAAAAACTAGTTAAAACCTTCGCGTGGACTCGTCTACTTATATACTCTGACAATAAGCTTCTAGAACTTTCTAAAACAGTAAACAATCTATTTATAGAAAGATTACAAAACACACCGATTTAGAAACGCTCACGCACAAACCGAAAAATACGAACTCTCGCGAAGCATCTAGAAAGTAACGCTAGTCACGCAACGCTATTTTTCGTTACAGTATTCTACAAGCTAGCCGAAACTCAAGTAGAAGGACGAACGATCAAATCGACCGACTGCAGATTGGTGGTCACCGCTGTTTGAGCCCGCTGGCCCGGGACGGGTCTTTCTTTGATTTTCCTTTTTACTGAGATTACAGTTAGATACAGAAAAGTTTATTTTCCCTCGGATTTATTATAGCACCTGTAATGCTAGTTTCTCTGAAAAATAAAATAATAAGAATAATGTTATGACGATAAAAATGTCACGAATGTTACAATGTCCGAAAGGTGTCCGCCCTTAGCGACCCCGCGCCGGAAGCCACTTAAATAGACGATTATATAGGAGTGGCTGTTTTCATGAAGCAAGGAAAAATGGATTAGTTTTGTTGACTTGAAAGCCGCCGGCGATGACAGCGCGAGACTGACCTATCCCTACCTTCCTTCGTCATTTAGACATAAGTTGACTCTTTAATTTACAGTGCGACGCTCCTTACCGTGTCAACCTAACAAAGTTTTTCACAAATTCCCAAATTCCCCAATCAGAATGTGTGAATTTCATTGACAGTCACGCCTCTTTGCAAAGTTCGCACAGTTGTAAATTGAACACCGTTGCATGGGTTGTTGAGATGACGTATTTACAAGTAAATTGTCAAATGTGAAAGTTTGTTGGGTGGCCACGGTAAGGCGTGTTGCACTGTAAAAGACTCATAAAAGCATTGAATAGCTTACTCTAAAAAAGGATAATTGAAACATTACTAACTCCAAAAAAAAAAAAAGATCCCAATGGATAATTGTGACAGAGTGTTGTAGAGTACTGCAACAGAGTGGAATTTGGTATTCCGGGTCAACTTTTTCGTATCGCTACGCTGTTCAACGTGATTTCTAAGATTTAAAAGCTAAGCGCCATGATAAAAAGAGTACAAGGCAAGAGACAATTTGCGTAAAACAATGTTTGCTATTGTATTTCGAAAGCGAATTTCGTATGTAGTGAGTCTCAAACGGAATTTGGAGAACATTATTCCCCTTTTCGCGGTAGCGCAAAGGCGAAAAGAGTGTAAAAATAACTTTTCACAGTTCTAACTCCCTTTTGTTTTCAAGGACAAATCTGAAATTTAGGTCAGTTATTGCCGTCAAGATAATGTTTAATTTGATTGCATTAATGATTGTTATCTCTCAAGAAATTGTGTCGAAAACCCTTGCTGGAACATATGGCAAACCAGGAACTTTCGTAACGTTGACGTTTTTTAGACATGGTTAACTTCAAAGTCACACCAAAAATTCAGAAAAACTTCAATTAACTTTATTTTTTTTTTGTTACATTTCTTAATACCTACTTTACCTTATGTCAAAGTTTTGTGAAGATTGAGTTATTCAAGGAGGCACAGTTGTGATTTGAAAGTCGCAGTGTAAGAAACGGGGTTTTTGCGAATCGTGATTCTTTTCATTGACATGAGAAGTCATACGGAAACACGTCAGATTTTTCTGAGCTGCAATATCTCAAATTTAAAATTCAGTGGTAGTCGAGAGAATCATATGGCGTCGCAATGGTAACCCAATAGCTACAATGAGATAACAAAATGGTGTAAAAAGCTTTTAATGAAGTGCTTACCACTGCGTAGGGAACTTTTGCACCCTCTTAACGACTAATAATTAAATAAAAAATTTCGGTTTTTATTGTGTATTTCGGGGGTTTGCATGCACAAGGCGCCCACTGGGAGGCTTCTTCCATGTGAGCTTGAGATGTTACCACGTTATATTGAGGAAGCTATAACCGAAGGAGGGAAATGTTACATATGTGCCCTACTTTTCCTCTGGAGAGAGAGAGAGAGAGAGAGAGAGAGAGAGAGAGAGAGAGAGAGAGAGAGAGAGAGAGAGAGAGAGAGAGAGAGTTACAGGAAACTCAACACTGGACAACTTCTGGGGAAAACTGTAATTGCCCTGAGCGGGATTTGAACCCACGTCCCACTGATCACTAGCCGGGTGTGATAACCACTACACTATCAGATGCTGGCAACATGGCTGATTGATCACTTCATGTGTGGCATTTACGTGCTGCTTCTCAAACAAAAATTATATTAATGACATGTATACTGAGTAGCCATGAGGAAAGTTGCTATTTTCACAGCTCTGTCTGTATTCTCTTGATTTTATGGAGCTTCTAGCTTTGCAACTGCTTAACTAATTCGAACTATCTTTCAAACTCTTATTTCAAAACACCTTCTCTCTTTCAATACTTGCATTATAAAGAAATGGTTTATGTTCCCTTTTTCCCCTGTTCCCCAGTTCAAATAAGCCATGTTCTCTTGTTCCCTAAAACCCCTGAGAGGGCTTCATCTCCAATCTTCGATCTCAGAAGAGATAAAGCTTAAACGAAGGAAAATGAATGAAAGTAGTCCTTGACAAAAAACTGCCTACATTAAAAGAATAGAATTATATAAAGTCACAAATGACACTGGTGTAATGGAAAATGATTTATAAATTCAGTTTAAAAGTTTTAAGATTCTCAATGTTCTTATACTGTCACAGCCTCAGAGAGAATTCCACACCTTAGGTCCTAGATGTCGAACTGAGCGTTTGAGCCTCAAAATGCGACTTTTAGTGAAAACTGTTATTTTTCAACGTTTTCAGCAGTTTTGAAGCAAAACATTAAAAAGTTCTCCCTTCGGTTCATATCGCAATGAGATCGAAAATTTCTAGCGTTTCCAGTATTTTTGGAGTAAAGAAATTGAAGAATATCTGGATATACGATTAAAGTAAGTTGTACAGTGTTTAATCTCACTAGCTAAAACGACAGGAAAAGGCGAAACCACGTTTTGTCTACTGATTTGGGGGAAAAGTTCTGCGATATCTATTTTCATTTAAGTTAACATTACTGTGAATAGTGTCGCGAAAGCGTTTATCACAGTTCTTTCATTTGAGGTTTTTGGATCAGCCAGATCTCGTGGTTCTCATGCTGATACTATTTGTGGCATCTCGAAAGATTGACTCCAATAAAATGATATTCTTCATTTTAAAGAGACGAACAGAACCACTCCCACGTAATTGGAACCACAATATCCTTCCCAGAATATTAAACAAAGTCTAGCCTGCCGTACGAGAATTCGGGAACAGCACTACAAGCAAACTGTGGAAGACCTGCAACCCTTGAGCGAAGGAGACCCTGTGCGAGTCAGGAAACCAGGACAGAAAATATGGTTACCTGATATTGTTACCAAGGAATCTGAAGCACCTACAAAGGTATGTTTTCTTAGGCTTCATTCACACTTTTAGCTCTCTTTCCTTTAGGCATAGCTTCTGGTAAATAGTATTCGAAACATAAAGTCGTAAAATGGAAATGAGAGGCATTTCAAGACACAGCAAGTTATGGGCAGAAAAAAAGAGGGTAAAGCAGCTCACTGTCCTCGAGGGATCAACTCGCAGGAGACTGTTCGGGTTTCTGTATGACAAAAAATGCATCAAAATGGACGAGGAAGCTATCGAGTGAATTATAACAACAGCTTATGGGAATACAAATTAAATTGGTGGTATCACTTGAGTAGGGTAGAATGTGTGGATGGCAGAAAATTGGATTGTGGTTGCAGAGGTGCAGTAAAACCACGCCATTCATTTTGGTTTTAACCGATTTAAAGAGGGTGCTTGCAAGATAATGCAAATAATCGCATGTCATTCGCTTTCATAAACATTATTTATCAATCTTACCTCTGGAATAATATTACTTTTCCGCCATCACTGTTTTTAGCTCTATTCCTATAACATGATTATTTAGCAAACGTCATCTCGGGTCCCAATAGTTGTCATCAGCCATTTACCAACTCATCGATCGTTTATGGTAATTACCCGCAATAACCAACTAAAAGATGGTTGCCCTGGTATTTTGACCAAATATGACCAACCCAATTAAGCCATATTGATAGTGAAAATTCGGGAATTTTTTCCTCTAATTTTCCTATGGGAATGACCCAGAAATGTAAATATTAAAACAAGCTGAAAATATTTCTCTCTTAGTTACATCGTAAACGGTAAACGGTAGTAAACCTTTTACTCCCATGCCATAATTTTTAAAGAATGAAACTTGAGGATTTGCACATTCAACTGATTCATATCTCACCTTTTTCGGTAAAAGTATACAGCCAATATGATGGCAGCAATCAGAATACACACCAACACAGGTGTGACTATGACTTCAACGCTAGACCCTGCAACATAAGAAAAAGTCAGATAGCTGTAAAAGTACATATGCCACAATGGAAATCTTAACAACTTATCTATTGAAAATTCGACGTTTGTTAACTTGTACATTTATAAATTTATTCAGAGCTACTCAATTTGATTCATACACGCATTCCGAAATCGTTGATTCCTGGCCAAGGGAAAGGATTTATCGATTTCACAAACCAAAGATCAACTACCTTAGACTCAGCAGTGTTGATACGAAAAGGATTCCAAAATTCTTAACGTGTTTGGAAAATAATGCGTTGCCGTGGTGCAGATCTCCCATTCGTTTAAGAATTGTGAGAAAGTGAGTGATAATTATTTACATGTTTACATATTTAAAATAAAATGATCCATACCTTTTCCTTTGAAACCTTTTCCACCTTGTTTAGCGCTTTCAGGCTCTTTCGGTGTAACGTCGTTCGTTGAAATAGAAGTCATCTCCGTTTCATTGGATGAAGTGACTGCAACTGTGGTGATCGTTGACGACAAAGGTCGTGCAGTCGTAATAGCAACCGAAGCTATAAAAAGTGAGATATTTGAACACAAGGATATCAATGTTACAAATGGATGCACTATTGGAAAAAAAAATCGTTCCCTTAGATCATTCTATTTTAGCTCGGATGTTCAACATGCGAGCGCCAACTAATTAGGTGGAATTTTGTCTAAATATTTAACTCTTTCAGGCCCCAAGGGGTCTCCCATTGACGAGTAAGTGGCAATTGATATTTAAAGGGTAAAACCGAAATCCTCGTTGGGAGACTTTGGAACACCTTCTTTGCATGCAGAGAATAATTTTCACGCCGCACGCATTGCATTGACATCAACCACGAGTGCCACTTGTGTCTTTGCCAATCCTCATTGCGTCAAACTGACTAGCCAATCTTTTGCGCCTTTAAAACAACAGGGGTAAGATGAATAATTAAGGAATGAATGAATGTATATTTGAAGTGCCGGTTATAAATAAAAGATAGAGGCGATCCTCGGGCTTAGCTGGAAATTTTAAGCAATTGTCACTTTTTCTATATAGACGCGTGAAAAATTCAGACGGCTTCAACGGGATTCGAAGCCATGACCCCTGCGATGCCGATGCAATAATCTACCAACTGAGATATGAAGCCAAACAATTGGGAGCAGGATAATTTGTTGGGCTTATGTGTTCCCGTGAAAAGGACTAAAGAATGAAAGACATTGACCTGAGCCCAACTTTGCGGCTTCATAGCTCAGCAAGTAGAGCATTGCACCAGCATCGCAGGACCCATTAGTTCGAAGCGGTCATGGGTGGCTCCCTTTGAAGCTACCAGAATTTTTTAGGCGTTATAAGAGACAGTCGCTTAAATTGCCTACTTAAGTGCGAGGATACCTTCTGCGGTTCACACCAATACTGTGTTGCCAAATGAAAACAACCGACAGAATTTAAAGCATGAACTACTATTACCATCATATTCTGGCAGACTCTTTTTGCGGCCGAAATCGGCAAAAATCTTTTGTCACCATAAAGCAAACTGAGTGGTGACATAATCGATCGCATAAGTTTATTCCGTACTCTACTCAAGTTGTCTTCGGTTCATTTTAGTCAATGAAATTTCTATCTGTTTGCTTTTGCGAAGGATGTAACCGAACAGATTTCCATTTAATGCAACTAAACAACGCCAAAAAAAAGATGTATTTGCACTTTCAAGTCATGGTTTATTACCGGTGCATCCGTAGAGCTCTAGCCTTAGTGATATGTGATTATGCCATTCGACAGGTAAAATTCGGATGAAACGCGTCAAGACAGGAGGAGTCAAAATGCCGTAAACAACAGTCTCGCTGTCCTTATTTCCATAAAATACCTGCAATTTTAACAAAAATATTAATGAGACGCAATAAATTTCTATTTGCAATCATATAGGGGTAAACTATTACAGGAGAGGTGGCTGTATTCGGAATAAAACTGTTTCAAAGTGGAATCTAAGTTCTAAAGAAATACCAATAATCACCTATTCAGTTTCCGATAACACGAAGTATCATTACCATCACATCATTGGTCTCCCAT
>OX421457.1:16541565-16549065 GCA_949126865.1 Montipora capitata | reverse complement strand
CTAAGAGTAAAAATAGTCCAATAAGATTGAAATGACTTGTATTATGCCAATATCCACTGACATCGCTGGCAGGGCTTCAATTGCACAGCTTATAGATAGAAATGAAAGAAAAACCTTTGCCCTTGAATTCTACGGTGCAATTTGAACCGTGGGAACATTTTAACAAGGAATATTTGACTGAATTTGGTGGGATCGTGAGAATTGAGTGTAAATTCATCTTTGGTATTTTATTATGACCCCCTATTATGACTGTTGACAACTGATGAACTGATAATGGCCTAATTTGCTTAACAGGAAGGAAGCGACCCACAATGGCAATAATGTTAGGCTTTTTAATTGAGAATTTTTTTGTAAAATTATCTTGTCATGTCTCAGGTCTTGTCTTCCCATACAAATCCTTATATTCCCTCATACTGAGCTTGGGATGCCTGTGGTATAAACACTGGGCTACAACCGGAGTATTGAAATGTTTACACTCAGCTTACTCAGGGGGCTGGACAATCTGCAAGCCATGCAAATTTCGCATTTAAGTCTAAGCACCATTTCACATAGCGCTGAGTCAAAGCACCCATTTTAAAACGGTTAGCTTTCAATAATTGTGTGATTCGCATGTTGACTCGCCATCTTGGCTCGCATGATTTGCAGTCATGGCTCGCACGCCTTGCTGGATCGCACATTGTCCAAACTCCTTATTCAGCAAGACGAACCAACCAGATGTTTGTGCGAAACGAGGTTAGGCGTTATGAATGGCGAAACAACTCATGTCGCTGGCGACTTACTGCGGAACTGAGTTGAGGCGCTTGTGTCAGAACTGGCCGCGGCCAGACCGGCCGTCGGTTTGCAAAGAAAATACCGCAATTTGAAGGAATACTTGCATGATACATGTATTAATCTCTTGCATTCTTCTGGAGAAGTACATGTCATCCTCGAAGTGTGTTAGTTCCAAATTCCCGCATGCGCGGTCAGCTCTGTCAAATAAGCGTCCTAAGTGAATAACTAAAACGAAATGCTACACGTACCTGGATCATCCCTTTTCCTGACTGAGCAGAAGAACAAAATTCACACAAAATCCCATAGCTTCTCCACTCGTACTTGGGAACACCGTTCATAAAAACTTAAACTTGCCCTCTCTCAGTTCTTAAAACCGTCCACAATTTCTCTTTGGTAGGCCTCATTTTGAAATTTCAACTAGCTTTCAATACTCGACGCGGAGAGCACGTGTATGGCTGGTCTAACTTTACACGCTCGTTTGCATTGGGCCGGAAATCAATAAAAGTTGAGACATTTGACAGCTGTTGACAGTCCAAAGCCGACGGACAGAAGCAATCGTTCCGTTTGACTGTGTGGTAGACGTAGAAAATATCTAAACATTTGCCACGAAATAAAACGAAAACAAATAAATGAAACGATTTGTGTTCTTTTTTAACAAAAATGTCTCAAATTTATAAAATTCGAGACAAGCAACAGATCGATCTGCAACATGTCATAAACGTAAATCTGACAGGTTAAATCAACAGAAGACTCGTCACTGGCATAGGTCTTTAGTTTTCCAATTTAAATTTGTGTTAGCAACGCAAATAAGTGAACAGTTGCAACCGAGTTTCTCTTCCAGAGCTTTTCTTTGCCGTCATTCCGATAAAAAAAGGGTTTCTCTGTTCATTTATTACTTTTCTGATACAATAGAGCGGAAACGTCCTGATTTTGAAAGTTTGCCGCATTTCAAAGACAAACAAAAGGTGACGTCAGTCGCATGCTCGGTCAACTTTAACCACTGTGCATGGCGTTACTAAACTTTATCTCGGAAATCTTCTCTTTGTCCAAACTCAGGTCTAAAATGGAGACATCGAGTAGTCACGATTTATCAATTGATTCATTTGAGCTATTTGAACATAGTTTAGATTCTACATGGTCCAGCCAATTCTCACACACCACGCCACCAAGAGGACAATTCAATTTTCCGTAAACCAGAAATCTTCACAGTGCCAATATATTTGAAGTACTTGATGAAAGCGCCACCTCTGGTGAGTAAGATGCTCTCTAAAAATTATTTCCAAGGGCAAGTGGACGCTATTATTTTGGCCTGTTCTGAATTTCTCTTTACATTCCAAGACACTCTAATGTTTTTTGATCATGAAGAGGTGCTATATTCACAATTAATGTATGCTTACAATACCAGTAAGCGTACTAAGTATAATATAAGCGGCCGCTGATTCGCGTTTTTGTGCTTTTGTGCATCAGGTCATGATGTTTGATAGTATATCAAAGACGATTGCGTTTTTATACTAGAAACTTATAATTCGTCTGGGACGAACTTGGGCAAACATTTTTTCTGCCTCCGTTAAATTCGTCTAGTATAAAGACCGGCACGGGACGCGTCATTCGTCTGGACCAACTTTCCAGTTTAGTGCGTCTTGGAAGACGAACTAAAGTGCGTCCTTTGGCCGTCTTCATACTAGACGAATTTAAAGGCCAGTTTACACGGTGCGACTTGTCGGCCCGATTTTTGGCGGCGTCTGTGAAAAAAATCGGGCCGACATAAAAGCAACAGATTTTTTTGTGTCGGCCCGATTTTTTCAAAGCCGCCGCCAAAAATCGGGCCTACAAGTCGCACCGTGTAAACCGGCCTTAAGAGACGCAGAAAAATTGTTTGCCCAAGTTTATCCCAGGCGGATTACTTTGTTTTTTATGGTTCGTCCCGTCTTTACACTAGAGGAATAACATGAGAGACGCATAATACCTCTGGACGGATTATGCCTCTCTAGTATAAAATCGGCCAATAGTTATTTGCT
Organism: Montipora capitata; assembly: GCA_949126865.1. Lineage (NCBI taxonomy): Eukaryota > Metazoa > Cnidaria > Anthozoa > Scleractinia > Acroporidae > Montipora > Montipora capitata. The sequence continues at coordinate 16,546,276 of OX421457.1, read as the reverse complement.
TATGACGCTAAGCTTGTCTAAAGAATACAACAAAGTTTTGTGAAAGAATTAATGCTGCAGACAGTTTCTTTGATGCCTCTTGAATTTGTAAATTAAATTATTTTGTATTCTATTACGTGTCTGCAAAAACTTTTTGTATACAGGAAGCTATTAAAATCGTATGATGCAAATTACAGGGAATTCGTATCTTCTGTTTTTATGAAGTCAGACTATCTAAAGTCCTTCCTTTTCAATTTAATAGGTCAGCTGAATTCCATCAAATTTTCCAGATCCAGGGCAAATTTTTAATAATCTTTTCTTTACGTGTTAAAAGGGTCAGAAATTTGGAAACAATGCTATCAAAGATTCTTAACCCTTTAGTCAGAAATGCTGAACCTTTTCCGTCCCAGTTGAACGGGGAAAGAAATTCTGAACCCTTTCCGTCCCAGCTGAAAGGGGTCAGAAATTCTGAACCTTTTCTCGTCCCTGTTGGATGGGGTCAGAAATTCTGAACCCTTTTCCGTTCCTGTTGAATGGGGTCAGAAATTCTGAACCCTTTTCGGTCCTTGTTGAACAGGGTCAGAAATTCTGAACCCTTTTCCGTCCCAGCTGAAAGGGGTCAGAAATTCTGAACCTTTTCTCGAACTCTGTTGGATTGGGTCAGAAATTCCGAACCCTTTTCCGTTCGAGTTGAATGGGGTCAGAAATTCTGAACCCTTTTCTGTCCCAGCTGAAAGGGGTCAGAAATTCTAAACCCTTTCCTGTCCCTGTTGAATGAATTCAGAAATTCTGAACCTTTTTTCGTCCCTATTGAATGGGTTCAGAAATTCTGAACCTTTTTCCGTCCCAGTTGAACTGGGTCAGAAATTCTGAACCTTTTCCCTTCCCTGTTGGATGTGGTCAGAAATTCTGAACCCTTTTCCGTCCCAGTTGAACGGGGTCAGAAATTCTGAACTCTTTCCCGTCCCTGTTGAACAGGGTCAGAAATTCTGAACCTTTTTCCGTTCCTATTGAATAGGGCCAGGCTGATGGTGTAAGAGAATATATTCTGTCGAACTAATTTTGCAGTTCAGTGTGAATTATGGAATTCCACCTTGAATTTGTGCAAGGAATCTTCATCTCAGAGCAAACAGTGCAAATAATCGGCGGTGAAAGTCATTAATTTTGTAATTCCGTCTAGTTGTCTGTTTTCCCTTGCGGCTAATTTGGCATCTTTTTCCGAACTACCGTAAGAGATTCCTCCGTTCAACAAACAATTTCTGACAAGATATGCTAGTTCACTCCTAAAGATACGGGTTTTTCAGAGTTAACCTTGTAGCTTTCTCCGAAAATCGCTAAATCGTAACGCCACAATTTAGTTTGGAACGCGTTTGTATTGATATATATATATATATATATATATATATATATATATATATATATATATATATATATATCAATACAAACGCGTTCCAAACTAAATTGTGGCGTTACGATTTAGCGATTTTCGGAGAAAATCTATTAATTAAACATATATATATATATATATATATATATATATATATATATATATATATATATATAACTAACTGCAGACAGTACTGTTTCGGCCTTCTGGGCCTCATCAGTGCAGTGCTGATGTCTGGGATGGAGGTTAAGCTTATAAAGCCACCCCAAATGTCCCACACATGTGGTACATCTAAGCCATGCCAGAGTGCTCAAACTAGCGAGCTAGTGAGCATGCGCAATTATGTACGAATTATCTTGTTCTTGTAAAAATTTTAATGTTACACTCACTATGGCTGAAGATGATGTTTGAAACATCGAAACATGTTCGGAAAATTCAAAAGTGTGGTTGTATTTTTTAAAATATTAGTAACACTTGTGCTATCCAGACCATTTGGAAATTTATCTTTTAATATCTAAGTAATGTACTGCACACGACCCCACAAGCTTCCAGCTATTAATTAAACATATGGTGTATATTAAAGGTAACCTACCTACCTACCTACCTACCTACCTACCTACCTACCTACCTGCCAACCAATGAGGAAGTGCAAATTACCCCACGCGATAAGTTCCAAGGTGGAGCCGTTGAATTGTTATCAAAATCTGGCGTTTAAGTCACGAGATGGCTAAAAGCAATCTTATAGTACCCATTAAATTACTTTTATCGTTGCCGTACGCACTAAAGAGCGCCAGTTCATGGCTTATCTCGATCTCATTAAGCCAAACACCTTGCGCGCCATATCCGGGATCTTATGCATCGCTAATAGCGCTAAATTTGAAACCTCATGAAAAGGCACAAGAGAAAAACGAAAATGGCATCTGACCTTTATTTGCCAGTGACCTTGAGTTAGTATGCGTTCACTGATCACCTCAATCATCTTTTTAAGGAAACCGAAGGAAAAAAGAAGCCATTATTTACTTATACAATACACACTAACGTTTTAAAGAATGGACTCGATGCAAAGTAGATGTAGTTGACCGCAAGCGTAAGAAGATACGCAAAACGATAGCCACAACTTGGTCTGATTTCGCTCTTGGTTTGGCTGGGGAAATGGTGCGAGTTCTTCTGGGCCTTCGTACGACCAGACTAGTTTAATAAATGCATTACCTGGGCAACCGTACAGCTCCATTCTCATTGATATATGACCATACCACTCAACAGGCATTAGTCGTATATACCGTGCAGTAACTGGAGGATGTAGTCTGTTGTACACAACTGTATTACTATCTTTGTTTCCATCAAACACCTGATAAAGAAAACACAAACGACACAGTTGTGATCACCTTTTTTCATGAAAGAAAAAAAAAACGATGCTCATACCACCCAGATACCTAGACTAAATTATTCAAAATTACGGCCACTCGGAAACAAATTCAATACGGCGGACTGCTAGCAGAGTGGTTGAACAAAACGAGGCAAATCAAAATGGTCATATTTGTCTGCTACTATAGGTTGAACGACGTTATTCTATCGACTGACAAGAAGCACTCGTCAATTCAGTGAATCGGAGGCATTCAAAGATAGAGGAATCTTTTTACTGCTTAAGATATCATTTTATTAATATACCCTCGGCGTGCTGGCCTCTGAGTCTCGATAAATCTCAAACTTTGCTCCATCATCGCTATATCCTATCTTGTACTTGGCCACCCACTCTTTGCGACCATTGCTTCCTTGAGTTGCTACACGTGCTACTGTAATGTAATGTAACAGATCTACTTGAAGCCATTGGTCAAGGTCATTTGTCATGGCGGACCAGCACCCGGGAATGTTGCCTTCTGCTTTCAGGTTCAACCTTGCAAGTCGTGCAGGGCTGTTAGTATCTCGCACTGTAGATGCGCTGATTTGAGATGCGGCAATTTTGCCACTTTCCATTCCAAGGGGAGTAACGCAAGCTAAACATAAAAGACAAAGGAACAATAAAAAGACTTGATTTGGTATAAGGATCTTTAGAGAGCATCGTGTCTATGCCATAAAAAAACGATATTTGAAAAGTATCCCTCAGCCAAAACTTCAAATGTTATGCTGCACCCATTTTTTGTAGGATCCACATAGTAAGCAACTCTAGTTTTTTCAGGGATAAGTCAGTCTGTCTCCGTAAGTAAGAAAATTAACCAGTCCGTGACACTAAAAATTATTCGAGGAAAAAGGATTGAACTTTAGAATTATTCCTCTCATTTTATTTCATGGAAATAACCGGATTTGCCCAATTTACTCGTCACAAACAGTTGTGTTTCTTCTTTCTGATTCTTGAAAGAGCTATCTAAGGGCGCTTTCCATTAGAAAGAAGGAATAACTCTACAATGCCTTCACTATAACCCACTTCGAGAATGTTTTTTTGTTTTTTTTTTTCTTTTTCAAAATTTATTTAAGATAACAGAAGTTTACGTTGCACAAGATACATAAAAGAAAAAGAAAACAAATACAACTTCGAGAATGATATATGCTCCTCCGGAACAATGCGAGGGACTATCGTGCAAGTGTTCCTTCAAATCGTTGCCTTTTCTTTGAAAACTGACGGGTCTGGCCGGCCAGTTCTGACAAAAGGAAAGCGCCCTAAGACAATTCATGTCATCTATTACACTTGATAATTACCAGACATGATTAGGCAAGTACCTGGGCATCCATACACTTCTATTCTCATTGATATACGATTATGCCACTCCACAGGCAAAAAGCGGACAAAACGGGTATTGATTGGTTGGGTTAACTTGTTTAACACAATGGTGTTCCTGTCAACATTGCCATCAAACACCTAAAAAAGTGAAACGCCACTGTAAGCGCAGGACGAAACTGAGTGGTCTGGCTCTTATATGGGTAATAAAAATCTAGTGTCACTGAACAACCGAATCGACAAGTTCATTTACCACAGTAGAATGATAGCTCAGCCAAAGCCGACGTTTCTAGCGTTAACCCTTAGTCATAGCTAAGAACGAAGACGTTTATTAGAAGGTCCGATCTATTTAATCCCTCTACGGTACCAATTTTAAACTTTCAAAACAGCAACACAGTGCCTCAGTTTCTTTGAAAAACTAACTACATCAGCTTTCGACACGGAATGGATAAACTTAGTTTAGTGTCAACTCTTTTAGCGCTGGGGGAATAATTTAGGACATGGTACACAGAAATCAAATCAATTTAACTCAAAGGAAACGTTGTTTTTTTTTAGGAGAGGGGAAAAACCTCGCGGAGCAGAGTAGAGAGGCAGCAAACTCATCTCACTTAAGAAGGCGCATCTGGGAATCG
>OX421457.1:16504065-16516565 GCA_949126865.1 Montipora capitata | reverse complement strand
TTCTTGCTATACTACTCATTCATGCAATACAAATTTTGTAATGGTTGGCAACTAAAATCGATTGTTCAGAATACCTTGGCAGCCGTAGATTTCCATTCTTATGGTGACGCGATTGTGCCACTCCACTGGAAACAAACGCACTGCACTGGCCGTGATTGGTGGGATCAGTTTGTTATACACAACAGTGTCACTGTCTCGGTTTCCTAGAAATATCTAAAGTAAACGAAAAGTAAAAAGTAAGCTACAGCAAGAATTTACAGAAAAAAAATAGTTGACGCACTCTCACACTAACTATAGGCACCATTAACTAACTCAGCATTTGTTCCCTGATTGGTCGGTAAAGGAGCACGATAATTTCTGGCCAATCATGAGGCGCAGCAAATAAAATCCAAAGGGATCAGCTCGAATTAATCTCTTTTCAATAAAAAATTGTAAAAAAGTTATTCCTTTCTCTTCTCGTTCCTTGGCTTAAAATAATTTATTTTATCCTGTAATAATTTATTCCATCACGTAATAATGCTTTATTTTTGCTGACATAAGCTAGCTTTCCTTTGTCGAGACCTTGTATCAATGTTTCACTGTTATTCACCGGGAATGGCTAATCTTATTGTTGGTAACGTCGTTGAGTGTTTTAACATGATCCTCTGGCTCGGTAGACTGAGCGACAACTCTCCACGACATTAAATAAAGTTATCTTATTTTATTGTTGTTGTTGTTGTTGAAAGTTAATATTGCGGTGTTTTGACTTAATCCTGACAGACTTAACACAACATTTTCAGGATATCCGACGTACGTGTAGCACTCTATTATGATTTAGAAAGAAACGTGAAATAAAAGTAATGTTCGTTGTGTCATTCATCTCGGGAACATTTGAACCCACAAATGACCAGCTCCCAACATCGGTCGCACCGATATCGCGAGGTCACGGGTTCAAGCCCCGTTGAAATTGCTAAACTTACGTTGATAACTGCGAGGATCATAGCTTCACTTAAACAGTGACTTGCACTGCTACCAAGCAAGTATGTGTATGTGTACTTTAAAGGTTTGTTTAATCAACGATCAGGCTTATTTAATCAGCGATCCATTTGCCAAGAGGAACAAATTTCTTAACTCTATATAGGGATGAGGTACCTAAGGTACAAACGCCTGTGGCCTTATTTTTTAACTAGGAAAGTAGAAAAGCCATTTCCGAGTTATTGGAGGGGAGCTGGCTGGTCCGTCCGTCCGTCAGTCAGATCCCGTTAAACTTTTTTTTATGTCAATCCGCTGACTAGTGCATAGCACTTGCGCATAAATTGGTGTTTTGTGAATCAGCGCAGTCAGAGAGTAATTTTCGCTCGTTTGATAAACATACACCCTTCTTGTGTGCCAAATTACTAGCCCGTTCTAAATTACTGGGCCACTATAACAAAATCGATGACCGCGCGGATACGGTCTCGATTTAACTGCCTTTCAATAAAGAGACACCATCCACTATTCAGAAGTAAAATCAAACAAAAAATGCCTTATTGAGTTGTAAAATGGAAAAGTAATGGCATAAAGTAGATAGCGTGCGGAAAATGAACGACCAAAAATTACAGTAGTGACGATTAAAAAAAAAAAAAAGCCTAATATAAAAAATCACCTTATTTCGATGGATCAAGGGATAACGAATGTAACAGGGAATTAAGGGGTGCTGTATCATGATTGCTTTATAAATATGTCCTTCAGTGATGAGGACTCCATTAAATATGAGTATTTCGATTGAAAGAAAAGGCATTACGATGCATATGACGTCCTCGAAAAGCAATAACATATATATAGGTCGCCAATCGAAATACTAACCCCGCCCGATATGGCTTAACTTCATGAACGTTTGTTTTACCACTGTCAAGTAATACATAGAGGATATTACATAGCCACGCGAAGATACGAATTTTTTCTTCAAGTGTTGAAAGCAAGCAGTCATATACTTATGATTCAGAGTTTAGCCAAGAGCAAAGTATAATTTCAATCCAATCACATAGTCATAGTTCTCGGCTCTTGTCCAAAGAAGTACGTGCTCGTATCCTCAAACTTCCGTCCTCAAAGATTGTTTTTTTATACCCTCCTTCTTCGCTTTCAAAGAGACTGTTGAACGCACTTCAATAACCTGAGATTACTTCTAGTAATATTTAATTCTCATCAGTACGGAGAGACGGCTAATTGCAGGTTAGCGTCTGTGTCAAGTTACTATCCTCTAAACCTCACTGGGAGTTGTGACTGTAATTTACGATTCTTAAAAATTGTTGCTGTATTTTGTACTATGTGCCATTTCCACTACTGGTACACGATACATTTACTTCCTGGTGGGACAGATATGCTGCTTCCTAACCTATGTATGACACGACAATTAACCAAACAAAATGTTCCTGACATTTTTACAGCACTAAGAGTAACTCAACACTCATCTTTGTAACAGCCAACTTTTTATTTTTTAATAATATTGTCAACGACCATTGAAAATGCGAACACCGACGTCCCCAACGCCCTTTCCACGGAAAGGGAAGAAGAGATACCCTGGGAACGAGCATCGACATTTTAAACTTTAATTCATAATTCACTCTCCGAGCTCAGTGGCTCATAGCTACTTTGATTTTCGCTTTCAGCTACCAAATGCGGGAACGCACCTCCTACTCACTACCGCCCGATCAATGATTTTATCTCCTTTCGCCCACTTTTTTTCGCCCTAATAGCGGAGCTCCCTGCGCCGAAGGCACTTGCGCGGAGCACCATAGTTAAGAAAATATGGTAACCCATCGATGAGAGATATTTTTCCGATATCCGATAGACTAGCGAGACAAGCTCTTAGAAAGTCGAACTTTTAAGAGTAGTGACATAGTGTTACCCAGCAAAACAATTGAAAGCTAACCGTTTTCAAAGTGGTTTTAAGACCTAAAGATAAGATCAGCGCGGCTTAGCTCAGAAACACTATTTCCTGTTGAACTAAAGCTCTAATTCTGCAGGTTTTCATTCTTTTTACAGTGGTAAGCTTGCCATATTAAGATGAAATACTGCGTTGTGTAGTTGTTACGAAATGTCCAATGTCATTGAGGGGTGGCCATGAGTGTTAACCCTTTGATATTGGACATGCACGTTAAGGTCAATTGACACCTGCCAAAACAAGGTATCAGCTGACCAGTATCACGTGACTACACCTCGGGCTCAAGATTACAGCTCACCATGTCAGCTTTTTTTTTTTAAAGTTGACCGCTAACCAGGTACTGTTTTTTTTTTATTGGATCGCCGGCTCACCCAGGTTAACTGACCTGAACATAAACGAGGCTTCATTTTCGCGTGCTTGCTGTGGCTCGACGCGGCTACACGGCCATACTACTACTACTACTATAGTTCTTAACACCACAAGTAGCCCAAGCTCGATATAGGTGTATTTGTACTGTAGTATATTATGCAAGAGTAGAAATGTAAGGATTTGTATGGGCAAAACGGTTTTTCTCAAAATTCAAAAAAGATATTTACGATAAAAAAAAAAAAATGCTTACCTTCCCTCAGTCTTGTGTTTCTTTGTCTCCGGTACAGTTCTTGGGTCGATTAAGAGCGATTTAGGTGGTTTTTGGTTCATCTTCGTTTCCCTCTATATATACTTTCCCAAGGTTGCGCACTGAGACGAAGCCGCCGAACGGAATCATCGAAGGAGATCACGGACGATACCTCTGCTATCTATTCGTCTTCTTCATTCGGTCAATGGGCGCAGTGGTGACCAATCGTGAGTCTTTAGGCTTAGTCTTCCAACGGTTCGGTAACGCAGGCTTCGAATAAAGCCGAATTCGATGGCTTTCGAAGCAAATGTTTGCAGAGTTTGGCGGCCCTGAATTCCTTCTCAGTGTATAAGCGGCTCGAATGAAGAAGGCGAATGGGTAGCGGAGGGATCGTCCGTGATCTACGTGGAATTTCGAGGCGATCAAAGACTTGGGAGCGAATTTATGGCCCTTTACCTTCGATGATTCCGTTCGGCGGCTTCGTCTCAGTGCCCAACCTTGGGAAAGGATATACAGAAGGAAAAGAAGAGGAACCAAAAACCACATAAATCGCTCTTAAGTGACCCAGAAACTGTACCAGAGAAAGAGAAACACAAGGCTGAGGCAAGGTATATTATATATAATATATTTTTTAAACCGTAATTATTTTTTGGAATTTTGAGAAAAAACCGTTTTCCCCATACAAACATCCTTATATATTACATAGCACAGATAGCAAGCTTGGGTTACCTGTGTTGACAGTCAACGTTTTGCGTGTTCAGTTGGAAAACGGTTTGGAAAATGTTTTCTTTCTGCATTTTTTTGCTGGTTTCAATGCAGTTTGACATATCATAGCTATGGTCCACACTAGTGCCTACGTAGGTATTCAAGTCAATCATCGGAGGGATATAAACTTAAAGCTGAGTGTTTATTTTTAATTTGTTTAGAGGTGCCTTTTTCTCTGTATTACAGTTTTTTTACATATCTTTGGAAACTCTGATAACGTTACATGATGCCTGGAGGATCTATGACTACAACAGAAGCGAAAGGTGAGCGAAAGAGAACGGACTACGACCAAACAGAATACCAGTAATAGCTCAAACTTGGTGGAAGAAGTTTCTCCACAAATTCTTTCCTTGGGCAATATTACAATGTGAATCGTTTGTTATTTTTACGGATGTGTTATTTCAAGTGGATGTGTATTTTTCAAAAAGTGGTTTCATCGGTTTTTTCTTTATTCAGGAATGAAACTCGAATTTTTGTTCTCAGCTGGAATTAAACAATAATTATCTGTACTCTTTTGGACATAAAGAAATAGTTGATTTGTTTGTTTGTTCGTTTTGCTCTAAAATGGGAGCGAAAAAATGCTTTTTTAATCTGTTTGCCCAACTTTTTTTCGATGTGCCTCGACAGTGATAAGAAATTTCTGCCCTTATGTTCTCGTAAAATTAGGGCGAAATATCACTTGCTTGTGTTTTTAGAAGTTTGTTTAAAGCACCTAAAGGTACTTTGTTGCAACGGATCTTGTTTGAAGTTTGTTCTTTCTGGGTTTGCCTAAAACCAGGAATCCGCAATCCGCAATCTGCAATCCGCAATCCGATTTAAAAACTTCAAACAAAGGCTTACACTAATTTTCAAAAGGAAAAAAAAAAGAAACGAAATAGAGAAAGAATCCTAAACATTCATTAAAAGCTAACCTTAGGCCTAATTAGGCCTAAACAAACCGTTTACCAATGCTACCATTAGGCCTAAAACAAAAAACTAAGGTTAGCTTTAATGAATGTTTAAGATTCTTTCTGTATTTCGTTTCGTTTTCTTTCGTTTCGCAAATTAGTGTAAGCCTTTGGTTGAAGTTCTTATATCGGATTCCGGATTTTTTATTCCGGTTTAGGCAAACCCGTCTTTTATTGGTTGCATTGCTGTATTTTGCCGATTCTTGTTCCAAGCCAAGCTGGTGTGTTTCAATGAAATACAACAAAATGTGAATGATCTCGTTTTCAGAGATAAAGTGGAATAAAGTACATCAATAAAACTCTTTTTTTCTTTTAAAACTCAGGCGATTCAAGAAAAATGCATTGCCAAGCTGGTGAATTCCAACGTAAATTTCACTGAAAAAACTACTATCATACACAGCGCTTGGTGATTCATGCGATATCGGTTTCTAAAGAAGAAAGCAGAGAAAATGATTTATTTAAGCAGTAACCGGAAACAACAAACGCGGACAATTTGAAAACCTTCTATTTTCATTACACCTAGAAGCAGTAAGAGTAAAAAACCGGGGAGCACCCCTAAATCATATATTAGTATTGTACAAGTACGACTGCTTTATTTAAAACTCTACATGATGGCTGTATTTGTTGTAAACGAGGAAATAACTTCACGTGCAGTGCGTGTTGTCAAGATTCTAAAATTCCCCGAGCCTTTACGCGAGTTTGCGATTTGCTTGGTGTATCAATTCCAGCATTGAAAAGCTAAAAGCATACGTGTTGGCTTAAATTGATTTTTTTTCGGAATTAATCAACAAAAACCCCTGTGATAATTTCTTCGAGCTGATTATAAAATGTTTTAAAGTTGAGTCAGCCGTCAAATCTTCCTTCCATGATTGGTCATAACTCGTCATGAATGAACAGAAAACGGGGCCCCTGTAAAATGCGCTCACTTGCTGGGCCTTCTGCAAATGTTATAAACTCGTTGCCGTTGTCGTCTTTATTCACTGTGAAATCCGTCATCTGCATTGTATAGTGTTCATTATTATGTTTTGTCTTGCTTACATGCGGAGGCATAATAAAAGCATTTATTATATGGAGGAGAGTGTTTTACTGGGAACTAAACCACTCGTAGATTCCATACGCCACCACATCCGGGACCCGAGTAGCGTATTTTCCGTATGTCACCTTTGTGAGTGTCGCATCGTTCAATGACGTCACGATTCCCGCCTTTTTTTCCCGCCTTTTTTATAAAGCCCAGCCGTATTTGTAAAACTTGACTACTTTGAAACACAATAAAATCAGAATTTATCAATATTTAGTCTCCATATAATAAAAAAAACATTACACGTTGGCTCGAAGATATGAATTTTATGTTCTCTTGCCACTCGAACATAAAATTCATATCTTCTCGCCACCGTGGAATATCCTCTCTATATACACGTAACTAAAGCAAGTGGACTCACCTTCGCTGATGTCTCTTCTACACTCTTGTACGTGTGGAAGCGGACTCCGTCATAGCTATACTCCAACATGTACTTCGTTACCCATTCACCCTTTGCGTTGCTTCCCTGTGTCGCTAAACGCGTAATTCTGGCTGAACCATCAAGATCTACTTGCAGCCATTGATTACGATCACTTTTTACAGGGGACCAGCCACTAGACTTGATGTCAAACGCTTTCAAATGCAACCTTGCTCTTGTTGAAGAATGATCTTCGTCCAACTGTGAAGAAGAGGTTATCTGGATATCACTGATGGCTCCTGATATCATTCCAAGGGGTCTTATGCAGCCTTGATATGTTGGAACAAAAACATTATTAGCATTATTGCATAAGGCTCTCTCAATAATCAACGATGCTATAAGTCTCTACTGATTCCATAATGCTCTTCATGCCTACGACCTAAAGACTGGCTTTCACTATCGCCACAAGCAGAAGAACAAGCAACATTCGTGGACCCTATGGTGTTTTCATCATCCGAACCTTTTGTCATAACGAAGCCAAGTTAGTGCGTCTGTGTATGTCACTTGTGCTTTGTGCGTGTGTGTGTTTTAGATGAACGGTGAATATCAGTGGGTCATGTACAACTGGCACTATATTGATTAAAAAACGAAAAGGCACAAGAGGCGAAACTAGTGCCAAACGAGCGTCTAATCCCATTAACAATGAAGGGGTTACGTCAAGCATGAGAGCAGCGGGAAATCAAGCCCTGCCCTTCCAAAATGCATGCATGTTTCTTCTCCTCAGGCTTAAGCCGTAAAAAGAAAACTAGTCTTAATGTTGAAGGTACGAAGAGTATTATGGAAATGTTAGCTGGTAGTAACGATGAAGGTTCAGAACAAATGTTCGTTGTGATTCGAGAGGTTTAGCGATGTGTTAACGTGAAACGGCAAACGTCAAACCACACGCCACTGCTTGTCATAAATGCATGAAAGCGTCTCTTATTCCAAGTTCTCCTTTTCTCTATAGACGTTGCACGATAGATAACAGGCAAAAAATAGCTAAAATCAAAATGCTTTCAGTTGGAAATTGTTTCTGATAGTGACTTTAAATTTGACATAAAGATGCTGAGAAATGTAGGGAGGGCCAGCAAGCGGAGCTTTCTGAAGCAAGTTAGAGGCAACATCAAGAACAACACATGAAATCTGCATCTCTTTTTAATGAATAAGCTATTTCCGAGTTTATGTCTGCCTCCTCTTCAAAGCGCGGCCTAAGTGTGATGGTAATTAGTTCTACTTTACATATGAATGAAAACTAATTTTCATAAGAAAAACTTTGCACTCAGACTTGCTTTAAAAAGGAGTCAGACATAAAATCGGAAATGGCCTTTTGATGGTTTTCACAGTGACGTCATCAAATCCAATAGGATTATAGGAGGTTGAAGGTCACCTTTTTTTTTTTTTTTTTTTTTTTTTTTTCCAAGTTTCCAGTTGACGTCTTTCGTTTCGAAAATACAGCATTTTGAATTTCCGAATTGTCACCTTGCGTGACCACCACGATACAAAGCTATTTGGTTGAAAAAAAATTCTATCCATATGAATCTCAGCAGTTTGTACGTCTCAATGTGTTCATACACATTTTATCTCATGAGCGAAAAGTAAGCGTTTTCAACGCAAAGTGAACTCCAGAATGTTCTTCTTGATTTCTGACCGCCATATTTTTGGACAACGGAGGTGCACCAACATGGCGGCTCCATACAAACAGTGTAAAGTTGCGTCAGACGGTTCGACAAATAACTCAGAAACGATGCAGCGTACAGACCTGAGAATTGGAGAGGTGATTTGTGAATTTGTCTCCTACAACATTCCAAGTTTTTGGCTTTTTTCATTGAACGTTTTGATTTCATTTTGTTCCGTGACAGTGAAAACGATCTATTGGGCAAAGCATATATTTTGTCTATTCTAGTTCCCAGGTCCCTTCGTTTCTTTCAGCCGGAGGGGCATTCGCACGAGAAAAAGAAGGGTTCTGGAGACATAAGAAATTGAGTAGCTTGCGAATAAAAAATCTTAAAAGTCGGAAGTAAAAATGGACGATCTGGCACTGTCGGTCGATAAAATGATCATAGTGTCTGTTTAAAACCCCGATATTCCTTATTGCTTCTTTATCGTATTCGACAAGATGGGACACATTCTCCACGTTGAGTCAACACTCACATGGAGCGGTGAATTGCACCTGAGCGCCGCTATGTTTAGCAATAATGACGACTCATATATGAACTCGGAAGTCCCAGAATTTAGGACTGTGATTCCTTTGTCTCCAGGTAAAGTAAGGTAAAGTCTGCTTACGAGCCAAGTGGCCGGCTAGGCAGGAGCTTTCTGCTTTCCGCTTTCTGTAGCATGAAGCGACTAGGAGTATTTCTACTCCCCCCGGGATGGGATGCTAGTCCAACGCAGGATTATTCCCAGCATTAAATTCGCCGGTACCCATTTATACACCTGGGTGGAGAGAAGCACACAACACAATGTCTCAGGAATGGGATCTGGGAACGAGAATCGTCTTTTTCGAGGTCTGCGCGTGCTTTTTTTAACAACCTATTCTCTACCTTGAATTATCGATTATCCTTAATTCGTAATTTGCTGTGAATTTACTATTATCGACTGAAAGCTTGATATGGATTACGGGATACGGTCATATATATATATATATATATATATATATATATATATATATTTTTTTTTTTTTTTTTTTTTTTTTTTTTTTTTTTAACTACACAAGTGCATGGACATAGGACTAGAACCTGGAAATGTTGATTGACCCGTTACCTGACCACCTAACCAACACACCACTAGCCTGTCAGGGACAACATTTTAAACACTATTTGATAATGCTATGATATCACTCGGTGTCATGTCTATGACTTTTATACAATTGAACTGAAGCGGACAGAAGCGGACAGAAGCGGTTCCTATAGGGCATAAACTCCGAGTTCGAACTTCGTTTTTTTTCTCTGCTACCGCAAGTCCTGGGACACAGTGTCCTATATTAACAATAATTTCAAAATAAATTACGAAAGGAGAGATCATAGCTCTGAGTGTACGTTTTACCCGCCGAATGGTTCACTCATTTGATTAAGCATTGGGCTTCTGTACATGTGTGGGGAGGTCGCGGGTTCGAAAACCCCTGGGAAAAGCAAAAGCAAACCGACTTTGGATAAAATTCGAAGCTCTAGATTTTGCCAGTCAAATGTCAAACTGGCACGCTTTCAAAATCTGAAGGAAAAAAGGAAGTGAATTTTCTGTTCATAGTAGTACTTTAGGCTTGAGTATTGTCATTTAGCATTTCATTAAATGGCGACGATGACGTAACGTGAAAACCAACTATTCATCGTCTTTATTATCACCGCTGTTTGTTGTGATTGATAAAGGTAATAATAATAAAGTAGAAAATTAATTATTCGTTAATAAAAATAATTCATTTAATTGTTTATTCATTATTCATTTGTTAATTATTATTTATCAATTCAGTATAAAAATTGTTGATAACCTAATAGTACAAAAATTACGACGATAGGTAATGATGGTGAGAATGATGATGATGATGACAATGATAGCGGTAATTTTTATGAATGAAATCTTAAAATACCTGGACAACCATAGATCTCTACCCTCATTGCTATGTCATTGTGCCATTCAACTGGAACAAACCGAATAAAGCGTGCTGTGATTGATGGACTGAGAGCGTTGTATACAACCGTATCGTTGTCTTCATTGGCGTAGAAAACCTAAAGAAATCAACATCCTTCAGCTTTCGTGAGAGCAAAATGATGACAACTGAGATGTGAAAATAACCGACGTTGCCCTTGAATTTCAATTCCTAAGTAATAGTTAAGAAAATATGGTTTTAAAGCCATGACGTCATAAACGTCCGTACGTCCGTCCCCCCACCATGTATGCCAATGTGACCAGTATCATGCTCTTTTGATCAATTGACGCCTGTCAAAAAAAGGTTTCTGCTAACCAGTATCACGGGACCATATCGCGGGCTCAAGCTTAGAGCTCACCGAGGTCAGCTGTTTTTATTTAAAGTTGACCGCTGACAGGTACTACTTTTCGATTGGAGTGCAGGCTCAACCTTGCTTAACACACCTAAAAATAAGCGAGGCTTCATTTTTCGTGCGCTTTCTGTGGCTCGACGCGGCTACACGGCTATGCTACGTCAACTATAGTTCTTACACAGTCAAGGCTTTTCGTGTTCAGGTGGAAAACGGTTTGGAAAATGTTTTCTTTCTGCCTTTTCGCTGGTTTCAATCCAGTTTGACATATCATGATAGTTGTGGTCCACACTGGCGGCTACTCAGTTATTCAAGTCAAGCACTGATCGGTGGGATATAGACTTGAAGCTTAGTGTTTATTTTTAATTTGCTTAGAGCTGCTTTTTTCTCTGTATTGCAATGTTTGGCATATCTTTAAAAGCTCTGATAAGGTTACATGATGCCTGGAGGACCTATGATTAGAACAGAAACGAAAGGAGAGCGAAAGAGAACGGTTTTTCCTTTGTTCAGGAATGAAAATCGAATTTTTATTAACAACTGGAATTAAATAACAATTAATTATCTGTACTATTTTGGACACACGATAAAGTTGAATTGTTTGTTTGTTTTGCTCTAAAATGCTTTTTTAATCCGTTTGCCAAACTGGTTTTCATTGTGCCTCGAAAGTGACAAGAAAATCTTGCCCTTATTTTATTAACATGTAATCGAAATGAGTTATCGTGAAATTAGAGGGCAATTTCACTAGCTTGTGTTTTCCGCAATTTTTTTAAAGCACCTAAAGGTAATTTAGTGTTCGTCCTTTCTTGGTTGCTTCGCCATATTTTGCCGATTCTTGTTCCAAGCCAAGCTGGCGTGTTTCAATGATATAAATCAAAATGTGAATGATCTCGTTTTCAGAGAAAAAGTGGAATAAAGTACATCAGTAAAACTCTTTTTTTGACCTTAAACTGACAAAGTTTTTTTTATGGATTCTAATTTTAGCGTGATTCCTATTCGCTGGGTATTGACAGTTAACTCTGAAATGGTTTTTTTCCTTTACATTCACTCACTGAGGGTGTGCTTGTTTTCTTTTAAAACTCGTGCGGTTCAACAAAAAATCATTGCCAAACTGGTGAATTCAAAAGGAAATTTCACTCGAAAAACCGATATCACACTCATTGCTTTGTGATTCATGCGATGTGGGTTTTTAGCGTAACATTTACCGTGGAATTCACTACTTCGGCAATGAATTTTTCTACATAAGATAGCAAAGAAAATGATTTAATTATTAAAGCAGCAACCAGAAACATCAAAACACGGACAATTCTAAACTTTTATTTCCATTAACCCTACAGGCAGTAAGATTAAATAACCAGGGATCTCCGCTTTTAGGCTTGGCTAAATATATATATATATATATATATATATATATATATATATATATATATATATATATATATATATATAACTGCAGACAGTACTGTTTCGGCCTTCTGGGCCTCATCAGTGCAGTGCTGATGTCTAGGATGGAGGTTAAGCTATAAAGCCACCCCAGATGTCCAACGCATGTGGTACATCCAAAATATATATATATATATATATATATATATATATATATATATATATATATATAACTAACTGCAGACAGTACTGTTTCGGCCTTCTATATATATATATATATATATATATATATATACACACGACGTGTGTATACTTAGCTCTGCTACCACAGCATTGAGCACTTTACGCCAAGGTTGACTCGACCTCCACATTTATTTATATATATATATATATATATATATATATATATATATATATATATATATA
>OX421457.1:16466565-16499065 GCA_949126865.1 Montipora capitata | reverse complement strand
AATCCTGTGGGACGTAAAAGAACCCGCACACTTGTCGTAAAGAGTAGGGCATGTAGTTCCCGGTGTTGTGGTCTGTCTTCTGTGATGTATCATGGTTGGGAGGGTAAATGCTCGGAGATATTAGCTACACCAAGCTACTCTAAAAATCCGAGGGTAAATAAAGATATATGATGATGATATGATATGATATAATTGCGGGATCTGTCTTTAAAATACCTGAACACCCGTAGAGTTCCATCCTCATTGATATCTGCCCATGCCACTCAACAGGCTGTATGCGTATATGGCGTGCCACGATGGGTGGATTCAAGCTGTTGTACACAACAGTGTTGCTGTCTTTGTTTCCATCAAATACCTTTAAATAATACATCAAAATGGGTAAGTTTGAGGTTGGAAATCCACCTTGAACGGTTTGTCGACCACCGCTGCAGTATCATAGTGTCTCATGGACGTCCTCGCGTTTTAATTTATCGTTGTTAATTTAATGGTTGCGATGTAAAGACAATAGAGAAATAGAAACGAAAGAAATAGAAATAGACACAACAAAGAGATAGAAATAAAAGAAATGGAGGTTATTACATGGCCTTGCGGAACAACGGGCAGCGACGGATTTTTCAACACGGGAAGAGAAATTGCGTATCTCCAAGCGGCCATGTAATATTCTATTTATTTTATAAACACCAATGAATTACTAAATCATTTCGTGAGAGGCATCTAAAGGCGCGATTTTTAAATATAACCGTGGCAAAAGTGATCTTTTCACATGTGAAGATAACATATTGTCTTTACTTGTGAATATATCATGTTTTCGTGCGAAATCTCACTTGCATTTCATTGGTGTTTATAAATGGAAATCTGAAATAGATACTAGATAAATATTTGAAATAGAGCGGTATAGCGATGGTGGCCCTGATTGCAGCAGGGATTTTCTAATGGTAATAAGGCCATGGTTTGTAGTGATAACGCTGATGATGACAACGGCAATGATCAGGTGCCGCATTAGCTGATTAGATTGGATGAGAGAACCGGTTTTCAAGTACACTTGATTTCTCATACAAACACATGTTGGCCAGTTATTGCTATTAAGGCCTCCCGTATTTCATGGATGCCACGTTACGCAAGTATCAATGGTTCAGATATCTGTGAACGCTATTGGTTTAGAATCCTACTCCGTTTTGTGCTCGGAATGGGCAGAAAGGTACGACAGCAACAAAGGAAAAAAAAATGGTGCTAAGGGCGGGACTCACAGTATTATGCTGCTATATAGCTACAAGTGACCAAAATTATGAAGTCTGTATACTATCCGGCACTTCCTTTCCCTGATAAATATTTTTTGTAGTCATTAAGTAAATCTCGAATCCCGCATGAAAAAACGAGATCTTTTTCGATGTTTGTACCTTTAATTTGAATTTATTTGCGTCTATATCTACAGCACGCCGAATTCTTAAGTTATAATGGACTTTTCTATTTAGTTAAAGATTACTATCATTAGCAATGCTGCTCCTTCAGATTTTGATAATTATTATGAAACTGAAGGTAGATGTAACTGTGCCACCTATTAGAAAGGTATACCGTTGTACCGACGATAAACCCTTATAACGATGTTATCAAGATAAAGTAACCTACCCATGCAGATCCATTGCTTGCTTTAGTAGTTGTATGCGATCATTCAGACCCAAAAACCTCGATCCCGTGTGCATATATTATAACCACGAAAACAATGGCGCAGGGCGTGCATAAATTAGGGGCAAGTTGGGGCATGACGCAATGTCGGTTTTAACCCTAACACGTGAAACAACACGTGCATAACCCTAAAACGTGAAACAACACGTGCGTCCCAGGTCGTCGCATAAATTAGGGTTAGGTTAATGAGATGCTAGTCACGAACGTACATGAAGGTTTCTTTTATTGAGAAAGTAAGCGAGATGTGTTTGCTGTGCCTGTGTTCTGTTTCCACCCAGCCATCCGGGTGGTAACGCAAATATATAGCGAAAAGAACAATGGGAAAGACAGGGAGCCAATGAGGTCAAGGTGATGTCATCACGGGCCAATGAGACACCGCTGACGTCAGTATACATTAACTTTCTGGGCTTGGGGTCACGTACCTACAAAGTGAAGTGAGAACCCTATTGTTTTGAAGCGAGTCAAACAGAATTTTAAAACACATACACAAAAGGCTTTACACGCCTGGACAAGTCCACAAACGCTTTGTTCTTTTTTAAACTAAATTTGCATAGAGGCGATCGAAGCGTGAAGAAGGAAGAATATAGAAGAAAAAAAGTTGTTT
Source organism: Montipora capitata (assembly GCA_949126865.1). Taxonomy (NCBI): domain Eukaryota; kingdom Metazoa; phylum Cnidaria; class Anthozoa; order Scleractinia; family Acroporidae; genus Montipora; species Montipora capitata. The sequence goes on along the minus strand of OX421457.1, from coordinate 16,496,778 downwards.
TGTGTGGAAAAGAGGAGCATTCTCAACTCTTTCACGCTTTTTAAACAAACGTGAACTCCGTTGTTACAACCTTTTTTAAGGAAAGTTTTTTCTCAACCTCGCGCTTGAATGAAACACAGGTAAATGCAATCAATCTTTTTTATGTAAGAATACACAAAGACATCCTTCAGTGCACAGACACAAAGAAAGCCTACTCAACAGATTTGAATAAAACCTTTTCTGAAAACGCTTGAAAAAAACCTTTGGATTTTGAGAAGCGTTTTATACTGTGGTATGGTGAAGCGGGAGTTGGTTTCATATCGTATTTCAAAATACTTTTCACAACATTTGACGCAGTGAGCAAACAACAATATACATTTCAAACGCTTTATTAAAAGATACTCTAGATATAAATGATTGTTCTTCGACTATTTGACTATCGTAACGTTAAAACAAACATGTTGCGTTGCGCTTAAATAAATACTGTGACTCTGATAATGCAGTTCTGTTCAGACATACAGAATATGAAACATTCGAGACCGGACTAGTTCGAACGAATTTTATTTGCAGAACGCTATCGTTAAGTCAATAAAAACACACCAACAAACATTTCAAACGTTTTACTGAATTAACAGAGAACGCTTATCACAATGTGATATTTGCGAGAGATAGTTCTCTTTAAACAAACCTTAATCCGAAAAAAGTTGTTTTGAAAACGCATCCTATGTACAACAAAGATTATAGTTGTTAAGTCAATAAATACACACCAACAAGCATTTCATACGTTTTACTGAATTAACAGAGAACGCTTATCACAATGTGATATTTGTGAGAGTAGTTCTCTTTGTAATTCACTTGCATTCGCTGCATCATTAGTGTTCTATTCATGCACTGTTTCAACGCTTTTTGAGCGAAAATAAATCACACACGCGCAAATAAGAGAAGAAAAAAATGTTGTAATTCACTTGCATTCGGTGCATCATTATTGTTCTATTATGCATGCACTGTTTCAACGCGTTTAGAGCAACAAATCACACACGCGTAAATGAGAGATGAAAAAATGTGATTCACTTGCATTCGCTGCATCATTAGTGTTCTATTATGCATGCACTATTTCAACGCGTTTAGAGCAACATTAAATAACACACGCGTAAATGAGAGATGAAAAAAAATGTAGTTCACTTGAGTTCGCTGCATCATTATTGTTCAGTAAGGTTCCCACTTTGTATTACTCCTTAATCGGGCAACCATAGGTGTTCTCGCCCTGTAGGACCTTTTAATAACCCTCTTCTCCGTGGAATCTGGGGGCGTTTCAAAGATCCAGGGATCTGTTTCCTGTTCGATAGGAGAAGGTGGTGTTTCTATCCTGACAGGAATTTTGGATGGACCAACGGGTGTAGCTGGAAGTTTCCTGTGTGCTGTCTTTTTGGGTTGTACCTCGGATATCGTTGGAGAATGGTTTGGAGTGGGCGCATTTGGAGCTGTTGTCGATGTCCCTGCAGGTTTCGTCTTCGTTTCGCTCTTCATTTGTTTTGACAAACCTTGGTACCGTTGTAATAGTTGATCCAATAAGGCCACTTTTTGATCTGCGGGCAAAGTAGAATCCGTGATATGTTTCATGTCTTGATCCAAGCGCGTCAAGGTCGTGAGTTGCGGAGGTGAGGTTAAGCGATGTTCTGTCTCAAGGCTTTGCAATAAATGCTCTGGAACCAACATCATCTTTTGTACGTGTTTCATTTTAACACTTTACCCAATAAATCCAAAGCGAACGGTGCAATCAAAGAGGCGAGAGCTGGCAGGAATCCTCCTTGTTGATTGAGAACTTCTTTTTTCTTCTTCAGACTAGGTGTCTTGCGAGTCAAATACAGGAGTTTCGCCTTGTGTGGTTTCAAGCGTTTAAATGATGAACTTGGAACCATAATGTTCCCTTTAAGTAGATTAAGAGCGACTTCACTGATGGCTTCTATTTGTCCCTTACTAGCGTGAGATATCATCTCTTTCCGCTGTTTCCCTCTGCTTGTAAAACAAGTGCAGAGAAAGGGTAAATGTTGATTGACTTTGGAAGCCTTGACGAGTTTTCTTCTCTCGGTAGATTTTGAAATCTTTCCAGAACGCAAAGTCATGTCACCACCACTTTGATTGTTTACTGTCTCCTCGCGGTGCAACAATTGCAAAGCCATGGCGTTAAATGAAATCTACCGGAAAAGGTTCATCGGTTTTATAGATTTTCTTATCAACGTAAACAATGGGATATGAATGTGACTCTGGGAAGATCCTTGTTCGCAATCGTTGAATGTCCGGGGTTCGTGGATGTAAATCCATCATTAAGTATCCAAATGGTTGTGATGTAGCGTCTTGAAAACTCTCCCACACAAACGGAACGCGCCCAGAGAACGCCTGTTGTGCCAGTGTCCTCAACCCCAAAGTATCTCGAGGATTGTTAAAGGCAATGATGTAATGAGCATTAAGAGAAATGCTCCGGGAAAACTTTCCTGGGGGGAAAAGGTTTTGTGTCAAATAAATGCAGGTGACGTCACAATGATGGGACACTTTGGTGAACAAATCCAAAATGCGCTCGTCATCGCTACAGTTTCTCATGAGGTCATCTAACACGAGCAGACCAGGACGATGAGGGGGTGGAAATAAGGCGGGAATGTCGTCGGGAATACCCTCCATAAACGTGACTTCCTTTACCAATTCCTTAAAACAATCTTGCCATTGACCGTGGCAATACACGATCTTGCGAATGGGGCGTTCAAATAAACAATCTGCGTGTTGAAGTATTTGGCGCGTAAATGTTGTTTTTCCGCATTGGCTGGGGCCAGAAATGATAATACTGCTGGGGCACTTGAATTGAGACATGTTCACAAGACGAAGCTTCAACGCTTTGTGTACACGAGATAGAATTCCCACCCCTTTTACTAGCAAATGCACACAAAAACAGCAACATTTTGTTTACTTTTCAACATGATTTTATTGCTTATGGACACAGCGAAATGACTTACAACCTTGTTGAAAGCAATCATTAACTTTAGGATAAATGGCTGCATTAAAATAAGCGTGTACACTCCGTTCAACTTGTGCATCGTTCCACTGAGAATCATATCGTTTAAATTTAGCTTGAACAGTGTTCATATCAACATTCCGTGCTCGCCGAATGAGATAAAACAAACAATAATCTCCACAAACATCCGAGTTCAGTCCTTGCAATGGTTTATCGTTATAATAGGTAACTTCCCGTAGAATGTAGGTATCCATGTTGTAAGTTTCAGGAGGAAATCCGTAGCTGTCAAAGAATTCACTTTCACGAGGCGATTCAAAGTACATAGCCACCCAATGTGTCCCAGGTTGGTCATGAGGGTCCGTATTCGCGATGAGTCCGGCTGGGTAGGTGTTGATGACAGGTAGCCTATCCCTTGGAAATACGCCTTGCATCAGAGGTGCTAACACAGGGTCAGAAAGACAGGCTTGCCATAGTTCTTGGGTCGTATGCATGACGATGAACTAAGAGCCTTGTGACAAATCGTAGACCACGCGGCGATTGCGATCAATTTCCAACTGATTCTGAAATTCTGCGTACACAATTAAATTCAGAACTGAGTTCGTTTGAGTTCCAAATTTCAGGTACAGGTTCACGTTACCCGTTCGATGGGGTATCAGATGATCGGGATGTCCACTTCCTGCCGGTGTCAAATCAAAACGGAACAAACCGTATCCGTTTTCCCAATCCACTCTATCAATATCAAGCCCGTGCCCACAATTCATGTCTCCACTTCCTGAAAACAGCGTGTTGTAACCATCGATCTTTTTTCCACCCGTCAGATCCAGCGCAGAATAAGGCATTTCTTCTCCATTCACAGTCAGCCGAATGTCTTGCAGGTCAAACAGCTCAAAGTTGAAAGGATTTCTTGCAAGGTTTCCGTTGAAGGCATCGTTCCGCACGAGCCCAAAAATGATGCACTGAGGAATGAAACCGTGGAATAGATCTGTCTCAGTGTGATTTAAGACTCCTTGAGGGATGATCCTTGCCTGCGTAGGGGTTCTGGTTAGGGTATAGATGGCTGGTAGCGGTGCGCTCCCTTTGTGACCTTGCATGATCTGTACATGTTCTAGTTTCACACTGTCTGCAACACGCACTGTGCGTATGCGAAGCGTACTAGACATGATCTTTAGTTTGCAGTTGTTTGGAGTCTCCCCAGCCATGAGAGCAAAAGCATCGTTGTTCAGATCCACTTTGACTTTGATCTCCAAACCGTCAAGCAACAACTTGTCAATATTAAACACGTCACAAAGAGGTACTCCTACCAACCCAACTTCTGCGCCGTTGTTAGTAAATGTGGCTCTTCTATTCAGACCCTCATTATTTTCTGCTGTATTATCTACTTCATTCATGTGTCCAGCAGTGTCTTTGTAATACAGAGCTTTGGTTAAGTACGATTTCTTGGCCTGTTCCGTAAAGTTCAATAAGGTCTTGATGTAAGCATTGTATGCTTGAGTGTCTGACTGTTCTGTTACCAGCGTTTCGTTGATCTTGATGGTAAACTGTTTGATGATGGAATGAAGGGCGTTGTTGACCAGAGTGTACTTCTTACCATCCCCTGTGGGCGATCCATCTTGTTTGGTAATCTTTACTACCAATCGCAGCTCTGTCTTGTTAATGTCAATGTAGTCAGCTAACGGTTTGATGACAAACTCGATGGGATTAGTTCCCGTTTGAACCGGTTCATAATCGATCCATTTGCTGCTAACAATGGACACATCTGTCACAGGTACATCAAACAATTGTAAACTTGAATTCGCACCAGGGGCTGAGAGAGGGTGTGCTGATGCCATCTTTAATCAAAAATAGTCTTGAACGTTGAACGAGGTGTTCTCCTTTTCTTGGTCTGTCCTTCACTGCGCCGCTTTAACGTATCCGCGCGCTTATATACTCTTTTTCCTCGACCTTGCTGTGTAATGTCATCAATGACCCCTGTGAGTAAATTTTTTCCAGCAGCTTTCGCTCTTGTCTTGGCAGCTTTCTTTAAAGGTTGACCATTGATCACGTCTTGGACAAGTTGCATTCCCGTTTCCAATCCAGTATCGAGCATTCGTTTTCCCACTTTTTTTGCTGTTGTTTTGAGAAAGGGAGTTGCTGAACGGAACAAGGACCGAAACATTCCACCTAAGCCGTTGCCCCCTTGACCATAAGGGTGTGTTCCTCCGTAGATACTAATGTCTCCTCCTTTACCGTGCTGCCTATAGGGTACAACATGTCGTCCATATGGGTAATATCGGTGGTTCATAGGTAATAACATGTTGTTATAGAATATCACGACGCCGAAAATGCAGGGTCACGCGTACGGCTCCAGAAGCAAATGGTATCAATTGACCTGTGTCTCCCCTTATATTGATCGCCACGGATGAAAATACAGTTGTACGGAGTCTATGGTAGGAGGGCACCTTGACCTCTTCTGTGATCATGTTCCCCGGCTGACCACGAGGAACAAGCATCCGAAGTAAGTTCGCTTGAGCATCTCCCACTACTTGAGACTCGATTAAATCGGAATACACGTAGATGGTTTGAAAAGCGTCTCTCGAGAGCAATCCCCATACCAATTCGTCTTTTCTGACAAGTGTTGTCGTTGTCCTCGCAAGAAGGACGCTGTGATCATCATTCTGTTGGACAAGGCCTCCGATTTGGTACAGCTGAGGAATATTATACTGATGGTTTAAGTACCCCAAGGCGCGAGCTAATGTCTTTGGTAGAATCACATACCAACCGGCTGGTAACTTCAACTCAAAGTAATCTTGTGCTTTCTCGTAAATGTAAAAACACTCGTTTCCTTCCAGACTCGTAATGGTCTTGTCACTCTTCAAATAAATGTCTCTCAATCGATTGTGTAGTCCCTTCGTCATACCGTGAATGACATCTTTGACCGTACGGTAAATGCCAATTGGTACAGGGATGTTCAATTTCCAGGGTTCAGGGTCAGTCTTACAAAGCAAAGTGTAGGACAATTGATTCTCACCTACGTTTTGCCAGGTGTAAGGGTAAATGATGCGTGTCATGGCCACCTCCCAGTCTTCACTTAGGTGTAGTTGACTTGGTAACTGCATCTTAAAATCGGCCGCCTTGTTTTCTGGATACTGAGTCAGACTTGCATCACTGGTCAGCACCATGTAAAAACTGTTGGTCATGTTGATCGACGGCGGAAATGTAAAACGACGCTGACGATACCGTCTAAAAATGATGGCGTTTGACCGTATCCACTCGTTAAATATATTTCAATGGTCTGAAATATCTTTGTCCGCAAAGGTAGGTACACAATATGTTCTCTTTCTTCAAGGAGTGTTTCTCGAAAACTGCCCAGGGGTACCATCTCATGTAGGAGAGGTAAGCGCTTGTCACCCACCTGCCACGGTTCCACGAGATTGGTTTGAACTTGAACCAGTCTCTGCTTACACGAGCAAAGCGACAACGAAGGAGGAAAGATGTAAATACCAGGATAGGTGATGGATGTGCCAGCTGGTAAGATGAACCAATCATGACCATATTTTCTTTCTAGGGTGAGTGCAGCATTCAAACGAATGCTGGGTGTAAGAGTGTTGTTTTCGGTTATCCATCCCAACGCGCGAGCTGTAGACAATGTGATCAGAAGTCCTTCAGTTGGCGAGTTTAACGTTACATTCCATTCGTCGTCCACAGTGATTTCAATCTTAGATGGTGGGTCAGCGATGTTCAGGCATTGTAACATTCCTTCTGTCACATCTAAGGCTGTATAATACTTGCCCTCGGGTAATACAAACGGTGTGGAGTCACCTCGACGATCCAGCCTTATGTGAGAATGTTTGCAGTCATTTGTAATGTCAAACATTGAGAGCGGATACACGATATAATGCAATCCTACTTCCCAATCTTCTTCATCTTTCAGATGGATTTGTCGAGGTAGCGCTACGCGAAAGGAGGACTTGGAATTGTTTAGAAATAAATTACTGCTTGCATTACTGGGAAGTGTCACGTAAAAGTCGCTATCTTGAATCATGTTTGTTGTAAAGCGACCAACTGGTTATGCGGAATCCAACTGTCGTATTTCTTTGGCCAACCTTTCCAATGTACCAACACCTCCTTATTCGCTCCTCGTCCCCTGCGTTTTAAAATTTTTTCAATACGAAACAAGTGTTTTTCCGTTTCTATCACTTTCTGTAACTCAAATTCGTAAAAAGTGCCTTGAATCCAGTCACCGTCTGCTTCCTTTAGGCGATACACGGGTGGGTCGCGCGGAATTCTCTGAGCAACAGTGAAAGTTTCCTCCGTCCAGGATGGTAAGTAACCTTTTTCAAAGATGCGTTTATGCTTACTGATCTTGACTTGATCTCCCACTTTGAATTTATACTTTGTCGGCTTTTTGAACAGATTTCTATACAAATTGTTCCAGACCTCTGATGCGTTATTCTCGTTAACATCCGCTGGTCTCATTTTGATGCTACGGTGCACGCTTTGATTGTAATTCCCATTGACTAAATCGTCCAGTTGGTCCAAATAATGGTACGAGCTGCTGGTAGTGAACATACGCCACATAAGTTGTTTCAAAGTGCGGTTGAATCTTTCAACCACTTGGGCCTTGGTTTCGTTGTAGGTTACAAAATGATGTACATTCTCCTTTTTGAGAAAGGTTTGAAACGTTTTGTTCTTAAATTCGGTTCCGGCATCTGTTTGCAACTTCTCAGGTTTGCGACCTTCCTGGAAAATGCTTTCAAAGGCCACCACCAACGAGGCTCCTGTTTTCGATTTCAAGGGCACCACCCACGCGTATTTGGAAAGGACATCGATACAAGTCAGTAAATACTTGTATCCTTGATTCCACTGACTCAAATGTTGCAAATCAACCAAGTCCGCCTGCCATTGCGAATCTATATCAAACACAATTACTCGGTTACGACGAAAGCGTTTTCTTGCAGGTTTGTGTAGGGTATAGCCAGGTTGTTGACGGAGCCAATCGAGTACTTGCGTGCGTTTCAAACCATACCGACGCGCCGCACGATACAGTTTGTCGACTCCCCCTAAAGCGGATGGTCGATCCACTTCATAATACAATTTCTGTAATAGTTGGTTCGTCTGATTTAGGGTCCGCGTTTTCTCTTTCTTCTTCTTTTGCATTTTCTTCTTCGTGATTGTCGGTGACATCTTTCAATTCGATGTGAACCTCGCTACCGCAACACGCAACTAAACATCGCATTCTCTGACATATGTCACTTAAAGAAACTGTAGGCGATGAGCTTCCACACACGCGGCTTGCAGCACTACCCATGGTGTTAAACAAATGATTAGATCTTCTTCATTCGCAGACTTTTTATGACAATTTGCCAAACCATCCACCAGAAAGAAGGATAATGCATCGAGTACGTTACACATAACACTTTGTGGAATGTATATTGTTCGGTAAATGTAGCGTTGCATTGATCCATGTAGTAATAAAAACTCAACAAGCGACCGGGGTTCATTGGATGTAACTCTTTTACAAGTTCTAACCATTGCTCGCGAGGTGTGCTGTGAAAGATGTGTCCTGCAAAACAACTCCGAGCGCAAACCCGAACCAAGACAAAGTACACTCTATCCATGTTAACGAGTCTACTGAAAAACGGGCACTGCACGTATTCCTTTATAGCACTTTTTGTGAATTCAGTCACTCACTAACACGGTTAACACTTGGGCGTGTGTGATTTATTTTCGCTCTAAAAACATTGAAACAGTGCATGCATAATATTGCTTGACCGGTACATGTGCATCTTTATTGTACATAGGGTGTGCTTTCAAAAGAACTTTTTATTTACTTTTTTTGGATTAAGATTTGATTAAAGAAAATCTATCTCTCGCAAATATAACATTGTGATAAGCGTTCTCTGTTAAGCAGCGAACTCAAGTGAATAATGTGTGTGATTTATTTTCGCTCTAAAAGCGTTGAAACAGTGCATACATAATAGAACAATAATGATGCAGCGAACTCAAGTGAACTACATTTTTTTTTTCATCTCTCATTTACGCGTGTGTTATTTAATGTTGCTCTAAACGCGTTGAAATAGTGCATGCATAATAGAACACTAATGATGCAGCGAATGCAAGTGAATCACATTTTTTCATCTCTCATTTACGCGTGTGTGATTTGTTGCTCTAAACGCGTTGAAACAGTGCATGCATAATAGAACAATAATGATGCACCGAATGCAAGTGAATTACAACATTTTTTTCTTCTCTTATTTGCGCGTGTGTGATTTATTTTCGCTCAAAAAGCGTTGAAACAGTGCATGAATAGAACACTAATGATGCAGCGAATGCAAGTGAATTACAAAGAGAACTACTCTCACAAATATCACATTGTGATAAGCGTTCTCTGTTAATTCAGTAAAACGTATGAAATGCTTGTTGGTGTGTATTTATTGACTTAACAACTATAATCTTTGTTGTACATAGGATGCGTTTTCAAAACAACTTTTTTCGGATTAAGGTTTGTTTAAAGAGAACTATCTCTCGCAAATATCACATTGTGATAAGCGTTCTCTGTTAATTCAGTAAAACGTTTGAAATGTTTGTTGGTGTGTTTTTATTGACTTAACGATAGCGTTCTGCAAATAAAATTCGTTCGAACTAGTCCGGTCTCGAATGTTTCATATTCTGTATGTCTGAACAGAACTGCATTATCAGAGTCACAGTATTTATTTAAGCGCAACGCAACATGTTTGTTTTAACGTTACGATAGTCAAATAGTCGAAGAACAATCATTTATATCTAGAGTATCTTTTAATAAAGCGTTTGAAATGTATATTGTTGTTTGCTCACTGCGTCAAATGTTGTGAAAAGTATTTTGAAATACGATATGAAACCAACTCCCGCTTCACCATACCACAGTATAAAACGCTTCTCAAAATCCAAAGGTTTTTTTCAAGCGTTTTCAGAAAAGGTTTTATTCAAATCTGTTGAGTAGGCTTTCTTTGTGTCTGTGCACTGAAGGATGTCTTTGTGTATTCTTACATAAAAAAGATTGATTGCATTTACCTGTGTTTCATTCAAGCGCGAGGTTGAGAAAAAACTTTCCTTAAAAAAGGTTGTAACAACGGAGTTCACGTTTGTTTAAAAAGCGTGAAAGAGTTGAGAATGCTCCTCTTTTCCACACAAAACAACTTTTTTTCTTCTATATTCTTCCTTCTTCACGCTTCGATCGCCTCTATGCAAATTTAGTTTAAAAAAGAACAAAGCGTTTGTGGACTTGTCCAGGCGTGTAAAGCCTTTTGTGTATGTGTTTTAAAATTCTGTTTGACTCGCTTCAAAACAATAGGGTTCTCACTTCACTTTGTAGGTACGTGACCCCAAGCCCAGAAAGTTAATGTATACTGACGTCAGCGGTGTCTCATTGGCCCGTGATGACATCACCTTGACCTCATTGGCTCCCTGTCTTTCCCATTGTTCTTTTCGCTATATATTTGCGTTACCACCCGGATGGCTGGGTGGAAACAGAACACAGGCACAGCAAACACATCTCGCTTACTTTCTCAATAAAAGAAACCTTCATGTACGTTCGTGACTAGCATCTCATTAACCTAACCCTAATTTATGCGACGACCTGGGACGCACGTGTTGTTTCACGTTTTAGGGTTATGCACGTGTTGTTTCACGTGTTAGGGTTAAAACCGACATTGCGTCATGCCCCAACTTGCCCCTAATTTATGCACGCCCTGCGCCATTGTTTTCGTGGTTATAATATATGCACACGGGATCGAGGTTTTTGGGTCTGAATGATCGCATACAACTACTTGCTTTCTTGAAGAACTTAAACATTTCTCCATCGTCGCTATATTGCACCCTGTACCTTGTTACCCATTGGTTGAAGGCGTTCCTCCCTTGAGTCGCCACGCGTGTTATTCTCGTGTGAGCACGAAGATCAACCTGCAGCCATTGTTTGAGATCAGCTTTGAGAGCAATCCATCCTCCTCGCTTACTCTGACTTATCTTTGAATGCAGCCGAGCTTGTTGAGCAGAATGTTCGTCATCCCACTGTGAAGAAGCACTGATTTGTTCGTCAAAGATTGCCTCACTTTCCATACCAAGAGGTGCTGTGCAAGCTGAATTTTTCAAGAACATTAGAATAGTAAGAGAATATAACAAATGTAAATTCCAGGCAAGGTATATTTTCGTAACATGAATTATTGCCTCCGAGAGAAAGGTTATGCTAATCCTCAAAGTAGAGACAAGATCCGAGGAAAACAACATTGAAAGTATATTGTCTGAGGAATTTGTCATTTAAGTGACTCATTTAAGACGGCCATGAAATGGTTAACCACGAAGCAAAAGAACATATCTGCACCAAAACGGCCACTATCTCTTTGATGTTATGAAACCAACCCGGCTACCTTGACGCCGTATGCTTACGCTCTTAAGAGAAGAAAGCGAAAGCTAACCTAGTTCCCAGAATTCTCCCTCCCTCCGCAAGGAATCCGGGTTACACCACATCAAAAATCTGGGTGGGGTGACAGCGTACGAAATACTATCAAATAATGTCATCCAATAAACTAATAAAGTAAACTAATAAAATAATGTTATCATGCCTAACAGCAAGCAACGCATATCACAAATCCGAACATCATTTTAAACCGAAACTTCATTTTCTCCTTACAATAGATAATATTTACACGTAGTGTTGAGATCATTCGTTCGGAGACTCTCCCTCTCGGTGATTTTAATTGCCACTGGAAGCCACGTGACCTTGCAAAACCTGTTTTGTTTTTCCTTAAACGACATACAGAACTCTGGGATCGAGTTCAAACAAACTCTTCAGCTTAAGCTTTTAGACATTTTCCGTTTGTTTTTGTTTTGTTTTGTTTTGTTTTTTTCTTTTGGATTTTTGTTCTCCAAAAAGCTAAGAAGTGTGCACAGTATCCTCTATTCTCGGGACAAGACGAATGTTGTTGGGCCAAAACAATAGATCTATAATGAACTCCTTTTGTTCGCTCAGCCGCAATTGTACATTGAACTGTTGCTTTCTGTAAAAAAGCCCGCAAAACTCATATTTTTCACTTGAATTTGTTTCGTTGCTTCAAGAAATTGTGCCAGCCATGCTGACAACAATTTTTGATAAAAGTGTTTTCTTACGTTCAGTAGACACGAACAGGATTTAATGCTCCCGATTTGTACTGGCACGATTTTAGACCAATAGGGAGCACCAGAAACGATAACGGGATTGACATAAACGACGTCACCTCAAAGCATAAATTCTGTTATGGCAATAACTTCGAGTGTACTTGAAAAAACCTTACTTTAGGAGGTTTACTATTTACCGAATTAGGATTTCCAGTGGGATTTCGAGTTGGATTTTCCACTTGGATTTTCGACTTAAGCTTAAATATTGTTTTTATGCCCAATTAGGCCTAACGTTAGCACTTATAAAGGGTTTGGGGATTTTCAACAGTTACGTTTTAAACCTTAGTCTCCATTTTACCCCTGGTCTGCAGTCTGCATTTTACACAGACCAATTCGAAAATACAACTCGAAGTTCAACGCGAAATTCCAACTCCAAAATCCAAGTCGAAAATCCAAATCGAAATCCAAATCGAAATCCTAACTCGAAAATTAGTCTGTCGCGGATTTATGTCGTTCCCATAGTCTATGCTTCGAACCTTGGACTCTGTAAATACTGAATATAGATTTTACATGAACTTAAACAGTATACGATGTTTCCTGAAATAATTTTCCGCAATATTTTTAATTGACAGATAGACAGCCAAAGTTAAAGTTACCTGGGCATCCATAGATCTCTATTCTTACGGATATGTGCTTCTCCCACTCGATCGGCAATAGCCGCAAGAAACGTGCAGTGATTGGTGGAGTCAGCTTGTTGTATACAACTGAATCGCTGTCTTGATTTCCATCATACACCTCATGTGAAAAAGAAAGGGAAAGAACGGTATAGAAGAGCACAGCCTGCTTCTTAAAGAGTTTCGTAATTTTTAATCTCACAGTAGTCTCCAAGACCCCCAGGACTCAAAATACCGAGAACATATCCTTTCCTTAAAAGGCACCTACGGTCTATTCATTTCGCTAATGCTCCATTAATCAAATAAACGTCCTGATGATGGCATTTTGCGTAAATCGTAACTCCTTGTCATTAAAAGGCCAGGACGGTAATAAGTGCGTATAAAAGGGACTATGGGTTCAGCACTAGATAAACCGCCCTGATGAAGACACTAGCACGAATGGCGAAACAGTTGGCTCTCTAAAATACATTCACAGAGTTGTATCAAGCCACGTCTAAGTCGATGAATTTAAGAAAAAATCTTCAAAGTTTTTGATCAAGTGGTAGCCAACTATGTGCTGCCTTAAAATAAAAACAACAGCAGTAAAAAAAAAAACAAACAAACCGGCTGACAATGAATCCACCTTAGTCAATATCTGCAGGCTTTCATAACTTTCTAAGCGGTCCTTTCCCTAATCCAGGACACATTTCCTTCCACTTGTTATAGAATATTATTCTCTCGTGCACAAAGTAAAAATCATCGTAGAAATGGGGACATGAAATTCTGTGTTACATTTTCTTGGATTGAAACATAAGCCGTGGACTTAGCCGCTTTTCTGGATTGAGGCAGTTATCTAATTATTGAAGCAAAACATTCAATGCTGTTTCCATTTTAAAACAATTTGACTCAAAAAACCCTGACCATATAAAAAATTAATTGATGCCGCTTCTCACTTCAACTATAAACAGCAGGGAAACATAACCGTGAATTTCCAAGGAAAGTTATTCCTATTCATGTTTAGAAAAAACGTTTTTTTTTTGTACGTAATTTAAAAGGCCAGATTCACCTAAAGATATTGTTTCCCTTGACAATGAGAACATTTTTTGGGGGGGTTTTAATTTTTATTCATTTCTTTTTTTAAAAAGAGGTCAATTAGCAAGAAGGAAAAATAAAAGGACAGCGGCAAGCAAAAAGCCAAAAAAAAAAAAATAACACACTATACATCTTGCCCGTTTTTTTCCTTGGGTAAAAAGGCACGGTCAAAGCAAATGAACAAAATAGAGACGGGTTTTCATTCTTTTTTTTTTTGGATTTTTTGGAGATTCAGGTGTAAAGGCTCATATAAGGCAGAGAGGGTTCCCATTTCGTTTTGACAGTAGAGGCATTGTTTTCCTCTTGATAAATGTGTTTAAAATAAAAGCAAAGAGTTTAATTATAAATTGGGGGTATGTTCTCTTAAGCGACAAAGCCAGATATAGTGCTTGTTTGGCAATTAGGTAACAGAAATTGATTTGTAGTTTGTGTTTAGAGCCATCCAGCCTCAGACCCAAAGCCGTATTTATATGTAAGCAATTGTGTTCAGTGCATCATATATTTTGAATGCTCGGTGGCCCCATTTTTCTTTCCGTTGAAGTACGTGAGAGGATACAATTGTTTTGCTTTTTATGCTCTCGTGCGACCGAAGTTTTCTTTCTTAGACTAATATGTATCATTTTTCATGGTCAATTTCACCTCAAACAAAGACATCAGCTGCAACAGTTTATTAAGTTATGTTAGTTATATTGAACTGAGTACGTTTACCTGATATAAATTTCACTACTGTAGCTTTTTTTAAAAGTTTTATTGCTGACGGTTGTAAGCTAAGATCGTCTTAAAATAACACAAGCTTCTAAAAATGCACCTTATCTCGAAAACGAGCGTCTGAGAAGTTATTGCAATAGCTATGGATTTAAACACTGTGTTTTGACCTTGGCGCCAACTGGAAAATTAGTGAAGTTTCCGAACTCAGGCTGTAGAAAACGATACAATTCCCATTCTCCAGCTTCTTTTTCTTCTGTTGTCGAAATCGTGGATGTCTCCTAACTTGAAAGCATTGTAAAGCTCGAACAGGCCGGGTCAAAGAACACCGTCGCAATAAAAACATGTAATTTATGCCGGACTGATTTGTGCAGGCGAGTTTCTGATTGGCGCAGATTAACAATGGCTCTCCTCACGCGTCCAGCCATGATTTCGGAAGTGAGCGCTTGCTCATTTCCCAAAAAAACGGCTGGTAATCGAGCCTAATTTTAGTCTCGATTTTCATACGACTGTCGATTTTTTCATAAAAGATGATTTGCACATCATTGCCTTGATTTTCGAAATACTCATTCACGGTTAATACAGTTGAGTTATCAAAGTTCTGGGCTGGTTAATTATCAAGGGCACCCAACGAGAAAATTAAACCAAAAGCCTTTCAGAGACATGCTCTAGGCTCCTTGTAATATATAAAGACTGTCTAAAGAGATGTTTTTATCACTTAGAAAATTTTGATCTGTTCTGATATCTTAGCTGAAAATTGAAGTCTCCGAAAATTTTAGGGAATGATATCTTCATATCAGAAATTGCTAGCTGCACGTTACCTTCTAAAAACTTCCAACCGAACCATTTTTTCATCCAAAACTGCTAGGTGACATTTTACAGTGCCAAAATTTGCAAAAATATCCCTTTCGAAAACGTAAGGGACTAATTTTCCCTGGTTGCGAATCTTTTAGGTGATGTTTTAGTAAAGAAATCTGTAGCTGTTTGGCAACGTAGAGCCGAAATTATTAGAGCAGTTTTACTCTCCCCAACACATATTTCACCGAAGATTATCTTTGGGTGCCCCAGACTTATTCGATAGCATAATTACCAGACAGTTTTCCTCAGTCCTACCTTCGCTGAGATTTGTCCCGGTTCCACATAAGACTTGAATTTTACTCCATCATCGCTGTAGTCTATTTTGTACTTGGTTATCCACTCTTGGTGCGAATTTCTTCCCTGAGTCGCTACTCGTGTTATTCTGTAATAAGTCCGAAGATCCACTTGCAACCATTGCTTCAGGTCATTTGACAAAGCAGACCAACCCCCAGCTAAACTGCCATCCTCTTCGAAATGCAGCCTGGCATGCGCTGCAGAATGATTTCCATCCATCTGCGATGATGCGCTTATCTGGAAATTATGGATCGCCTCACTTTCCATCCCAAGGGGTGTAATACATGCTACAGCCAGAAGATAAAAAAAAATGTTACTATTCAACAAGAGATGCATGGAAAACCTAGGCAAGGTTCAGCTCTTACTGCGGATGTGTCCCTTAGAAAGTAAGACGTTTACTTCGTATGCTTAGTTGCTAGCAAATTTAACGTCCATCCATGTTAACCAAGTGACTGCATTTAGGGACCGCAAGTCCAAAGTTGCCAGGAACTGCTAAGACTGAAAGAAAATCACTGTTCTGAGACTACGCTACAGCTGTTCACTACCTGGACAACCGTAGATTTCGAGTCTTAATGATATTCCGAAATTCCAAGCGACTGGCTGTATCCGCACATAGCGCGTGGTGATTGGCTGCTTCAGATTGTTGTATACAATTGAGTCAACGTCAACATTTCCATTAAACACCTATTCCGAAAAAGAGAAACAGAAGAGACATTTAGACCAAACGACTTATTCGCAAACTCGGCTTAAAGAAATAGTGAATGAAGTACTTTACAGCGGCATTGTTTACCTTAGGTGATGTATCTCCTCTTTCTTTATATAGATGGAATACAACACCGTCGTCACTGTAAAGTAACCTAAATTTTGTCAGCCACTGATCATGTCCATTTCTCCCTTGAGTTGCCACACGTGTTACTATGGTGTAGTCAACAAGATCCACTTGCAGCCATTGCTTGTAATCCATTACCCTAGCTGACCAGCCTCCCCTCAGGCTCCCTGTCAGCTTAATATTAAGTCTGGCGCGTGATGCAGCGTGATTGGCATCCCATTCTGTGGATGCAGTAATCTGGGAATCTGCGATCGCTAGGCTCTCCATACCAAGCGGCGCAATGCAACCTAGATTAATGTCGATGGAAGAAATAAATACAGATATAAGCTAGCAATTAGACAGTCTTGTTAAAAAACTATAAAAAAAAAGATAGAAATCTGAGATGATAATGAAGGGTTGTCGTAAAATCAAATGTAAAAGGTTTGGTGAAAAGCACATTTTTTGCTGAGGTAAATTTATCGATACAGCTTAAATTCGACTTTTCATTTCCTACAAGGAAAGCCAGGATGTGAAAATCCGCTATGTTCTGTGCCTCTAATCCGTAAAGGGTAGGGCATGGAGCTCTGCGGTGTTGTGGTCAGGCCTCATTTTATTCATTCATGTGCTGGGTGAGATCGCTAATGGACTAATAGCGGCTGCCAGCGGCGCCTGTAAATGCTGATGTTCGATCTCACTCATAGATCACTTGCTTGTAAAGCGCCTTTGAATATGCCAATAAAAAATGCGCTATATAAATTCATTACCATTACCACATTTGTGGCAACAATGACTAAGGGTCCTGTTTTTTGGAAGTGACTGCGAAAACGCTCCAGAAATTGTAAACGTTTAAATCAAGGATTTAGGAAAATTTTGAAAAAGAAAGAAAACGTATCTGGTTATTTTTATGTTTATTTCCATTTTTTCCCCCAAACAGGGCGTATTAATTCCCCTACGCAGATAAAAATTGACTTCCAGCATACGTTTCGCCGACGAGGACGGCTGGATGGATTGTGAAAGATTGAATGGGTGGTAGTAGAATTGAGTAAAGGATAGTTGATAATGATAGTTGAAGTTGTCTTTATCGGTCTGAATACAAATGATCATACAAAGGTATCCACAAAAAACTAAATCCAATTAAGATTTCTAAACTACATTGGGTAAAATGCAAGATCCTATCAGATTACCTTGGCAGCCGTATAGTTCCATTCTCAATGATATTTGATTGTGCCACTCTACAGGCAATACCCGCACTGAGCGTGTTGTGATTGACGGATTCAATTTGTTGTAGACAACTGAGTCACTATTTTGATTTCCATCAAAGACCTAAATATAACAGATCAGTTGGTCATCGAAAAAAGTTTACTTCTCTTAATGTCCAAATGTAGCAGTCACAACACCACTGTCTTAAGTCAGTAAATTTAACAAGAAAACAATGTTGGCAGAGAAATAGCTCGGCGAGAACCGAAGCCACTATCAGTAGCCACAGTGTGGTTCACGAGTGACTGAGAGTCGATTGTGAGGAGCAAAAACAAATAAGAGAAGTCCAAAAATAATAATAATAAAATAAGTTGGGATCAAATAAGATTAACTGGCACTCTGCCCTAATGATATAGCTACTTGGGTTGCAAGCCGGGTCACAAGTGCGAATTATGAAACGTGGCCGATAATTGTTGATTATTCTAGTAACCGTATTTGTGGGCTTCGCGGCTTGTTTCAAATAATTTTTAAAATAATCAAAGGCAATAACTGATTGTGATAATAAAACACGCACTTAGAAATTTGAAATGTTAAAAATGTGCAGTTTCCTAATTTCGAAAATAAAGGAGCAGAATGCGCTCGAATCTGAATTTGTTATTGCTTCCACAGTATGGAGCGGTATTGGTGTCAAAATTAAAGTAGCATTTCATTGCACTGATCTTGCATTTTATGCTGTGCTTTTCGAATTTAATGTTGCATCAGTTGCATTTTTATGCTTTGTTGCGAATTGATAGTGAGAATTCATCTTATGAAGGTCCTTTGGTTTTGCTATCCGTGTGTCATTTCTTGAAGCATAACGTCCCATTGGCTCTACTTCCCTTAAGTTTGGATTACTTGCTGTTAATCGAAGGATATGCCCATACAACTGATCCAGCCTGAGAGCTAAATAATCTGTCTTATCTTCGCTGATATTACCACCGACCAACTGCCTAACAATACTTAAAATCGCGTCTCGCACCAAACAAACTGCAAGACCAAGTTCTCGTCCGACATGTTTTATTTGACTACCGACAACATAGGCTCCTTTGATATGTCGTAGAGGCCCGAACGTACTCATGGGTAACAAATACTTTCATAAAATGAACTTTTACCATCATAAAATGATCTGCTTCGTAAAATGACCTCTGACCTTTAAACGATGGAACTTATGCATCAAGAAATGGCACACGATTAGCAAAACCAAAGGACATTCATAAAATGACCTTTTCACAGCTTGGACTTTTGTCCTTAATTTGGCCATTTCAATTTCATCAGGAAAAGAAAACAAACAGCGGTTACAAATATTTTCATTTTATACTTGCGTCACTTCTGATGATGTATGTTGCAACATACGAAACGTCAAGTATAAAATGAAAATGTTTGTAACCGCTGTTTGTTTTCTTTTCCTGTTGGACTATCAAACAATGAGACGTTATGCATCAAGAAATAGGTCACTATTGCCAAAACATAGTACCTTCATAAAATGAATTCTCACTATCAATTTGCAACACAGCATGAAAATGCAACTGATGCAACATTAAATTCGAAAAGCACAGCATAAAATGCAAGATCAGTGCAATGAAATGAGACTTTAATTTTGACACCAATACCGCTCCATAGGACAGCACGCTTGTGCAAGTAGAATAATTTACTGAAATTGGAGACATATGGAGAAGAACAGGTGGAATTAGCAGGTAGTACAAGGCTAGCTTGGTTTTTGAAGAAAGGTAGAATCGAGATCTAAATATAATACCAACGGATTTCCAATTTGCTTTGATAAAAAAAAATTATTTGAAGCTTCCAAGGAAGATGTTCGTGAAGATAGACACCCAGAATTTACATTTGCTTGTTTTAGTAACTGAAATCAAAAGAAAGTGTTAAAATCATGATAAGCTATTCTCTGTCTTGGTTTAAACATAAAATAATTGCTGTCTTTTTAATATTAACTAAGAGCTTGTCACATTTTCCACGGAACCACATATCATAATTGCGCAGCTCGTCATTTAATACAGATTGTATCCCTTTTGGGTCTGAATGTAAATAAAAAACACTGGTGTCATCAGCAAAAAGTAAGGGCTGAGTTATTTGAGAAGCTTGGAGAAGATCGTTGATATATAATATGAAAAATAGTGGACCTAAAATGGAACCTTAAGGGACACCACATTTAAGAGCCGATGTCTGAAATTATGGAGAATTGGGCGTCAGTCGTGAAATCTCGAATTCCTTCATATTTTGCCCAAGTAACCTCTATAGTGAAGTATTTTCAAAAATAACATTAAAAGTTTCAACAGCTTTTTAAATTTTGCAAAATTGCGGAAAGTGTGAAAACACGGCATGTTGGCCTCCTTCGAATGGTAAAATTGACGGAAAATAACACATTTTTAACTCGCTCGTACGGTAAGACGCGGCGTCGTCTGTTTATGAAACACAGCTCTTTATAACACAGTAATAAAATTTGGATAAGCAGTTGAAATGAGAATGTTTGGCCTTTAGAAGAAAACCAGTTTCAGGCATTTCAAAAAATCGCAAATTTCACCCAAATTCCACACTACAGAAACCCAATTTGTACGTCGAGTTTGGACATGAAATAACAACATCTTTGAAGAACAACCTTTGTAAATTTTTCTGGCGGCAATGAAAAATTTCCCCTTCGAGAACAAGATTGCGTGACGCATGACCTGGCCAAAGGTCAATAGCTATAGTCCTTTTTTGGGTGTTAGCATTTTGAGGTGTAAGCCCAAAGTGTGTGCTAGAAATACTAGTTTTCAACAATCTAAATTTTGATGCGACAAAACCTTTCATGCATTGATATCGAGTCGCTAGTTGTTAACATTTCATTGCATGGCATGGCATCTTGCGCCTATTCACTCCTCGTTGGCGGACTCTGCGGCCCCAGTTCATTTAACCCCGCGAATGCGTAATGTGTTGCAATCGGCGAGTGGAGCAAAGATATCTACAATCACCTCGTGTATTGCAAAATCAGCGACGACATTGCAGTGGACAGTGAATCAAAGCTAAGGTAGGTGGTTCCCTTTTAGATATTACAAATCCTCGAAAACGCTTTTTTCTTTAGACATTTCTTAAAATTTAATAGGCATTTTTATTTCAGGCATTTTTGAGACACAAGAGTCTCATTTAAAAATAACAGTGCGCCCACGACATCAACATTTGTTTGGGACTAGGTGGAGGTGCAATAAGTTGGCGGTGTTCGATCCCCACTTCTGCTTCTTCTTTTAAAATGCAAGCTTTCACTTACTATCCGTTGAAAAGAGAAGGAAAAACATCAGCAATGGAATAAAAGGCCTGGTTACTTTTCAAAACGGCGAGTATTTACGTGATTTTTTTGACAACACTTTGCTGGTTTTCCATTTTTCGAGTTGTTGTTTTTCTTGAACTATTGACAAGCCGTTCAATTTAAATCAACGTACACTGCAGAGGAGTCTTTTGCGCTCAGGTTTTTTCAGTTTACATCCTTTATTTTCTTTGGAGTTCTCTTTTCTAATCTCGTTCTATTTTGCTTTATTTAAGAATATACGGATTCGTAGCAAAATTGTCAAACAAACACATCGCAACGCTGTGGTTTTTCGCCTTGTTTTTCTTCATTCTTCTTGCCGTTAAACTAAAACGACTCACCGCAGAACAGTCCTTTAAGCTCATTTTTTCGGTTGACGTCCGTTATTTTCTTTTGAGTTCTATTTTATAATCTCGTTCTGTTTTGCTTCATTTAAGAAAATACGCATGCGTAGTTGAAAGAGTCAAACAAACAAATCGCAACGATGTGGAATTTGAATGAACCAACGTCAGTCTACAAGTTTTTCTTGTGTAGTTTTCTAAGTTTTGCACTGATTCCTGAAGAACTTAACGGAGAAAAAGAACGTTCGTTGAAACCGAATATGAAAGTGTGATTTCATTTTCAACAAAACAAAGCACGTTAATACATTCGCCTGTTTGTACGAATTTCTCAAACGTCATAGTTTAGTTTGTTTAGCTCATTTAATTTCACTGTGCTTGCTATAAAATGCAACTGTTTGGTTTTTTATTTTTATTTTTATATTTATTGCATCAAGAGATATTTGAAGTTTTATCGTTAATGTATCGTTTTTCTCTATGCTATGCGAACGGAGAACTTTTTTCAGGTACAACAAAAGTTAAATTTAAACTGTGGCAGTGCGACGTAGAGTGCGTAAAAATACTGTTTGCAAACAAGTGCAAACAAGTTTGCCATGTTCATTTTCATGAAAAAGGAGAACAAATAAATACGTTATTTACCGGCTTAGGTCGGTCGATATAGGGAAAAACTGTGCCCTCTGCCTGCGGCCTCAGGCCGTACTCACGACCTCCCTACACGGACCTCCCTGCGGGTAAATAATATATATGTACATAACTCTTTCAACAAAATTCGAAAAAATCATAACAGAGAAATAGGTCTGTAATTCACAAAAATACAAGGATCCTCTCTTTTGTACTTTTTTCAGTTTTGAGTAAAAAGAGCTTTCGATCACACGCATTGGAATGTTGTCATAAGCAGGGGCTTTCCCAGAAGCTAGTGTTTTAGAAATATTTTTAAGTTCTGTTGTAGTCTTCGGCTTTAGAGTAATGGGATTGCTATATGTTGTCGATGAGGAATGAACAAATATTAAAATTAACTGCTGGTATACTAGCACTTGCAAGGCTTGGGCCAATATAAGTAGAATATTTACAAAATCTGTCAGCAATCACCTAGTGATCGGTGATTGACTGTCCTTCACATTTAAAGGACGAAGGCAATGAGGGCCTCCTCGTTTGCTTATTTATCACTTCATTTAGCAATTTTCAAGTTACTTTAAGGTCGTTTCTAGCATTTTCATATTTATTATCATAGTAGGAGCGTTTGGCCATGCGAATTAAGTGGTTCAGTTTATTTTTATACGTCTTGTATTGTAGTTTACGAGACTACTGGGTGATTTGATTAAAGTTTTACAAAGGCATTTTCCGATTTATAGATTTCGAGATGGCTGGGGTCAACCAGAGACCAAAACTTGTTCATATGTTTGCCTTTGATGTATTTTATCGGGAAGGAGGCGCCAGATTGCTTGGAGTATTTCATTTCATGGGGGTCATCTGTGTTTCGACCAATCAGTGAGCGTAAGAGAATCATTGAATTTGTTTAAATTGTCTTTTTTAAACAAGCGCTTAAAAAGTTTCTTTCCACATTGGTGCGGCAAAACTTTATCATAAAAATGAACATAGATCGGAAAATGATCTCATAAATCATTGAGAACAATACCGGTGAGAACACGTCTTGAGAGAGATGCTTGGTAAAAATGTTGTCAACTAATGTTGCAGAATATGGAGGTCGGGCGAGTGGGATGAAATATGATTGTGTGAAAAAAGGCATTCGATAAATTCCTAAGTGGGTACGTGATGATTGCACTGAAGCAAATCTGAGTTAAAATCACCCATCACATAGCAACATTTGTTGTCTTTCAAAATAATGGAAAGAATATCATCAAACTTATCTAAAAAAAGCAGCTACGTGATAATGATTGGGTGATCTATAAGCAGAGCCTACAGTGATGTTTTTTTTTTTCCCCTCAAGGTACGACTATTTCCACAAAAAAAGTAATTCAACTCTCTCAGGGTCGGAGAAACCATTTTGTAAATAAATACCGACTCCTCCAGCTGGTTTAGAAATCTGACCTTCAAGTGGCATCATTTAGCCAATAACGGAAGGTGGTTTTCCCATCCATCATCATAATCAATTAAGGTTATCGAGATTTTTAAGCAAACTACGAGCATTAAGAGCGCTTGACTGTAAATATCGCCTACAGTCATGCAACATAGAAAAATCGAAAGTTCTAAAAAATTGTCACAATAAAGGGCTTCGGTAATGTATTACAAAAAATATAACTTTAAGCTCACTACAAGAAAATTGTTTTTCCTTGGAGCGACTTTTCTACCCTGAGCGCTCTTTGAGCAGGTAAACTACCCAAAAAGTACAGATATTTTCCGCTAATCGAGATGAAAATAAAACACGTTAATATACACAATAACTTTGTTTTAACTTAGTAAGGTCTTCGCACGCTATTTACGGTTATCTAATTTAAATTTGGCAAAAACTAGAATTTTTGACAAAATTTATGAATTTAACTACATTGCAATGTATTTTCTCACGGTCCACTTCACGCGCCTGGTACATTGCTTTGGCAATTAATACTATAACAGTTGGAACAAGTAATGTCTCTTCTGTGATTCTATGAAATATAATTTTGGAGTAAACTAAACGTGGAGTTTTGAGAGCGCCAAATGTAAATGCCATGTGCAACCAAAACATAACCGTCTGATCATAGTATTCAAACACCACATCAAAATAACACGTTTTTATTGATTTCCAGAAGTTGTTTATTATAAAATGACCTAATTACACGGAGCAATTACAATGGTGGTCAGCCGGAAACAAAAAGATTTTTCCGCCAGTGCATTTTTTTAAACAGTCGTGGGTTTTAGAAAATTTCATCATATTGCATGTACACGCGTTGACAACGATCGTAGACTCTTTCCTGAATTTTAGAGTGGTCTCTAGAATTGAAGAAAACGTCAACTCTCAACGTAGTTACTAAAACATGGAGCGACCTAAAACCACCTAAAACCACCTACAAACCATCTACAACCATCTACAACCACTTCAAAAACATCTACAACCACTCAGAGAGAATCGAATACCATCTTAAACTAGCCATAATCGTCTAAAATAGGCAAGACGACAAGGTGGGGTTACCATTTAGCCAAAAAATCCGGATGCAATGATCGTGGCATAAAGGTAAGCGATTTTCCGAATTTGTTAAAAACCAACCGGATGAGAATGGTGCTTTACATTGCATTCCAACCTGTAAACCGTGCTAAAATCGTGAGAAGGGCGTGGAAACGGAACGATCCTCACAAATTTCCCGAATTCCGGGAAATGGCAGTGCCACTTTTTTTCCCGCAATAGACCTTATTCACGATAGCCGCCATGTTGGATTTGCTATTATCATGCAAATTAGCTACACACTTCTGAGGGGGCAAACAACACAAGTTCGAGAGGATATAACGAACATTTTAGCCACACAGATGATTTGTGTCACGTTCATTGAATGTTTATTACCTAAGCAGTAAAATAGAATGACTACACAAGTTACTCCGATGTTTTGTTTTTTTTTTTTAGTTAAAAATGAGCAGATAACGAAGTAGAAAGTCAACAGCAATCAAAATATATAAAATTATTATAAAAGGTACTTAATTCTAAATACTAAAATGGACTTTTAGCAATGTTATTTCAATATTTCGACGAGCCGATTTTCCGCAATTTGCCTTTTTTCCCAATTTTTGCCCCCCAGCATAACACATGGCTAATTTGCATGACAATTTGAAAACCAACATGGCGGCTATCGTGAATAAGGCCTATTCGGAAAATTTGTGAGGATTGTTCCGTTTCCAGGCCCTTTCTCACGATTTTAGCGAGGTTTACAGGATGGGATGCAAGGTAAAGTGCCATTCCCATTCGGTTGTCTTTTAGCAAATTTGGAAAATCGCTAACCTTTATGCCACGATCATTCCATCGGGACTTTTTGGCTAAATGGTAACCACACATTGTCGTCTTGCTAATTTTAGACAATTATGGCTTGTTTAAGTTGGTATTCGATTCTTTCTGAGTGGTTGTAGATTTTTTGAGGTGGATGTAGGTGGTTGAAGATGGTTGTATATTATTATTATTATTATTATTATTATTATTATTATTATTATTATTATTATTATTATTATTATTATTATTATTATTATTATTATT
Organism: Montipora capitata; assembly: GCA_949126865.1. Taxonomy (NCBI): domain Eukaryota; kingdom Metazoa; phylum Cnidaria; class Anthozoa; order Scleractinia; family Acroporidae; genus Montipora; species Montipora capitata. Next base: position 16,471,237 of record OX421457.1, on the reverse strand, counting down.
ATTATTATTATTATTATTATTATTATTTTATTTAATTTTTTTTTTGAGGTGGTTGTTTTTAGTAACTACGTTTAAAAATGCACTGGCGGAAAAATATGTTGTTTGTATCCGACAGATCACCATTGTTATTTCTGCGTATAATTAGGTCATGTTATGATCAACAATTTGTAGAAAATCACTAAAAACGTGTTATTTTTGATGTGGTGTTTGAATGTTATGATTTCGGCAAATATCAAACGGTCATGTTTTGGTTGCAAGTGACATTTACATTTGGCGGCTTCAAGACTCCACGTTTAGTTTACCTCCAAATTTTATTTTACAGAATGACAGAAGAGACATTACTTATTCCAACGGTTATAGGGTAGTAGCCAAAACCCGGGGCCGGGGTCGGGGTGTCTTTTTTTTGTTTCAATTTTTGTCGTTATTCTCCTGAGCTTTTTTTATTTTTTGAATGTTCGGCATCTTTCCTTCATTTATGGTGGAAATTAGTAAAAAAAATAGGGAACATACGAAAGGGACATCTTAGAGTGCGTTCGATTGACCGTATTCCGGAATAGGAATACGTGGAATATAAGTTAAAAATCCTTCGTTTCTACGGAGATTCACATTAACATTGTCAAGTATCTGTTAAAATGCTATTTTAAACATACATATTTTTTTATCCTTGCTACTTTGAAACGCGCCAAACATACCGTTTTAACCATCACTCCACGTATTCGTATTCCGGAATAGGGTCAATCGAACGTGCCCTTAGTTTGGTTTTCGAAATTAAGGTAATCTCCGACTGAAGTTGGAGTTTTTGTAAGGAATATATGCTTACTTCTAGAGACACTGAAGACTCGCTTAGGTCCACATTTTAAAACCACATTCTAATGTTTAGTACGTAAAAACCTTTTCCGCAATACATGCAATTCCACGATGGTCGTCACGCAACGTTCTCATTTGCTTGTTTCGCAAAATTGCTCTCAATGTTGTTGTGCTTTTTTTATCATAAAACTGGATTCGATCCCTTGACGTCCGAATAGAATTGGCTTGCAATTTCCTGTGCGACTCTGACTTTACTACAAACGGTTTGTAGTAAAGTCAGACAACAACATTGACAACATCAGGAGAGAACGTTGCGTGACTGCGTGACGACCATCGTGGAACGGTGATTCCGTTGTTGTTGTTGTTGTTGTTGTTGTTGTTTTTTTACGAAGTAGACATTACAATGCAATTTTTAAGTGTGGAGCTTAGGGAGTCTTCAGTGTCAGCAGTTTCGGAAATTCTCTTAATTTCGAAAAAACAGCAAAAACAAACTCTGGTTTTCGAAAAGACAAAGTTAGATGCTCGCAAAAACCAACTGCGATTTTAAAACACAAAAATACAAAGTCCGATTTAGAATAAAAAACAAAGATGTCCCTTAAGAGCTTTCATACATTCCGTGGGTTCCTCAAATTTTTTGGGTAATTTCCTCGATAAATAAAGGACAGATGCCGGTCATGCGAAAATAACAGTACCGGAGAATAACGATAAAAATTGAAACAAAACAAATTGGGGAAAAAAAACGACACCCCGACTCCGACCCCGCGTTTTGGCTACTAACCGAATATAGTCTTTATTGCCAATGCAATGTACCAGGTTCGGACTTTCTGCGAGTGAAGTTAGCCAAATTGGACCGTGAGAAGTAGTTAATTTCATAAATTTTGTCACAAATTCTAGTTTTCGCCAAATTTAAATTAAATAACGGTAAATAACTTGCGAAGACCTGTACTAAGTTAAAATAACTTTATTGTCTATGTTAACGTATTTTCTTTTCCAGGCAATGAGCCGAAAATGGCAATACTTTCGGGTAATTTATCTGCTCAAAGAGCGCTCAGGGTAGAAACGTCGCTCCAAGGGAGTGGTGAACTAAAAATTATGTTTTTGTAATACGTTACCAAAGCCCTTTATTGTGACAAAATTTAAAGTGCCTATGAAGTAAAAAATAATTTATGCCTATTTCAAAGAGTTTTCAAAATAATGACTAATGGCCTTTACAGTTTTGAAGTATCTTTTTTTGTTTCAGAGATATTTGAGTTTTTGTGTTATGCAAATTAGCGAATTGATGACGTCATCAGTGGTTCCGCTAGAAGATGGATCACAAAATCAGGAATATCTCTCAAAGTTTGACATCGATATGATTCAAACTTTGCATGAATAATAACCCTTAAGTAAGGTGAAAGATGGTGCAGAGTATGACATAATCATGGCAATACTTTTGGCTCCAGTCCCTATTGGTTATAAATGAAGTTTCTCAATTTCCTCTCAAATCAAGCAAGACAGGCAGTCATGCTGAAACACACATAGAGCCCATGTTCCTGTAGGTCTCCTAATCAACTCATTGAGTGTGAATGATGTTTGGTTAAGACAAAAAGCAGAAACACCAGTTCCGCACAACCTTGATCTGGAAGCAAAACGGTTGCCATGGCAACTGTACAATGGGTGTCATTTTATGTGCTGACTGATAAACATTATTAGTGCCAAGTTTGAAGAGAACTGCGGTAATATTTCCAAAGCTATTTTAGATTTTGTGATTTGTTTTCCCCTTGGAACCACTGATGACGTCATCAGTTTTAAAACAAACACCTTAATATCTCCCCAATGATATGAGATATTTTAAAAATGAGAACACCATGTTTCCTTTCTTCAAAAGATCTTTCAAATAAGCCTTAGTTATTTTTTGTTTCATGAGCACTTTAAGAAATTTCGGGTTTTCTATGTTGTATGACTGTGGACGATTCAAGCGATCTTGATATACATCGGCGTTGTTTGCAATACAATATTTGATTACTTAGTTCTTCTTCAGGGAGATAGTTACTACAAGGAAAACGAGATTCAAAATTTGAGTCGGGATCGAGATAATTGAAGAGCATATTGCCGAGCTCAGGCCGGTCAAAAGGATAAACTGATAGTGGTTCGAAACGAACCCGTCATAATTTACAGGACCATAGGACATTTCGTAAAGTACTAAATGAAAGGGCTACGACAACACACTGACCCCCGGTCAACTGAGCCCCTACTGACCCCCCGTACTGACCGCCTCTAAATTGATTGGAAATAATAAGAAGAAATATGATGATACGATATTTACGATAATGTAGAAATTATTTGTCAATCGGCTCACCTTCGAATTTCAAAATGGCGGAAGGATGGTCGATCTGCTTCGTGCCACACGGCTTTAAAATTATCAAAACTATTTAGCATTTAAATATATAAACATATTTAAGATTAGTTACCTTGTAGATCCTAATAACTTTTATGCCTTGATAAAGTATTGCAAATGATCGCCTTCACTCACTTTTTTACAAGGGGAAAGCATGTTGGGGAATGGTCGAACGCGACCTGGCACTACTAAATTACAAAACCAACAACCTTCGGTTTCTTTCTGTTGCGACCACTTCTCTCAATACATTTTCCAGAGCAAAACAGTTGTCTTCTGTTTTTATTTTTTTATCATGGAAATGGCCTGCAGAACAGGTGATAATTCTTCGGTTGCCACTTCGGTTAACACTGGTTTATTGGAAAAGAGAAAAAAACATATGTGCTGAAAGGAATTGAAACCATGACACGAAGCAGATCGGCCATCCTTCCCCCATAGTGAAATTCGAAGGTGAGCCGATTAACTTGCCGATTAAGGTAATTTATATATTATTATTTCCAGTCAATTTAGAGGAGGTCAGTAGGGGGTCAGTTGACCGGGGGTCAGTGTTTTGTCGTAGCCCTAAATTAAACAAGCTATCATCTAAGTGATAAAAGGGAAGGGCAGATAATAAATTCGAGTCACCAGACATCACACACACGACAAAAGATGTAAGCTAAAAATGATAATAAGAGTTACTTAGTTCAAAGGAAGGCCATGTCGTTGCTGAGAGTTCTCTAAATCAGCACGAAACTGGAATAAAATTGGACAAAAGTCTTCGGTTTAACGCAAATAAACAACAAAATTGTCTGCCCAGCAAAATTTGTAGCCATTCCGATTTCGAAATTTCTTGGCATCTACAAGCAGTTGTTGGATTTGGGGAGTAGGAAGTCGGCTGGAACACCAACAGAAGTTGCTGTGACTTTCCAAGCATCATTCCGTTTGTTTATGACTTGTTCTTTGATAATCCTTCTTGTAAATTTGCATACTATTGGTCTTGGACAAAAAGTTGCATTTCTTTTGGGAACTTGATGGGCAATGCCAATGTCTTAGCATGAAATTCCCACTCCCGCAGCTTTGACAACTTTAGGCATAAAGCAGTGGTTGTAGAAGCTGATTCGCTGGTATGTTCAGAAAAACCAAGAATCTTAATGTTATACTGATAACCATAGCGTAGAAACTGATCGAGATTTCTTGACATTTCTTCCACCTTGGCAGCCAGTTCATCGAGGCGGGACCAGAGCTGGTTAAACTTTCTTCTTGCTTCCTCTTGGAATTTGATAAGGAAATCATACGATTTGCCATAGAACTCCAAATGGGTCGATGTCTCGGCGTCCACCGAAGGAGAATGGCCGACAAATTATTGGCTCCTTGTACCTCACTTGTCTTGACAAACTGTTAAAAACTATCAAAATTCTTCCTCAGGCCAGCAATTTCCTCTTTAAGAGTGTTATTTTCTTTTTAACGACTTTATAGTAACGTTGAACATGTCAACATTACCAAAGTGGTCTC
>OX421457.1:16459065-16461565 GCA_949126865.1 Montipora capitata | reverse complement strand
AGGTACATGTTGATCAATAACCTCAGACAGCTTATTATAGAAATTATCAAACATACAGCTAGGGTCAGAATCATTATTAAGCACTTCTTCCCAGTCAATTGATTGAATATCAGTAATCAGTGCTTGTTTGTCCAAGTTTGAATAATCACGCCCGTAAACTTTAGTGCTGGTTGGAAGGGAAGATAATTTACTGACAATAAGAAAATTTGGTAAATGGTCTGTTAGATCATAACATAAATTACCACTAATCACAAAATGCTCAAGAGAATTAAAGAATATATTGTCAATAAGAGTTGCAGAGTGGTCTGTTATTCTAGTTGGCTGCAGGATTTGGGGATGAAAATAAAAAGTACCCAGGATATTAAGAAACCTGTCTGTATCAGGATGTGATTCAAACTTAAGGAGATCTAAGTCAAAGTCTCCTAGCAAAACACAGAACTTGTTTTCTCGATGTACACTTTCTACAATCATATTAATATGGTTAAGAAAAGCATCTACATTACCATGGGGGTGTCTATAAAAAGCCCCACAAATGGTATTGCGTCCCTTACTATTATGAATTTCAATCCATAGGGATTCATAATCATTTTGCTTTTGGGCAGAGAGATCAGGACGATGAGTATATGCAACATTATCCTTCACATAGAAGCCTACTCCCCCGGCATGGGTGCAGCTTGGTTGGGACAAAAAGTTGTAACCAGATATCGCAATACTTAGGAGAGCCTCTTGATCATTCTTTAGCTTAGTCTCAGTTACACTTAATACAGATATAGGGAAATGTAATTCGGATAGCATATTAACCAGATTATCAAAATTAGCCTGCAAGCTCCTAATATTACAATTAAGAAAGGAGAGTGAATTATTAGTTAGACACTTTACAATATCTTCATTAGCATGAAAGTCATGTGTAGTGAAATAATTAAAATTCAAGTCAGAGGGCATATGAAGATCAATATCTAAATCAGTAAGATGACCAATGTTGGAAATAGAAGAAGTTATATCGAGTCGAGGTAATGAGGCATAACTGGATGGACAACTGGAGCTATCAAGATAAGGGACTCCTCCGGGACACCTATCACAAAACTTACAAGTATCAATAGAACTTATCTTTTAAGATGATGATGATGGAATATCAGCAGAGGAGTTGATAGGTATCACAGGAGAGTCAGCATTCCTCCTCAAGAAAATTTTTCCAGCATTAGTCCACAGGAACTTGTAACTGTTGTCTTTTTTAAATTTTAAGCAATCTTTGAAAAGTTCCTTATTCTTTGACGTTAAGCTTTCATTGATAAAGATCTTCTTATCAACAGGGAAGCCAAGGTCTGCCGTGGTGATAGATTTCAGCCTTTTCCTTGCACGATACAAGTTTTCCCTCATCTCTCGTCTTACAAACTTTACTATTATGGCAGGGTCCACTGATGCCCTACTACTTGGAATTCGATGACTAATGGATATATCTTTCCTTTCCATTGGAATACCCATCTTCTCACTTAACTGAAGTACAATGTTATTAGTTTCTTCCTCTTGGGGTTCCTCAGGGAGAGGAATGCCACGAATTTCAACGCAGTCTCTTCTAGTATACTGCTCCAAGTCATTAAGACACTTCTGAGTTAACTTTAAATCATTTGCAGAACTTAATACTTGAGCTTTTAGGCTCACATATTCTTGCTGAAGTGCTTTATTTTTCTCTTGAAGCGCCGTAAGAGCCTCTTCCATCTTCTCACATTTCGTATTCAACGATTTCACCGTCGTTAATGCTTCCTGAAGTTGTTCAGAAAGTGGGCGCAATTTTTCATCTAAAATCTTCTCAAGTTTTTCCGCTGTAAGGTTTGGCATTGTTCTTGACATTAAAACGAATACACTGTATTAAGACACACGAAAACTCAACAAAGAATTAACAATATTGCAGGACATAAAAAGAAGACGTCCGCCATATTGCCTGACCGCTGACCGCTCTCCAATGCATATGGCGAGAACTTCTCATAGATAAACCATTGGGGCTTATTCCAGCAACCTACCCGTCAAGGATACAAACTGGCGTGCTTACATTATCTTAAATAACCTTAAGGATAAAAACTGAAAACAGAAAAGAACGACGGCACACGAGAGCTAAATTCTGAATTTTATTACTGAAAATTAAATAGCTAAGGTCCTTAAAAACTGTGAAAAAAACCGAATGCCAATCACAATACCTGGACAACCAAATATTTCAATTCTCATGGCGATGCGATTGTTCCATTGCCACGGCAAGAACCGGATGAATCGGGCTGTGATAATTGGCGTGAGATCGTTGTAAACAACAGTATCACTATTTTTATTTCCATCAAAGACCTGGAAAAAAAAAAAACTAAACTTAATGTATGGAAAAGGTTAACAACATGTAAGGGGCGAGGGGCACGACTGGGAGCTTATTACTAATAAATAATAATAATAATTTTTTTTTATATAGCGTGCATATCTATAAATTCACAAGAAAAAACAATATATATGATAATTAAAA
>OX421457.1:16439065-16446565 GCA_949126865.1 Montipora capitata | reverse complement strand
CGCTTTCTCGCAGCTCAAGAAGAACCTCTGGTACCAGGGTAGCGACGGATATACCTGTCAAATTCTTCTCAAGCACGAAGTGCTCCAAATGTTACAAAAGGCAAAACCAAATGCAATTCCCTTAAGGAATCACGTGACACAACAAAATCTGACAGAAACAACCGAAAATCGGTCAGCGCTAACAAAAACACCAAATTTTAGCATTTTCATGTTCATTCCGCTATATTCCGGTTTATTATTGGGTTGCCAAACCCAGTCGGAATCTGCGTTTCATTTATCCGTATTTTTATTTTTTATTTTTTTTCCCGTGTCATGAAAAGTCTTGCCTGTCACTCCCCTGATTAGTGGTGTCTTTGTGCATAGAGTCTTCTGTGCGTATTTTGTTAGGTTTGAGGGGGCTGGGGTCATGCGTAGATTTCTCTGGTGCACACAGGAGAACATTTAATTAACCTGAAATGGCGTCGAAAGTCATTGTAACGTGAATGGCGTTTTAGTGGGTCTTTAAACAAAATATACCCTCATGGAGCTCAAGAACGGAACGTCAATTGGATGAGCAAAACAGGCGGGGAAAATAAATATCTGGTATAAAGCGACGAGTAATGGTCTTCGACAACAATTTCATTTTTCGCCTTTGGATATCAAGTGAGCCTTGTTTCTAATATGTTACTAACTTGGTATTATATACAACACCAAAATCAAAATAGCATGTTTTTTTTTTTAATGGATTTAACAAACATTGAGGGAATCGAACGCCTTGAATGCATCACAGTGTTTACTGAAGTCGCATCTTAGTTGTCTGGAAATTTACATTTACTTTGTTCTCAACTCTGCAAAGGTTAAAAAAAAAAAGAAAGTTGGAAATGTGAGACAGTGAATAATTATTTGAATGAAAGCTTGTCCCTTTTGTGTTTCATTATTTACGGCCAAGGTTATTTCCAAAAAGGTTTGATTTGAACTGTCAGAAATATATTTAATTGCATATGCTTTGTGACACGGATTGTGTGTCTTGTTTGCACGCACGCAATTCAAATAGGAAGGGTTCACGAAAATAAACAGGTCTGTTGGAAGAGTGCTTGAGTTTCAACAAAACGAGCGCCAAAATCAGCAAAAAATTGTGACGCTGATGAATAATAAAGTAGCTGCTATTTCCAAAACGATGGAATTGCCTGGTGATAAATAACCTCGTCTTGGGGAGTAAAGTGTTGACTTTGCAGAAACACTGGTCAACCTCAAGAGTTGGGCGATTGTGATCTTTGTGTTGAATTCGCACATTTCTTGTCACACTTTATAACACTTGAAAAAAAACGAAAACGAAAACCCGGTATCTTGCCATCATTTGACACAGATTCTAAACTGTTTCGCGAGTAAACACGCCGCGGTAACTTGATCACGGCGCCCGCTGAATTCGATGTCACTTTTGATTTTGCGATTTACTTGTGCAACCAAAGTACAGGAACAAAATTCAACTTAGCAAAAATCTCCCAAAATGTTTTTCGCTGCTGGTAACTTGTTATATTCGTGGTTCAAAATTAATGTTGTATTCATGTCGTAAATTTTGTTGCTGATGGCAAAATATTTTATTCTCGATCAACCGCGCTCTGAAAACTTCCTTCTGCTCTTCCTAAAAACTGTGTATCAATATTTATTTACTTTTCCATCAATATTTGTTTTGCATGAAGAAAGCTAACAAAATCTGTACCATGCTTATTTCGCATTTTTGAGCGTTAAAATATAATTTTCGGTCCTATGCATATGCTTCTATTGTTCTTCGAAGTGGTATAATTTTTAGGTCACCCATCCAGATACTAACCCCGCCGGACAGGGGATAAATTCAGTGAACTTTTGTATTACAAAGCTGTCGGACGCTCAAAGTGCACGCTTAAATTAAACTTGTGGAGTAAGAAAGTTGTGAGGGAACTTGAAAATGATCAGCATGTCAGTATAGAAGCCAATGTTTTTCGATTCCCTTTTATTTTCTTCAATCTTTCTGAGTTTTTTACTTTGCTAGTCTTCACATGTCTTCTCAGGGGGCTATTTACCTAAGACTTCTACCATGGCACTACAATGATAGACAATACCAAAACAATATCGTGTACTAATAGAGCTACATATTACGCAAAGACAACTTGAATCTCCTGGAAGACAGTTGACAGTATGGAATAAAGCGCTGTGTTACTGCACTACCACACGTACGCAATGCGTGCCTATGACAAATGATTAATCGGCTGGTAGCCAGGTTTTTAACCTCAGAAAAAGATCTGTTTTGTAGTGTGAACGTGTGAGCCAAAGGGCCTCTGCTGGCACTACTTGTTGGCGACTTTTTGGTGATTTTTTTTCATTTCATTCATTTTATTTGCCATTAACCACATAAAAGAAAAGAAGAAAAAACACAATACACTAGAAATTTATAATAACTTAAAGACGATAGACTAAAAAATGTTTAAGGTGGTAATGACAAGGAAACCTATATAGAAGCCTGGGGCTTATGAGCTATAGGCTTCCTGACAACATCGGGTACATCACACAAATTATAGGGACAGCATAAAATGTAGAATGTATTATTTTAAAAACAAAAGAAAAAGAAAAGAAGAGGAAAGAAGAAGTATGTAGCTCAACAAAGAGTATATATGACTAAGAAAAAAGGAATTTTTTGTCTTTTGGCAAACAAACGGATGCTTTCACTGTTTTGAATTTCAGGACTTAACGAGTTGAAAAACATAGGTCCTTGAAACCGAATTCAGAACTTTCGGATATTACTTCGACAGGGAGGTATGTAAAAAAGGTTGCAATTTCTATTATAATGCGAATGTAACTGGCTTGCAAGAGTAAACATATCACGAAAATAATTAGGAAGTAAACCTCTTTTAAATAGATACATAAATTTACCTATCTGGTATAAATAAATGGCAGAGAATTTCAAAATCTCCAGTTCTTTAAAAAGAACATTAGTGTGAGAATCGAAAGAAACTTTACATATTATTCTTATTATCTTCTTTTGCAGAATAATAACGCCACTTATATTACTTTGATACCTCGATCCCCACACTGAAATACAATATATTAAGTAAGGGTAAACTAGACTATAGTACAAACAGTGTGAGGAAGTTTTGGGAAGGCACAAACTTGACTTAAAAATAATGCCTATAGATTTTGATATATTTCTGGAGACGCTAAGAATGTGAGGTTTCCATGACAAATGTTCATCAAGGATAACACCTAGAAATGCTATTTCTTTCACACAATCAATCTTATTGTTGTCAATTTGAATAGATAGATCAAGTGTTTGCCTCCTTTGGCGTGGTCTAAAAACCATAAAATTCGATTTTTTAAAGTTAATTGACAGCTTATTAGCTCGACACCACTGTGTTAATTTACACATTACAGAATTTAAGGTTTCAGAAAGTAAATTAAAATTTTTGTGTGAAAAAAATATGTTTGTGTCATCAGCAAAAAGAATAAAGTCCACCACCTTTGACCCATTGCACAGATCATTTATATAGAGCAGAAAGAGGAGGGGGCCTAATATAGAGCCCTGAGGCACCTCACACCACACTTAATTTGGCAAGACTCTGAACAGATACCATTAAATTCCACATATTGTTGTCTAGCGCTTAGATAGCTTTCAAACCATCTAAGAGCAGTGCCTCGAACACCATAATGCTCTAGTTTTGAGATTAGAATATGATGATCAACGGTGTCAAAGGGCTTTAGACAAGTCTATATAAATACCAACTGTATATTCCTTATTTTCAATAGCAGAAGAGATTTTGTCATACAAAAAAGCAAGAGCATAAGCAGCGGAGTGATGTTTGCGAAAACCATACTGATTATCAGAGAGAATCTTGGCAACATTAAGAAACCTTAAAAGACGATTATACATTAGTCTCTCTAGAATTTTAGAGAATGCAGGAAAAAAGGAAATTGGTCTGTAATTTGTAAATATATCCCTTTTACCAGATTTAAATAAAGGAATAACTCGAGCAATTTTCATTTGATTTGGTACAATACCAGAGGTGATGGATAAGTTAATAATGCTAGTAATAGGGCAAATTATTTTATCAATAGAATCTTTAATTACGTTCATAGAAATGTTGTCATGACCTACAGCAGTACCTGAACGACAAGTGGCACATATTTCAATAATTTCTTCCTCACTTGCAGCTTCTAGAAATATTGAATTGAGTAGTTTTGGGGGTAAAAAAGAACCATGCGACTTCTGTGATGCAGGAATTTTGCTAGCTAAATTAGGGCCAGTGTTAGTAAAATATTTACAAAAAAGATTAGCTATTTTCTTTGGATCGGAAACGTCATGAGAATCTGCCCTAAATACGGATGGTAAACCACGCTTACCTTTATTTCTATTTAGGATTTCATTGGGAGGTTTCCAAGTGGCCTTAAGATTTGATTTTAGCTTCTCAATTTGTTTCTCATAATATAGACGCTTAGCAACTCGAAGAGAATGAGTAAATTTGTTTTTATAAGACTTGTATACATTTTCATTGGAAGAGTTAGGGTTATTAAGAAAACGCTTATACAACATATTTTTCTTTTTTACGAATTTAGCAAGACCTTTAGTAAACCAGGGCTTACGAAGACTGAACTGTTTCACTTTTTTTTTCTTTTGAGTGGAAAACACCGATCAAAAGTTGCAATATACTTTTCAATAAAAATTTTATAAGCGCAAGGTGGATCATCTAAACCACAATCTTGGACAAAACTCTTGGGAAAAATTCTAGCTTAAGCATCATTTGGCACGCACTCACAAAATATCTTGGTCCTTCCCCCTTCCCCCCATACCAATGTTGGTAATGTGATGCAAAATACTGTGCAAGCCTTTGGTTGCTTTTTTAAAACAACACTGGAATGGGAGGAGGGGGGAAAGTAGGAAGAATTTACTCTTTATCGCACAGACAAATTAGAGCGTCACATTTTCGCAACGAGTTTTGTCCAAGATTGCAGGTATTTCAGCCCAGTTTATCTTACCTAAGTCATATTTAAATGCACTTAGATTATGCGCATTTTTTTCACAAAAGATTACGTATTTGTCTTTGTCACCAGTACTATTATTATTTAACACAAGTGAAAAAGTCGGCAAATGATCAGATATGTCATTAATAAAAAGACCGTTTATTGAAGGACAAAGTGGAGCGTTCGTGAAATTGTTATCTATCAATGAAGCTTTGTTCGCCATAATTCTAGTGGGACGTGTAATGAGTGGGAAAAACATCCTAGAGTACAACAAATCCAAGAAATCACTTGTCGCTTTATGACAATGGTGATTAAAAAGATTTAAATTCCAATCACCCATTAAAAGTACAAGCTTGTTCTCTTTGGCAATGTTTTCCAGTACTAGGTCCAAATCAGACAGAAATTTATTTAAGTTTGAGTCGGGTGGTCGATAAATAATGCCGACAATTACCTTCTTTTCTTTTGTCCTATTAATTTCAACAAACAAAGATTCAGCAATTCCGTCGACAAGGAACGCTAGATCAGGATGTTCTTTGGCCAGCGGTCATGGCCTATGGACCAAGTGCAGTGAGGTCAATGCGCCATGACTGAGGGCCAACCTAAACTCAGTCAATTATATGATCCCCTACCCCTCTTCATTTCTTGTTTTGAGCCTAGATTAAGTTGAGAATTTCGTTCTCTCCTAGTAGTTTACGTAGATTTGTTTTGTTTGCTTTTGAAGTTTGAAATAGAATGGGTCATCAGTATAGTACAATTTACTGTCTAAATATTTGTTTGCCTCACTTTTGTTTTATCGGATTTGCTTTAACTTTTATTGTTGCAGGGATGTACGTGTACCTATGCGTACAGCCTTCATACGGGAATTTTTTCATATGGTTTTGCCATCAAATAATTAATTTTAACATTTTATTGTAGCATGAACATTTATTAATGCTGATACCATTGGTCTCTTTCAGGTTTCACCAACATTTGCATCCATAATGGCACTATTTTATCTTCAAGCTAAGAAACTTAAGGACATAAGTGTGGTGAAAGTTAAAAAAGAACTAATGAAATTGGGAGTAACAATTCCCAAAAGCCAAACTTACAGCAAGGAGGCCTTAGTGATCCTGCTGGGTAAAGAACTTTTTTCCAAAGAAAAAGTTGTCAGAAAAGATGTTATGAAGGTTATCTCAAAAGATAACCTTGTTATTGTTGAGTAAACATTTATAGCAGGGTTTGAGCTAGGATTTATCCCTCACAGTTTCTTAATTACAGGGTTCGTATGCGTCTTGAAAACCCTTGAATTTTGAGAGTACACCCCTACATTTTCAAGGCCTTGAAGGTCCTTGACTTTATTCTGACCCACATTTTTAGTCTTTGAAAACTTCAGAAAAAACAATCAGCCACTCAAGTCATGTCATACAAACGGACGAGCTGTGGGGTTGACTATGGTTGCCAGTACCTTTGCATTATTTTCACGCATGTATGTTATGGAGAATGAGCAAGAATTGTATTCTCAGACTATTTCCATGGGTAAAGTCTTGGACGTAAATGAAGAGAGGTCCGTGAAATTTCAAAATTTGGCCCTTGAAAGTCCTTGAAAAGTCCTTGAATTTTTGGTCTGAAAAAGTGTACGAACCCAGTAATTAACAGCATCCACATGCTCTTTACAGTCGTTGTGTCTTAGGAGAGTTGAGGTGACCTAGTATGTTTATACCCTTTTATGGCCATAGATATACATTTCTTCCTTATTTTTATGGAATTTATAGTAAGAATTTTTATTCATATACTTACATTCTAGGCAAAGTATTTGTAATTGGGGTAACATAAGCCAGATTTATATACTAATATACATGAGAAATTACTCTATTCTGATTGGCTGAGAGCAGTGCAGTTCAAGTGTAACAGTGGAAATTAAGCGTCAAAATTCTGGATTATGATTGGCCAGTAAACAACATGGTTTGGTCAGAACCAATCAAATTTTTTCTTTTCAAATCAAGCGTGTGCCCTAGATGGAGCAATTTTTCTCTGATTGCATGATACGCTTGCATTTCTTAACCATCTCAGAGTTTTTCATGTATATTATTAATAAGTAATCACATGATTTTTCTTGTGCAATTTGGAATAAATAAGCACTTGTAAATTTTTTTTCAGACTGCAAATTGCACTCCCCATACAGGCTAGTGCAGTTTTGGTTTTTGGTTTTTTATTGAATTTATTCCAACTTGCACTCGAAATCATGTGATTACCTTTACTTACTTAATAATAATGAAAGTATTTAATATTTCTAGCAAATGATTATTGATGCATTTATCCCTTGCATATATTTTATTCCTTATTTTATTCAATTTAATGCAAGAATTTTATTTATAGACTTAGATTCTATTGAGAGTATTTTGCAAAATATTTGTAATTGGGATAACATAAGCCGTAATTATATATCTATTTAGTAATAATGAAATCCCTTGAATATATTATTTATTCCTTCATTTTTATTGAATTATTTTATTGAATTTATACACTTTCTATTGAAAGTATTGTAATAGAAAC
>OX421457.1:16426565-16434065 GCA_949126865.1 Montipora capitata | reverse complement strand
CCACTGTGATGAAGCACTTAACTGGGAATCAGATATGGCACCGTTTTCCATTCCAAGGGGATCTTCGTATTAGAAAAAAAAAGAGGGTGAGGAAGAAAATGTCCTATAAAAAAGTGGAGGCATTGTTGTGTTCTCGACAAGTTTTGGACCACAATAATTTATTATGACGAGAAAGTAACAATAATAATAAAAAGATTATAATTTCAAAGATGTAAAAGCTAGTGTTGTGTCAATAATCACGTTCAACATTAAATCAAATATCAAATATAATTTGACAAAATTATATATAGAGATTCTAGTTTTCAGACCGATCTTTCACGTCAATAGCCCACAATAGGCCTTATGCATGATGACGTCATATGCTCAAAAATTCACCATTAAGGCTCGTTTGCATAAACAAAATATTCATATCAATTGGACATACAATAGGCCACTTCGGAAAGTACCGTAATACTCTTTGTCTTAGTACCATTGTAAGTCTCAAGAGAAACTGTAAATAATGCTTACACTATGCAAAATTCGGAGGGACAAACCGAGCATTATGCCATTTTCCGAATTGGCCTATGTTACTCGCACGTGCGTTTCCTTTACAAGTTTTTTCCTTTGGGATTCAGCTCAATCCAAAATTTACAAGTTTGATTTTATTTTTTATTTTTTATTTTTTATTTTTACCCAACGTTCACTAAAATACCTGCAAAGAGATAAGTACTTTTCACAATATGGAATACAAATGCATAGCTCCCAATCACTCGTCCTACGTTAAACCAAACTAGATAATACTTCGGAAATTGGCTAGGTTTCCATCTGTCCCAAGACTCTCAGTTTTAGGGGGTTTAGATTTTTTTGTTTTCATCGTATTCTGTATCACAAAAATGATGTAAGAAAATAGGAAAATTGTTTTTACCGGCCTGGTATTATCTCATTCATTTTACATGTCCCTATAAAATATCTAGCTACGAGAAAGTAGAAGTAATATAAGTGAGAGAAGACATCTATTTTTAGTCCTCAGTAACACTAATTCTATGGAATATTTCGTTTGTTTTGTTGTTACTTGATTCCTTGTGAGTAGCTCTTGAAATCTTCCCCAGAAAGAACAACTCTCTCTGCAGTGCCAGAATAAGTGAGCTAAGGATTCTTTATCATTCTTGCAGAAAGTGCAAATGTCATAATTTTTGAGCCCAATCTTGTGAAGGTAGTCGTTTGTTGTAATCTTCTATAAAGAAGTTTAAACTGAAAGACAATTAGTTTGGAGGCTTTGACAAACACAAAAAATAAAAATGTAGGGAGACAAAGGGCAGCCCTACCCAACTCCTCTCTCTAAAGTGAAATAGCCGCTTGCCCATCCATTATTTAAGATGCAGCTATCAATATTCTGATAACAATGCTTAATCCAATTTATAATTGATGAACCGAAGTTAAAAGATTCCAGTGTTTTCCATATGAATGGCCTTTCCGCCGTGTCAAAGGCTTTTTCAAAATCTAGAAAAAGAAGTTGTCCACGAATATATTGGGTGACAGTGTAATTTATTATGCCCTCGATTAATATTATATTCTCTAAAATAAAACGGCCCTTAATAAAGCCAGTTTGCTCAGCAATCGGCTAAATTGTTCCAAAAACGTTATACAAATCTGCAGGCAGACCATCCGACCCAGGCCTTTCTTCCCAATTCATGCCTTTTAGTGCTTGTAAGCATTCCGTCCTAGTAAGGGGGCCTTCGCATTTTTCCTTATCCTCAGGGTCCAAGAATTGAAGACGTGTGAGTTTGTTTTGGACCTGTAAATGTTAACGTTGTGATAAAAGGTTTCGCATTCATTCAAAATTTCATTGTCTGAAGTGATAAAATCGGTGTCACTCACTTTGATTACACTGTTTTTGAAACGTCTCTCTTCTAGGTTTAAAAGTACTCTGTATTTCACCAACATTTTCATCTCAAGATGGCACCTTTTGTTTTGTACTCAATTATTTTCTCCGACTCTCTCTTTTTTCTTTTTTTTTTTTTCATTTAACTTTCTAAGAATTGTGATTGTTTCTTTGTCCTCGCTTTTTCTGTTTTCTATGTCCTTTTGCAGATTATTCACTAAAGACTCCCGTCGTTCCTCTTCTCGCAACATTTTAGACCTTTAATTTTGGCATAGCGTATCGATTTTTCGCATTTTATTTTGAATTTGAGGCTTGGTGGTGAAATCTGCTAATCAGACGCCATTACGCGTAAGGGCTATTGACTTAACAGGACAAATGACGTCAGAGCAGGCTAACTTTTGAAACAGCTAAGACCTCTATAACGCATTGCTTTTTAAAGAGCTTTTAAGATATTCTGGATGAACAAACATTGGATACAGCTTCCACATGTTTTGAGGGATGTCTGGAGATGTGACCCATCTTAGACTTTAGCCTCGTCGAATAGTATTAATCTTTTCGCTCCGTTAAACATCACTCTATATCTAGGAATACCGTTTTTAGAGTTAACTGGAATTAACTTGAACTGATCAGTGATGCAACAGAACAGGAAAGCAGAGTTCAAATGCCGCAGTTTTCTTTTTTACCTATCTCTATCCAAACAAATGCCTCGTCTTAATCTATCTCCAGATTCATGTTTGGCTGTTGCTCATGATGAATTTGTTCACACTGAAATGCCAGCAACAAACGTGTTTCACAACAAGATTACTTAAGTTTGAAGAGATTTATTTAATTTAGCGATGGTGACTCTCGGGGATACTATAGGAAAAAACCCGAGTGCAAGTACCCCATCCGAGTATCCCCAAGTCACCATCGATTAATCATGAAATTTCATCACTTCATTCACCGGAGTTAACATTTGATACTTAGTAGCCAAACTTCTCTGTTTAATGCAATTAGAGAGGAGAGAACACTTTTATTTTCAATCTATCGAATTTTTTTTTTTTTTTTTACCCTCTCTCGTTTCTTTTGTTTATCCGACAAAAATCTTGATCATCATTAAGCCTGGAAATTACCGCTGGTCCCTCACCAGCGATATCAACTCTACTTACCAAAACAACGAACAGCGTGATACGAAGCTTGAAAACCAGAGAAAGAGGTATTACTATCCGATATGAATATCACAAGCATCTGGTTTGACGAAGAGAAGAGTCCTTCCTTTGGGGGCAGATGACCTCCGTAATACACTCCCAACATTTTCGCACTGGTATTTCCCCCGTCGTAAACAAAAACTGCATCGGTGTTGTTTTTATCTTGTACACTGAAGCTCGAGAACATCAAGAATACCTTCTGAGATTCGTTAACCGTGATACTCCAGGAACAGTGCTGGTCATTCGGATAACTATAAGGATAATTTGGTGACTGGAAGACACCATTTTCTGCATTTAATGTCCCAGTACAGACAGGTCGCACTGTGAAAAAGAAATAAAAGGGTGTTTAAGAAACGACGACGGCGACGGCTACAACTACACCAAAAAACAAGAATACCATTGGTTAAAAGAGGAAAAATAATTGTGTTGCAGGTGCGGCACGCATGGCAACGTGAAATCATAAAAAAAAAAGGACATGGTAAGCATACAATTACGAATCTTTCATTCTAATTTTTTACTGTCAAACCGCTCGTATAAATATAGTTTTCAGATAATTCGCCCACAATGTACGACGCAAACTAGATGGAATAACTTTTCATTTATTTTGTCCAGCATTCAGTCTTGGACATTTCAAATGGAAAATGCTGACAACCCTTCCCTCCAATTTCAATGATGGAAACTTGCGCGCGCAGTCATCATTGCTTTTAGGGGGAGTAGGGTACCATTTTTTTAATTGTAATTTGTCCAAGACTGTAGTCCGAAAACCTAGCAACCGCGAATCCCCAAAAAGCTCAGTGGTAGAGCGCTGACCCAAATTAGTAACCGGAAGGTCGTAGGTTCGACTCCTGGAAAAGAGCACTGTTCTTTTTTTTTTTTGGTTGTTTGTTTTTGTTTTTTTGTCCTCCGCATATTCGCTAGTCACAATCGCAGAAATCAGTTCTTCATTTCATTTAACCAACATAACAAGATTAAGATTTACACATTTAACATGATTAACATTAACATCTTCCGCATTTCATTAAAGCAAATGCGCCATTGCTAACACCAATTAACAATGCTTGTTGAATGAATGAGTTCTCAGAAATCGGATCCCCATTTATACTCAAAGGGTTCTGGGATTGCCAGGGGGCAAACATTGCAAGTCGCTGTAAGTAAATGTATGGCGGAAACTTATTTCGACGCCAAAAAACGATTTCGGAGAGAGATCAACGCTTTTTTCCACACAGATTTCATTTATCAGAAATCTATTTGGGCAATGGTGATACGTGGCAAATGTAAGTTTTTGTTTGAATAACCGAAAAATATGAGATAAAATTTACTCGGATTAACCTTACTCGCGTGAGGATCCGCAAGGTTTATTGCTGTTTATTGTGAAATTAACATCTCGTCATGGTCCCGAAATATTGCAAAATTAGGTACAAATCTGGAGGAAAAAACACAATAAAGCCCTTTTAGTTATATTTACGTGTGTCTAGGTTGTTTGCTTATTAGTTACGTCTTGTGTAAACGAATTATGGCTTCTGGAAATATACCTCCTCAAAGGAGAGAAGTCGTCGTCAGAGGAGATGGAAATTCTTTTTACAGAGCTATTGCTCTTTGCAGGGATGAAATGTGCGTTGAGAAACATGAAGAAACCCATACGTTAAGTATTTGTTTGATTGAGAAAAATCCAACGGTTTTCTAGCGGCTACTATTTTCTACAAACTCTGTAATATAGGAGTCCGATCACTTTAATGTAGTACAATCTCCCTCTGCCTCGAGGCAGCCGTTTTAATGCTCCTCTTCCGTAGAATACAGCAGTCTCTGTTTCGATGGATTTACTGATAACACTGGGAATTAATATCTGAAATGCCCCAGCTGTTACATGTAAACAAACCTTTTCTTCTGTCAAACTACCATCTACATGTAGAACTACATGCATTAAAGTCACTGGAGCTAAGCAAACCTGTCAAGCTGCACTATGACTTCCTCCAATACAAAAGCGTCATCTTCATATACTACTTCTATGTAGCTCTGATCTTTGGAGAAGGTCTTTGAGGTTTAAGTATTCCCACAATCATACACTTTTATGTACAAAGTTGGTGTAGGACATTCAGAGGTTCTGTAATCTCATACAAAGTTATTTCAACAGACCTTTGTACTCGTCAAAACCTTGAATTGGTCACGATTATTCCTGGGCGAGTAAAATATTCCAACGTGAGGAAGAATCTTTTGCTTCTCTGGGTACCTTCGATCGTTGTCACAACCCCACAGAACACAATGATCGCCAATGACTAGGCATATTTCTAATATTATTTGAATTGCTGAGTTCAGAAATAGGCCAAAAGCCAGCCTATACAACTGAAAAGGCTTTATTGAGTTACTTCCTCCAGATTTATTCCTAATTTTGTAATATTTTGAGACCATGCACAATAAAGTTTACGCAAGCAAGGAAGTTAATCAGCATGCAAATTTTATCTCCGCCCGTATTTCACGGTTATTCAAACAAAAAGTTACACCTGCCCAAATCGATTTCTGATAAAACTGTAGGGAAAGAAGTGTTGGTCTCTCTCCAAAATAGCTTTTTTGGAGGTCCAATAAGTTTCCACCCTACATTTTCTCACAACAACTTGTAATGTTTTTCCCTGGCGATCCGAGAACCCTTTGCGCATAAGGCAAGGATGATCCAATTACTGGCAACCCATTCATTGATATCCAAAATTGTAAACACCGGAAGTCTTTGATTTTCCCACTTATTCTAAGTCGGCAGAGGTCTGTATTTTCCGCCCCTGGGACGAGAATGGCATAATGTGCCGCAAAGAATTTTCTCTAAAGAGAAATCACAATTCTCTCTTCGTGAACGCCATTTTTAATACAATATACATCGAAAGAATGGGGACTTATCAAATAACATCAAATCAGGTTTTATTATGTAAAACATACACATAAGGAAACGTCAGAGGTTATCCCTATCAAGGACGCTCCTTATGTAAAATACAAAGAAGTTATAATACAATTTAAACTTTGAGAATTATTAAGAATAACAAGTTAACAAGTTAGTGCCGCCAATCTGGTTTCGCTGATTACTATATCAACAGAATGCTGCCCTTTCAAATATTTTCTTAGCCTGAATGAAGTAGGAGGACGCAGTATGTTAAATTTTACGCACTTATGCTTTTTCACCACTTTGAAGTCGCAACATTTACTCGTGCTATTCCACGGAACGCGCGGTCCCTTAATTTCGGTTTCGAAAATTGCAAATGCCTTGTGTATATATATGTTTGTTTCTGTGTTGTTGTTGTGGTTTTTCTTTCAGTTGTACTCACGAAAATAAACAAATGGTCATTGAATGACTTTCATTTTAACCCGAGGCATTTCCTGAAGTTGCTTTTAAAATGTTTTGGGAAATAATCCGACTACCGAGTCACTTTCGTTGTTGACGTGCATCTTGATCCTAATTAATTTTTATTGTGGCTAGTGCGCATGCGTTAGCCACTATTGTCATCATGCAACTTTTCCGAAAGTAAATAAGCAACAATAGATAAGTTCGGAGCCAATCAGCAATTAAGTTAGGACATCCTCGTTGCCACTTCATTTCACCGAGAATTAATCTAAAGCGTGTGAAGCAATACCGATGGTTGACTCCTGGTCTTCATTAGCTGAGGTTGTAATCAAGCAAGTACCTTGCTTCATTTCAGAAAATGAACCGAAATTATTTATCACAGTTTTCACCTTGACTTTCTTAATGGTCTGGTGAAATCTCTTGCCAGGCCTATCGCCCATGTTATAAGCCGATTTTCACGGCACCTATTTCGACATGACACGCTGACAAGACAGCGAAAGCAAAAGCACTATAAAGGAAAACATGAGCCTCGATAAATGAGACGTCAATTGAAAGGGAAAAATATGGAGGGGCTTTGAGTACTTTGTGGGCGCGTATTCTGCAATCGCTCCGAAGCTCGATTCCCGAATCCTAATTTGCATCACAAAAGAGGTTCAAAGATGCTTTGGAAAAGTAATGCCACAAAATAAAACACTGTCTCGTCGCCTGACTATGCAAAGTTCGGCTTGCGGCGTATTAAAAACAAAAAGGTGAATGTTTTCGGGTTTTTCATGTCGCATAGCCGTGTCAGTTAAACTAAAAATACGAAATAACATTTAAAGCGACCAAAAACACTTCAAGCGTAATAATTTAACCCGCCGGCAAGCAGTTGTAAACACGCCCTTGCCAAACATCTGTGAATGGCTTTTCAACTGTCTTGCAGCTTTTAACAGCATGAACCTAAAGCACTAGGTACAATGATTTTGTGGACATTTGGAGTGGTATTTTGCTAAAAAATAAAATCCTTTTAGATATACAGGAACTAAAATACACATTGCGCTGTTTCAACACGAACACGCAAAAATTTGATGCGACAAGCCGGCTTAATTTTACTTACCGTATGAAAAATGATAAAGTTTTAAATAATTGAA
>OX421457.1:16394065-16424065 GCA_949126865.1 Montipora capitata | reverse complement strand
GAAGCCTGTTTCTTACTGGTCAATTTTAGGGAAAGGAATGTGTCTCTCTCATGAGCAGCCGTTAGTAGGGAGGAGCGTTGCGTGACGACCCTAATAACGGCTGCGAAGGAGACTACAAATGGGGCGACTAACTGCTCAAAATACACTTAAATCCAAACATAGTACGAGTAATTTTTCCTAGAATCCGAGGCAGCGAGCAGCGCGTAAATTTTTACGAGAAAATCGAACAACATTATTCCCCAAAATTTGCCACCACTTGTAACAAGATTTTCTGAACATTTTCGTCAAGGTTTGCATTTCATCGCATTGAAAATTAAAGGCGCTTACCATTCAATAAATTGAGTCAAGAAATTGACACGTGGTATCAGAGTAATGTAACTAAAGATCCACTCCGAATTTCAGGGCTGTGCGATATTCCGAACTCAAGTTATTCGTCAAAATTATATTATTTGGTATGGAGACGCTCTCTGTTAAATTGTAGACACTTTTGTTTTCTCGTCACCTCTTGCCGGTTTTCACTGTCACACCATCGATCATCAACACCGTTCACCAAATAAAGTCAACATTCAACGAGATAAAAGAAGATGAATAATGAAAGAGTCTCGCAAAGGTTCAGGTCTGTGCGATGTTTCGTGCGGGAGATATTCGAAGAAACGTTTTACTCGAAAAAAAATTTACAAGGCTTTGCACGGTTAAACGCAAATATGGTGGCCGAAAGATAACAAACACATATGTCATCGAGTTTTGCCATAAAAAGCCTGTAGCCATCTTCTGAAGGCTCATAAACATCTATGTGAGTACATATTCTCATGCAAGGACTGTTCAGTTTGCAAAATCTCAGCGGATAAATCACTTTTTTAACCTACGTGACAGCATTTTTGGCCGCAGACCCTGATCGGGGGATGTCAATTTCATTGCGTATTTTTGAGCAGGGTTTGGAACGTTACCAACCATATCAAGCCCCCCATATCAAGCCCCCCCATATCAGGCCCCCCATATCAAGCCCCCTACCATATCAAGCCCCCTACCATATTAAGCCCCCCATATTAGGCCCCCCATATCAAACCCCCTAGCATATCAAGCCCCCCATTTCAAGCCCCCCACGAAACAACATCTCAGGCCCCAACCTACCATATCAAGCCCCTGATATTCTATCATCAATACGACTTCATGACACACAATATCAGGCCCCGACCAACCATATCAAGCCCCTGATACTCTATCGTCAATACGACTTCATGACACACCATATCAGGCCCCGACCAACCATATCAAGCCCCTGATATTCTATCGTCAATATGACTTCATGACACACCATATCAGGCCCCGACCAACCATATCAAGCCCCTGATATTCTATCGTCAATACGACTTCATGACACACGATATCAGGCCCCGACCAACCATATCAAGCCCCTGATATTCTATCGTCAATACGACTTCATGACACACGATATCAGGCCCCGACCAACCATATCAAGCTCCCGATATTCTATCGTCAATACGACTTCATGACACACCATATCAGGCCCCGACCAACCATATCAAGCCCCTGATATTCTATCGTCAATACGACTTTATGACACACCATATCAGGCCCCGACCAACCATATCAAGCCCCTGATATTCTATCGTCAATATCACTTCATAACACACCATATCAGGCCCCGACCAACCATATCAAGCCCCCTGATATTCTATCGTCAATACGACTTCATGACACACCATATCAGGCCCCGACCAACCATATCAAGCCCCTGATATTCTATCCTCAATACGACTTCATGACACACGATATCAGGCCCCGACCAACCATATCAAGCCCCTGATATTCTATCCTCAATACGACTTCATGACACACGATATCAGGCCCCGACCAACCATATCAAGCCCCTGATATTCTATCCTCAATACGACTTCATGACACACGATATCAGGCCCCGACCAACCATATCAAGCTAGCCCCTGATATTCTATCGTCAATATGACTTCATAACACACCATATCAGTCCCTGACCAACCATATCAAGCCCCTGATATTCTATCGTCAACATGACTTCATGAGACACCATATCAGGCCCCGACCAACCATATCAAGCCCCTGATATTATATGGACAATACGACTTCATGACACACCTTATCAGGCCCCGACCAACCATATCAAGCCCCTGATATTGTATCGTCAATATGACTTCATGACACACCGTATCAGGCACCGGCCAACCATATCAAGCCCCTGCTATTCGATCGTCAATATGACTTTATGACACACCATATCAGATCCTGACGTACAATATCAAGCCCCTGTA
Source organism: Montipora capitata (assembly GCA_949126865.1). Classification (NCBI taxonomy): domain Eukaryota; kingdom Metazoa; phylum Cnidaria; class Anthozoa; order Scleractinia; family Acroporidae; genus Montipora; species Montipora capitata. The sequence goes on along the minus strand of OX421457.1, from coordinate 16,421,756 downwards.
ATTAGATCGTCACCTTAAAGCTCTGACACATCATATCAAATCCCTGTTATGAGATCCTCATTTATAAAGCCATGACAGACCATATCAGGCCCCGACCTACGAGCCCCCAGTATGGATGAGATTGTCAACAACAAGCCATGACCCACCATATAAGGCACTTTAGCTAATTTACAATATAATATCTCAAAAATCCGGGTTGGCTGAGTTCTTCAGCGAAAGTTTATTTCTTTATTTATTTTCTTTGTATTCTGTCCATTCATCGCGACATGGTTTCTTTACTTAAAGTGCCCGGCGGCTTGGAGCACTTGACAGAGGTGTAAATACTAAGTAGTTACAACCGGCTGCGGGAATGAATCGAAAGCCAAATTTTTCTGCGCAAGAAAATGTGGTAAGAACTGAACAACGAACTGAATGCAGTTACGTGAAATCCGTAGCGTGACTTAATGACAGCCTCAGAGAGTCGCTTTTGCAAATTGAAATTTCCTTTACCAGTTCTTTTGTGCCTCGGTTGCACACCACCACAAGACAAATGGACCGCCACGTTGTTTCTCTGATTGTGCAACACGTTATTTAAAGCAGTTGTTAGCAAGTTAACTAGCTAGGCTCCTAGACTGTACCACGATACTTAAAACTAACCGGCGTTTGCGCTACCCGTGGTTAATTTCGAACTATTGATAGGGGCTTTTATCAATGACATTTGTTAAGACTTGATAATTCGAGCAATCGGGGCCGCATCTACGAGATTTCAGGTCCACTGAAATCTACCATGTGAAATTGTAAATTCACGCATTAGGTTTTATCCCCTACTTTAGTTCTCTACAAAACTGGGTTTCCCTTCACGGCAACAACAACAACAAATAATATAATTTCCTTCAACACCTTTTTTTACAATAAGCCAATTGCAGATGTTGTCGTGTGTAAAAGTCAAACTTGCTCAGAGTTATCAACATGTAAACTTTTTGGTTTCAAATCTAAAAAACAAAAGGTTTGCGGCAAATCCGCCTCCTCCGAGATTTTCAAGGTTTGTAGTGTCACAATTTGACCTTACGAGTTATCTAAGCTAATCGAAAGGGTAACCGCTTTGTATGCGATTGATTTTTTACTATAGGCGTCTCTGCTTTGAAAGTCAAAGAGTCAGTTTTCGTCGTAAATCTTATACACCAGGCACGATTTACGGACAGCTTTTAAGCGTAAGAGCTATCTGTAAGGTCCGACCTTACGGGCTATATGAAACACTTTCAAATATGGCCGTCGACTTGTAAAGAATTTGACATTGTTCGCCGTTACCATGGCAACGAATAGAATAATATTTTTAGCTAACCTATTATGCTTTTTGCCTTTTAGTGGGAGAGTTGAAAGATAAAGATCATATCATGTCAAACACGTTTGGTTTTCAGTAGGTTCCAATTCTCCACACTGGTGAAATCTTACATACATGCGTATCTTTAAAAGCGAGCTATACAGGATTTTGCAAATAACCATAAGGATGACCTTTGTGAGCTTAAATTACTAATCTGTTTTCTACAGTGTTTGGTGTTTCCCATTTCGATTTCGCAAGAACCACTTTTCTAGGCGTGCACCAGTCATGCAAGATTGTAAATTATCGTAGCCGCTCTTGGGTGTTGCGTTAAAAAAAAAAAGGAAAATTAGTAACCGCGGAAGTCAACTTTAATTAGCATTTTTTTTGCACTCTCCATACCTGGGACAATCCACATTGCAAAGGGATTTATAAATTAAGGGGTTCATTTCATCAGTTACGGATGTAATTTTTTTACGACTCAAGTTATCTGAAAGGCATTGGTGTCATTCGCGGTCAATGACGAATGTATAAAAAGCTGCAAGCACAATGGGGAACTTTCGATTGAAGTGTGATCACAGTGCAGTCGTCTGTACTTTAAGTCTCATCGGTAACAATGCGAAAGGTTAAAAAGCTACATTTTGTGTGTATTGTTTCCACAGAATGCAATTTCCTGTAGCGAAATTTAATAATATGCATCTTGTCACATTTAGCATCTTCAGACGTGACAACCGTTAACTACGGAGCAGAGGTCACGCCGAGCGAAGTTGCGAGGCGATATCTGATATGATGATAAAAAATAAAACACAGCCGCTTTGGGATTAAGAATTTATTTTCATTTTGTTGATCATCGAACTGTTCGTGACTTTTACTGACCGTACGGAGGCCAAAAAGTGTTAAATGACTGAGAAATCCTGCTGTTTGCTGGGGCCTGATATGGTTGGTCGGGGCTTGATATGGTTGGTCGGGGCTTGATATGGAGGGTGTAATATGGTTGGTAACGTTCCAGCCTTATATGTATTTTTGACCAAACCGTTGATTATGCAGAATTGAGGAGAATCCCTCGTATGGTGTGTAGTGCGCTTTTGGATACTTCCCTCTTCTCCTACACTGATTTTTTTCAGTGTATTTGATTGTTTATACTATTGGAGAAACTGTAATAAAGAAACTGTTTTGCTCGGTAGCGTAATTTGTGTCAGTATCGTCATTTTCATCCAAATTATAGATCGTTGTGCCATCAACAAAGCAAAATAATCGTACCAACTATCGATTTCGCCGAAATTAACGAAACGGCGCTCCATACAAACTTAAACCTTTTCACACAAGAGAAGATATAAATACCATTATTCGATTTCCGAAGCAAAACATTGTTTTTCCTTGTTTACCACAATTTTAATTCCAAAACCAGACCACGAAATTTTCCTGTTATTCTGGCGTAGCAACATAATTTCACGGAGTCACGGTCTTCAATTTCACGCCGTGAACTTTTTCACTGAGCATATCGAAAAGAATTGGAGCAATAGTGAACACGCCGTGAAATTTAAATTTCACGGAGTGAAATATTAAATTCACGGGCCGTGACCGTGAAATTTATTTCACGGTTCACTATGAAATCCATAAGCCCCCTTTTCGCGTGAAAGGTCACAAATGTGTTGTTTTCGGTTGTAGCAATGTTCGAAGCAAAGAGAAAGGGATACTGCTTCATCCCATACCGTTTTACGGTAAAAGTGAAAGCGAAAAGCAAAAGCGAAGGAAGAAAAGAAGTACAACTCTAGCCACTCTTCGTCCGCTAGGGGATCGGCAACTTTTGTTTCCAACTGGATCAATAAAGTGTTGGTACTGACTATAATCCTGTATTTTAGCTATAAATAATGATTGTATGATTTCTAAATGGATCTAATAAAGAGGTAATTGAACTTCGTGTCGTGCATTTTGGTCTGAAATCATACCTGTGATTTCAGACCAAATTGCGCTCCACTCAGTTCAATTACCATTATTAATTAGTCTGCTGAATATCTTACCGCTCTAATCAAGTGCAAGACAACTTGACAAGAAACATCGTGGTGAACTGGCCATCGTAGTTCACCGTCGTGTGAACCGAACATTTGCGGAATGTGGAAGTTGTATAAAAAATAATAATAATACGTACTACATCAAGAGAGAGTCTTTCCGTCGCAGCACGTGCCGCTTTGCTGAAAGAATTTTTAGTTTCGCCGCAGAAAAACGCTCCATAAGGTACCCAATTACTGATCTATAATTATTTCGAAGTTTTAGAATGACCGAGAATCTGTTTCGCGGTAGCTCCTCGACCGATTACGTACAAGTCAAAAATGCATATGCAGTGCATGTTATATCAAGGACGTAACGCAACTTCTCTTCAATTAGTTTGAAAGAAATCCAAAGCCTCAATAACCTTTAAATCTGCGACGTTCGGGATTTCACTTTAGTCAACAAATCACGCATTGTTTATACTGTGGTATGCCAACTATGTTCAAAGAAAAGAGTGCTTTTATAGCAAATATTTAAATATGCAGAAGAATTAGCTCATCCAGGTATATTTCTAGGTAAAAAAAATCCTATAATGACAAAAAAATCATTCCTGTTCATTTTGGTGAAATATGCAAGTCTGAATTTTGACACGATCTGACCACAGATGTGCCATATGTGTGGAAATATATTCTTAAAACTAAGAAACTGCAGATAAAAATTTTGCTTGGAAAGGCAAAGATTGCTCTGCGTAAGTGTCTTACAAATAAAAGATCAATAACTGCTGGAGAATTAAAACAACAAGGTGCTATAGAAAAATTAATCCACCATGATGAGGGTTTTAAATTCTTGAAGGTATTGGGAGGTTCTCCTCCTTATTTTGAAAAAGCCGCTAAGAAGGACATTTTTGCAATGATTAGGCATCTTGGGTCAGCGTCTTTATTTTGCAGTTTCTCCTCTGCAGAAACACAGTGGATTCATCTTTTAAGAATACTAGATCAACTTGCTGACAACAAATAATACACCGATAGTGAAATGGAAAGTTTAGATGAGGAGGAAAAGTGTAGATTAATTCAAAGTTATCCAGTCACGTGTGCCAGATATTTAACTACCAAGCTATTCAGTTTATATGAAAATTTCTAGTTCTGTGCAGTAATGTAGCACCTTTAGGTAAATTTTCTGACTGGTTATCACGAAAGACGCTCAACTCATATTCATATGACAATGCTTCAACGTATGGTTTTGACAGTGACAAAAATTCATACAATTTATTAGTGAAGTAATCACTTGTCAGAAACCCAGTGACAACCCTGAATTGCTAAAACTTGTCAAGAGACAAGTGAATAGACTCTCTCACACTAGCAAAACGACGTCCAAGACAGAATGTCGATTTAATTATCCGCAGCCACCTATGAAGGCAAGTAGATCAAGTGGGACATAATGAATGAAACCAACACACACACACACAATTGAATGATATGAACAAAGGAGAAGACGTCACCTCTGACCAACTGCTTGTCAGTTTGAATCTATCAGAAGAAGCATACTTACTAGCTATTAGATCAAGCCTCAATTCTCTAACTGTATTTTTAAAATGGCAGCTAAATGAATTAAGAGTGAACAAATATAAAGCTGGTTGTCTTAGTGCTTGGACGGCTAATATCGACAGTCAGTTTGTCCTTGATGTTTATGCATGTGCTACAGTACATTGTCTCTTACATCTCAAAAGATCAAAAGGAGATGAGTGAACTTTTGCATACAGCTTGTGCTGAAGCCAGAAAGGGAAACGTTATTTCAAGTGTCAACCATAAATCATAGACCTCTTTTATAATGGCGGCCAAACAAGATACGTTCTTTTAATTTCAAAAGAATGAGAACAGTAGGTCTGAATTGACATAAACACAAGAGAATGTAAAACTAGTCGCCATTTATGAAAGTGGTCTATGCACTAGCCACATGTACCTTATAGGTACCTATTTTTAATGATGTCTTAGTTGAAGGGTAACTAATAAGCCTTCGTAAAACACATGTTTACCTGGTCTGCATAAGTGAAAGGACATTCAAGTCCCCGAAACCTAAGATATCTAATCAGTCTCAACTGAAAGAGTTACGTTATCGGATAAGAAGACTGTTTCGCACTGACTGAATGATTGACTCCAATTGGTTAAAAACATTGCTAGGCGACATGCTGGAATTAAAGGTTTGCGACACAAATAGAGGCAAAGCGTCAACTTGCCTTGGGATGCAGAAGAACCAAGAGATAGAATGAACAAGAAGACAGCTGCTCTCTTCCACATGTCTTTCCGCTATGAGGACGGTCTTGTCGAAGATGACTGCAAGGACATTCTCCAGACATTTAAGGTAACATTGCGTCATCACTCTTATCGTATATGACCTTTTGATGTTTTTTTAAAATGTTTATATGACTTTTTGATGTAGGAAAATGAACAAAAGGAATTCATATAAATGATGGCACGGTGTTCTTAATTTTGTTTGAGACAAAGGAGAAAATCAAACGAAATAGCAATTACCGAGGCGGTAAGTTTGAGTGCAGAAACGCTTTTACCTGCAGACAGCTAAACCAGTGATCCTCATAGATTGTCAATGAAAATTTCCAAGCTTTTTGCATGGACGGGACATGCCTTGATATAAAGACAGATTTACGGTAAGGTAATATTCAGATCTCTGGTTTTAAACTGAAAAATATTACAGAATCTAAGTTCATTATTACTTTCACCAAAATACACGAGAGCTCGGTTTTTTTAGCTCCGTGTTGAATTTCTTTAGCGAAATTGTTGTTTTCGTCTCTTGTAGAGTTTTGCCATATACCCGATTACGTTGAGGGAGCTATTTCATTTAGCTTACGATCAATCAATCAATCGTATACTTTATTTCTACACGATAAGGTTAAAAGCAAGATGCAAGTGGGGTCGTGTAAATGACAGGATAGACTGAGTTAAAATGATACACAGCACGCAACTGTAGTATAAGTCTCAACAATGATATTCACTAAGAAATAAAATCGCATTATGCCATGCAACATTTGAAATATAAATTGTACATTAACAATAAAGTATTCTCGTTTGTCTCACGATGTGGTCACTTGTGATGTAGATAGCGACGTTTCGACTGCATACTGCTAGTCTTTCATCAGGCGATGAGGTCGGCTGTTTACGCGTCACCTTTTAAGGACGGTGCCTACTAATTAAAGATATTTTTGCCCCGGTGTGTGATTATGCAGGAAATGTAGATCTTAACCGGTGTTATTGAAATCCACAAAGAAAATTGGGGGTAACCACGCATTTTTCTAAGATAATTCATGATTAATATTTGTAAAAAGCTTTAAAATACAAAGCAATGTATGGTATTCTTTCTCAAATTGAAGCTTAATAATCTCTCAAAAATGCATGGTTACCCCCAATTTTCTTTTTGGATACTAAGAATACTTACTAAGATCTACTTTCTCCGGATAGTTTTAAAACTCGCAAAAATGTCCCTGTACTTGTAAGCATCACCGATAGGGAACCCGAGTATCTTGAGATGCGCAGAAGGTATGTGCAATAACAATAGTAGGCACCGTCCTTAAGCAGGGTGCTCCGCTGTGATTGGTTGTTTTTCAGCAGATGTGATTGGTGCATTTCGATCCTCGCTGTTTCGGTGTGTTGTTCCTTCGGCGGTCTGCTGTCGTACGGTTCTGCTGTTGTTGTGTTTCTTGATCGTGGGCATCCATGCTTCCGGAATTTCTATTCCACTATCCCTGCTGATGTTGTTAGGGTGAAGTCTTATGTGAATCGCCTCTTTGACCCTGCGTGTGTACCAATGAGGATCATGGTCAATAAACTTTACTTCGTTCCAAAGCGGGCTGTGTCCGGTGTTGTTAGCGTGTTCAAACGGCGGAAGTCTGGGTACGGGCAAGTCGGATGTCTCGGTCATGTTCTTTGATTCTATCTTGCATAGGTCTTCCAGTCTCGCCGATGTAGACTTTACCGCATTCACAGGGAATCCTGTAAACTACGCCATGTTGTTTAGTCGGCTCGACAGCGTCTTTCGGTCGTACTAGATGCGATCTTAACGTAGTCTCCGACTTGAAAACAGCGCGCATGCCTTGTTGTTGTAGGCAGCGGCGAAGTTGTTCGGATAGGCGGTAAAACCGCAGTAGACTTGTACTCGATCGTGGGCTCAGCACTGCTACTCGGTTTCCCGGTCTTGGTGATTATTCATCGCCTGATGAAGACTAGCAGTCTGCAATCGAAACGTCGCGATCTACATCACAAGTGACCACATCGTGGTATGCTTTTTGTTAACTTTCTTTATTTTGATATGTCAGCCGTATTTGTAATAGTTAAGACGCGACGCTTTTAATTCATAATTATTCTCTGTAGTGAACGAATTACCAACTTGAAATAGCGAAATGGGTACTTTTAAAAAGCAACGGACTCTTACATGTTTTTGTTATACGTGTACCTCTCGGCAAAAGACACCGGAACGAACTTGACAATATTTAATTCTTTGTTTACGTTCGTAAAAGGCAAAGGGGACGGTCAAAATAAAACAACTACTAGAGGGAGTCAGGGTGGCTTAGTGGTTATCTTAGTGGTTATCTATCGGGCCTCTCACCACTGCGAGCCGGGGTTCAATTCTGGCCTCGGCCAGCATGTGGGCTGAGTTTCAGTCGATCTCAACCTGACTCGAGGGTTTTTCCCCGGGTACTCCGGTTTTCCTCCCTCATCAAAATCGACTCACAGCTAATTGACATCTAGCTGTGGTGCTGTGCTCTGACATCAAACTTGGACTGTATAGCGGCAGCCAGAGGCGCCTTTGCATGCTTTCAGCCCGATGTCGTGAGCCGCCCCCTTCGCAATTCAGTCCTCGACTGCAAGTAAGGGTGATTAGCACTAGTAATATTTATTTATTTATTTATTTATTTATTTATTTATTTATTTATTTATTTATTTATTACACGACCTCGGCAGTTAGATATTGGACCGTGTATTGTCCCGAATGATTCCTTATCATAGCTGTTATTTGTTTGTAAAACAATGTTAAAGGATTCTTTCCTGACACACACAGTGAGCGCTCAACAGAAATCTCGCTCTTTCTCGATGCTTTCCCGGCGATGTCCCCTTTTTTTCTAGCTGTGCCGAAAATCCTTTTTTTTTCAGTCACGTTATTAAAACTAGCTTGTTCGGGACCGGTCCTCGGTCGATGCGCTCTGTCAGTACTGTCAAGACCTGAGGCTGATATTCCTCCAGCTGGTTAATGACATGTATATACAGGACTAAAAAGCGGAGTGTCGTATGCCCAGCCGCTTGACTGAATCTATAATTTGCATGATTAGTGCCAGCCGCTTGACTGACTCTATAATTTGCATGATTGGTGATATCTATCAGTCAATTCAACGAGCCGTACTTTTAGCCAATTTCTTCTTTTGGTGTCGCATAGTAGAAACACCCATGTCAGTGTATAATCCGTACAGACCAATACGGCGGATAATCTTTAGGGATAAAGCACTGAATAAAAAGAAATTAGGGATGTGAGGTAAGCGATTTTTAGCTCGCAGGATTCAGTTTCTCATTGACGTTGTTTTCTGTACTATTTCCTATATTTTTTTACTCAATAACTAGTAATTACCATGAGTAAGTGGAATGCTGCCGAGAGGAAGGGAAATGTAACACATGGTGCTCTTGTTGGTTGTATCTGGTTATTGAAAAATTTGAGATGGTTTGGATGAGTAGATCTCCCACTGAGATGTTTTCTTCATAACAGGTTGATCCAGTTAATAAAAAAAATATATGTTTTGATGGTAAAATGACATAACAGGAAAAAACAGATAGTTGATGCTATTGGTTTAGATCGATTGATTGCAAGAATAGAAGAAAATTGAAATTGTTCGGAATTAATTGGGATTGTTTACAAATAAATAGATATATGTGTGATTGGAAAATGCACGTAAGCGATTCTCATTGCGGAATAGTTAGGTTTTTCTATATATGTTGTTACTTATACTCGTATTCAGGTGTATCTGTTTTAGATTATTTTGTTCAATTTTTGTTTTGTTGTTGTCTAGTCCTGTTATTTTCGAATGATGGGGATTTGTCCTTCGCTTACGGTGGAAATCAGTAAAAAAAAAACAAATTAAGGAACTTTTAAGGAAGCGGAAGCTCTTTAGGTGTCCCGTGGGTAAACAAATTGCATTTATATTTACTACCGTAAACGGTTTGTTTAAAACGAAATAAAAGAAAGCAGAAACGGCTCAGCACTGGGAATTCGTTTTCAAAAAATCAACTGGATTACCATGTTCCCTCCTGAAGATAATATTCAAGTTCTCTACTTTTTGTTTCTACTGTATGTAGGAATTTGAATGCAAACAAGAGAAAATCAATTTTATTCTCTTGATTCAAATTATAAGGAGTTTTGAAAGATTGAAGTGAAAAAAAAAAAAAAAAAGAAAAGAAACTCAACCAGACAGGCGACACCCTCCAAAGGGCACTCCAGGCTGGTCCAACTTCAAAATCAAATTTTAAACCTTGATTAAATCTTTGGAATTTCCTATTTCCCTAAATTTAACTAATCCTTTGCGGATTCTATGATTTTGTTAACGTGTGCATTAAAGACGTCGGCAAAGGAACAGAGAAATGTAAGTACACTACTGTACATAAATTATATGGAAATTTTAACTATGTACACATTTCCTACAATACTTGAGCAGCAAGCATCCCAATATGATATCATTCACGATGGAAGTCGAAGAGAATCGGGAGATTCCGTTTTTGGATTTCGTGTCAAATGCAATAACGGCACCTTTTTCACTTCTGTCTTCAAGAAAAAGACTTTCACTGGCTTATATACCAAGTGTGACTCTTTTACTGAAAGAAAATACAAAATGAATTTAATACGTACTTTGACCGATAGTTGCTTACGACTTTGCGCCACAACAACCTTATTACAGGGATCTTTTTCTGATCTTAAGAAAACGTTACTCCAGAATGGTTACCCAAACGAAACGTTATGGGTTAAGTGCACTTGTGACCCTAATATAATTCAGTAACAAGAAGGACGGTAGACTAGATCATCCGAGTGTCTTTAGAGTATCGGTGGAACGTCGGTGACATATGGATCGACATGTCGGTCGACATTTTAGTCGACATATCGACCGACACTCAGTCCATATATCGATTTAATGTCAGTCGATATAGCGGCCGCGTGTCGACCAACCACTATCGACCGATAGTATTGGCTGAGTAACAGTCGCGATATCGCGCAACATGTCGACCGAGTATCGGCCGATATGTCGACCGTTATTCGGTCGATACTCGGTCGACGAGTGCCATAAGTACAAAGTGACGGTACTAACTGGGCACTAAAATCTAGTTCCTTGGTGTATTTGTGCTTTTTCACGTTACGATATATAAAAGGCCCACTGGGATAATAGGCCCATGAAATACATTGAGACAGCATTCCATAACATGGCTCCTCTCTGATTGATTGTACAGTTTTAAGACAATAAGTCTTAAAAAGAGAGACCGTAGTTAGCAGGTATGGTCTACGCTTTATAACGTAAGAATAGCAAACTGCGATACCAGTTTGATGAGTTCATTGTTCGTCAGGGTGAGTGTATTCCTGTGATGGATATTTGTTGGTGCCGGGCGTTTCAACAACCTCAGTTGAAGTAAATATTGCTTTCAGGTTGTCAAAACGTTCAACACCGAGTCCTTCACTCACTTGGACGCTCAAGCTCTTCCAACCAATGTCATTCTTGAATTAAAACCATTTCAATTTCAAAAATATCGAAGACGATATCAAAGTTTTTGAGGATTAATAATTAAATTGCCTTTTGTCGTGGACACAAGTTCATTAAAACCTTTACGGGCTTCATTTGATGATATAATACTCTATAGGATCATGATGATTGTATGCAATCATTGCGGAACTGTGCTGATTTAGATGCGTGCTTGCTCTACCAAGGAGGATAGGACCGGACAAACGTCGTATTGTGACTTCTTTGCAATTGGTGGTTTCAAGCAGTAAGCATATCAGCATATCAGTGGCGAAACAGCAGCAAATGCCTTAAAGGTCCTTAAATGCTGCCGAAGAAGCCACCTGTGGCAACTTGCTAATGCAATGGTACTAAAAGGAACCGAGTACCTATACTGTTTTCTATTGTGGTCATCCAGAGGGAGAAATAAGTGACCTTCGCAGAATTAATATTCAAGACTGCCCCTTTAAACCAGAGTCCACTAACTCCGTTTAAACCACGAAGGGAAAGCGGAGTTATGTAATAGAGGGGCCGGAGTGAATGTTGCGAGTAAAATCCGGTCTCAAGTTGAATCCGTTAATACCTACGTTGAATATGTACTCAGATGAACTGAAATTTTATAGAGCCCAAATTAGAAAAATTAGGGTCAGGTCAGGATTAAATCAAATGGTCAGGATTAATTTTGTTTGTTGTATATGGCTATCATTAATGACTTATTATACAAGAGTAAATAGCGAATCGTTGTAGTGTACTGGTGAAGGCACAGGACTATAGATACAGATATTGAGGAATCGAGTTCCAGTGCCGGTAAGTGCATGGTATAGTTGTTTGTTCCCATACTATGTTGTAATGTTGAGGCTAAAGAGAGAACTGTATGAATGCATAACGCAATAAGACGACGGTAAGAAACGTTACGAAGATGTGAGATGTCCCATATTGGGGGGGTTGATTTAAACTAGATGCACAAACCAATACAATGGTGATGACAAACATTAAGAGGATGTTAGATGCGTAAGACCGAGCTGGAGGGAAGGTATAGGTCCGTCTATCCCTACTTTGGGGATTTATAGCTAATTTAAACAAGATAGAGTGCACATTCATCCTAAGTAAACTTAGGATCACCGATTTACCTTCGTTAAAAACGGATTCAACCTGAGACCGGATTTCACCCACAACATGAACAGTCTGAACAGTGTGAATGCCGAGCACGTGATTAGTGAAAAACTGCGGAAATCTATTGAAAGTACTGTCTTCCGGTGTTGAAGGAAAGGCCACAAAAACGCCCTCTTTGCCGAGAAAATTGACCAGCATAGTGTCATTGATACAAAAGCAAAACCCATGTTACGAAAGACTGAAGAAGAATCATAGACACTACGACAATAAACAAAAGACTCCGAAAAAGCGCGGAAAACTCACATAGCTTCGCTTGTAAGAGGCTCAGAGAATTAACTCTCAGCGCAGAGAGGTAATGTAATCAAGATACCACGGCGACAAGCCAAATAAATAAACTAGCGACATGGCAAAATTGTAGATTTTGACCACAGATGTAAGCAGCACCTACCGTGTAGCATGAAAATTTTGCGGGTTCTAATTTTAGCAGATTTTGCGGATTGACCCCGATCCGCAAAAAGTAGTTCCCGCAGAATAAAAAAAACACGCAAAATAAAACGCCGCAAAAAAATAACTTCCTTCAGTCAAATTAAAAAAATTCCGCTTTTAATAGATTTTTGCCACTTGGGCGAAACACACTGTACTTACCATGATTTACCATTGGAAAAAGCAACCCGAGCTTAGCTACCTACGGTAGCCTATATCGCAAACGAAACAAAGGGCAGAAAATGTCAAGTGAACGTAAACAGCAATTCGGAATATTAGATTGGCACGAATGGGTGATCTGAAGGAACAACGTTTGCTTGGGCATTTGCAAACCGGCAAACTGTCCGCATAATGAAACAGTGTTTTGCTGTGCATGGTAGGAGTAAGCTTTTTCGTTCGCTTTGTTGTTGTTCAGTTCCTTTTGCGCGGTAAGGCCTGATTACAGTGATACCGTGTGCAAGTATAGTGAACTTTGACTCTTTCAAATGAAATAAAATGTGCTCATTCTCTGCTGTTTGAACAGAGAATCGCCAAAATTAGTTCCCAGTAGGAATTTCAGTCTTCTCGAGCCGCAAAAATCAGTTTCCGCAACATGACCACAAGAAGTCTCCAATCTGCAAAATAAGACTCCCGCAAATTTTTCGTGCTACAAGGCAGGATTCATTCCATAAATACAAGAGATAAGCTCTCAATCCTGTAAGCGCTGACGGTTGTGGATAAGGAGAATACCTCTCAAAAGGCACTTTTATTGAAATTATTTTCGTGAAGAATGGTGATCAAGTTCTAACGGCCTTAACTTGAACAAAATTTCTAAATTTCATATAAACCCTTGCAATCATATTATGCAAATTCCCGCGAAATTTGAAGCAACGTGAGCAGGTTTTTAAGTGAGTGATATTAATGTAATGACTAAGAATATTTTAATTTTTTTTTAATCTGCCGCTCCGCTTGTAGCGGAGTTATAGAGGTTCGAATTCGACCAAAATCCATATTCACTGTAATTTAACCAACCAATATGATGTCAGAAACCGTGAAAACTTCTATTGGAATCCCTGGTAACGAAGTGAAGCATTTCAGAAGACCCAATTGCACATATAATAACAATCAGCTCATATAAAATCGTAGGTTGATTTTTGAGGGGAGCGGGAAGCCGGAGTACAGGGAGAAAAACTCTCGAAGCAGGATCCTGAGAGAACCAACAAACGCAATCCACATGGAAGCCAAGACTGCATGGGCCACATTGGTGAGAAGCGAGTGCTCTCACCACTGCGCCATCGCAAACACAAGGCATCACGCAGTCACCTTTAAGCCTATCTGAGATGAGCTATGCTGTCACTCGTCATTCGACTTTGTAACTGCGCGATTCAGTTCAAGTCAGACCCACATTTCAACCGATTGTAGCTCACCATAGAGTCTCCAGTAGCGCAGGGGTTAGAGCATCCGACTAGATCAAGGAGGATCGTGGGTTCAAATCGCATCTGGATCTCGAATTTTTTCCGAACTTCCAGTGAATGAATTTCAACAACATGGAACCAAAGTAACGACTCAAAAATGGCATTGCATTCTCCCACTAGTTGGCTTGAGCACTAACACAGGTCATGGATTCATATCCCGTTCAATCCTGAATGCTTCAGTTCTCGTTACTGTTTAAGTGAGAGAAAATGCAGTGTAATGTTTTCTTTTTTCTTTAATTTTTTAGCGGAAAAATCCGAAGACGGAGGTTGACGTGGCTGAGACACACATTTAGAAGGGATCACGGGGCTTAACTATAGTGATTGCAAATGAGAGAGTGTGCAGGAAGAAGAAAATGGAGGGGAGAGAGCGCCCAGCAATGACTTAATGATAATAATAATAATAATAATAATAATAATAATAATAATAATAACAATAATAATAATTTATAGAGCGCTCATTCTATATAATATTCAAGAGTGCTTAAAAAATAACATTTAGATATAAAATTAATAGAAAATATATGTGAATATAAAATGCTATATAGAGGATCTGATATCCTTAAAATAGAATGAACTAAAAGTGAAAATAAAAAGAAATAAATTTAAAATTATGAACAATTATAAGATAGACTGAAAAGAAAAGTTTTCAGACTTTTCTTGAATTGTTCGAGTTTTTCACAGTTCTTAATGTCCTCTGGTAAGGTGTTCCAGACCTTAGGGGCGGCTGCTGAGAAGCCACGATCTCCTGAAAGGTCTTACATTTGGTGGATAAGGGCTTGAGTAATAGCTGGCTATTCTTCTGAGTGAATAGTGACTCTTAATCTGTAGCCACGAATTTCCGTGTAATAAGTTTTCATTTGTTTTCTCCTTTCTTGGTTGTTCCTATTATAGTTTTCCTAGTCCGTAAATAAGACTCGCTTGTTTTTTGTCTATCTTTGTCACACTACCTCGTTAACACCCTGTAAGGCTCGTATTGTTCTTTGTGTCAGTTTCGCTGGTATTGTTTAGTTTTCGTATATAAGTTCGTCCATGTTGTATGCAAAACCATTTCTGTAATCCGGAGAGCCGCACAGATCTTGCAAGTGTCGTGTTTTTCTGAATTCGCCTTCCTTTGATTTTCTATTTCTACCTTTCCTTATAATCTCATGTATGTGCTCCGTTTTTCCCTTTAGTGAATCGTCAAGTAAACAGTACGATATAAAGTGTGCGCAGAGTCGCTAACATTTCATTCAAAGATCTGGTGAATGTCATGTTGTCCGGTGCTGGCAAGCGTAGGCGAAGAGTGCTCTCTACCGACGCCGTTGAAAGCCTTCGCCTGAAGAACTCAAGATCGGGTTATCTGTTCAAAGTTACAGCATTATACCGAAGCATTCAAGAGTTGCAACAAGATAAAGGAAATGTCCAAGAAGTGTCTGAGAAGATATCGGCGCTTGAAAAGGCATTTGATCGCTTTCAAAAGTCTCATTTTGAGTACGTGGCGACCTTAAGCAGACATCTCGAAGAATGGGAAGATGAGGCACATTACTTTCGCGAGCATTGCCATAAAAAAGTAGAATTTGATTCGAATGTTAGACGATGGATTGACAATGCATCTAAAGTCCCCGAAATGTTGCGCATTGCACCTGAAGATTCCGTCAATACAGCCGGTTCGCTTCGAAGTCGCACTAGTTCAAATGTATCTTTAAGAGCGCTGAAAACCAAACAAGCAATGGCGTATTTGAAGATGGAACAGTTGAAGAAAAAACAGAAACTGTTACGACAAGAGGAAGAAATGAAGTTAGAACGACAAATTATAGACACTCAGTTCGAAATTGAACAAGCTGATCTTCAAGTTCAATTGTTAGAAAGCGAACAGAACCCTGTGTTAAATCAGCTACCGTTCGTCCCCGAGAACTTCCGTCCATGTGCCGAAGAATCAAATGTCGTATCACACCCCGAAGTATTTGAAGAAGAACAGGATGAATGGATACCACCCCCATTCCACCCAAAACCATCCGCGTTGAATCCTTATGAAAAAGAATTTGTTTTATGGCGAGCCCCCTGTAAAGGTTGAAAAGGGTCATTCCCTGCCCATTGATGCATTGGACCGCATGGCTCTAACAATAAAGCAAGGCTTTGCTTTACCCAAACCACAGCTGGAAACATTTGATGGCAACCCTCTAGAGTACTGGAACTTTATGAAATCCTTTGAAGCTAGTATCGAGCGAAATGCAGCGAGTGAAAATGAGAAGTTGATGTATCTCCTTCAATACACGTCGGGTGAAGCGAACAAGACTATCAAGTGCTGTGTAGTCATGCACCCATCTGTCGGTTTCAAAATGCAAAGAAATTATTAGAAGAACGATTCGGACACCCGTTTACGATCGCATCAAAATATGTGACCAAGTTGACTGAAGGACCAGTCCTCCATTAAAGCCTACATACAGATCGTGCCGGACTGTTAGCCTTCGCAGACAAGTTGAAAAATTGCGAAAACACGTTAAGGTCTATCGGGTATTTGGAAGAAATTAATAGTGTGGAAACTTGAGAAGAATTGTACAGAGATTGCCGTTTCACCTCCGAAAAAAGTTTGTAGAAGTAGCCGATACCATCCAGCAATCTGGTCAGCGAGCAAATATCAGTCATATAGCCGACTTCGTCAAGGTTAAGGCCAGAGCTGCAAGCAACCCTGTGTTTGGCAGTGTTGTCGATGTCACGCGTGACAGATCAGAAATTTCAAGACGTAGACCAAGTTCAAAGACACGTACTTCGTCGTTTGAGCGTGTAACAACCCTTAGTACCCATGCAACCAACCATGAAGAAAGTGCTCAAAGGTGTACAGTATGCCCCGCATGCGACGGACGTCATTCTTTGACGAGATGTCATATCTTCGAAACGAAACCATTTGAGGAGCGACCTCAAATTATGCGGAAGGCCCACCTGTGTCACAACTGTTTTAAATATGGGTACATAGCTGTTGGGTGCTGCACACGAAGGCAGCATACACTGCTTCATCCTCCACACAGACGACAGCCTTTGAATCGTGCAGAGGCC
The DNA here is from genome assembly GCA_949126865.1 of Montipora capitata. Lineage (NCBI taxonomy): Eukaryota > Metazoa > Cnidaria > Anthozoa > Scleractinia > Acroporidae > Montipora > Montipora capitata. Next base: position 16,404,634 of record OX421457.1, on the reverse strand, counting down.
GCTCCGCTAACCGAGAGTCAAGATGGCAGTTCCCCACCGGCTCCTGGTGGACAAAGCCACAGTACCTGTGGTAGTGAGAAGAAAAGATGCTTAAGAATCGTTCCAGTCAAAGTACGAAGCCATGATTCTGGGAAGACCGTGAAGACCTACGCCCTTCTCGATAACGGCTCTGGCGTCTCGTTGTGCGATAACGATATGGCAATGGAGCTTGGAGTGCGAGGAGATTTTAACCACCCAAGAAAAAGAAGATAGCCCTAAGGTTGGCCAAAAATCAATCTGACTGTTGACGCGCTAGATGGCACTGACAAGATTAAAATTCCAAAACTTTGGACCGTTGACAAATTAAACGCTTCAAAGCGAAGTATTCCATCCCAAGAAGATGTGAATCGATGGCCTCATTTACATGATATGACACTGCCGAGCATTGGAGAAAGTGAGGTCAGACTGATTATTGGTAGCAGCGCGCCAGATGCCTTCTGGGTACTTGAAGAGAGACTTGGCCAAAGAGGAGAGCCGTATGCCATACGTTGCCCGCTTGGCTGGACTCTTATTGGACCAGCAGACAGAATTGAAAGTACGAGCCGACGTCATAGTGTTAACGTTACACGCCTGACCGAATTTATCGACGAAGATGATGACCATTTAATGCAACAGCTTGCACAATTCTGCAAGATAGAAAGCTATGGTGGATTTAAAAACTCTGAAGTTCCCATATCAGTAGAGAACAAAAGAGCTCTTGCGGTTACGGAAAGATCGTCAACGATGGTAGACGGTCATTACCAGATAGCCCTGCCTTGGAAAGATCCAAGCACTCATTTGCCTAATAATCGATGTCTAGCAGGACGGAGACTTTCCTTGCTGAAGAAACGGTTTTTGCGGGATAGCAAGCTTTTTGAAGGGTACAAAGCTACTATGGAAAGTTACTTGAATGAAGGACATGCAAGGAGAGTACCGGATGATGAGCTTAATACTAAAGAAAGGCCACTGTGGTATCTACCCCACCATCCTGTTTTCAACAAACAAGGGAAGACACGAGTGCTTTTTGATTGTGCAGCTAAATTTAGAGGAGTTAGTTTGAACGATCAACTTTTAAGCGGGCCAGATTTAACAAATTCGATCGTAGGTGTCCTGACAAGATTCCGTGAAAATCCAGTTGCATTGGCGGCAGATATAGGATGCATGTTTCACCAAATCAGAGTACCACCCGCTGACCAAGATTCCGTGAAAATCCAGTTGCATTGGCGGCAGATATAGGATGCATGTTTCACCAAATCAGAGTACCACCCGCCGACCGAGATGCCTTCAGATTTTTATGGTGGCCAAACAGTGACCTTAGCCAAATTCCAGTGGACCATCGTATGGAGGTACACCTCTTTGACGCCACATCCTCCCCCAGCTGTTCCAATTTTGCCTTAAGAAAGACAGCAGAAGACAACAAAGACGAATTTCCCGAAGACATTATCAAGACTGTTGAAAGAAACTTATACGTAGATGACTGTCTCAAGTCGGTTAAATCCTCAGAACAAGCTGTTAGTCTTGTCGATGATCTTTGTGATCTTCTTGCTAAGGGCGGTTTTAGGCTTACCAAGTGGCAGTGCAACAGACCTGAAGTCCTTCAGTCCATCCCAAAAGACAAGAGAGCTCAATCCATGTTGAAACTCGATTTGTTGAAAGACTGTCTACCAATTCAGCGAGCGTTGGGACTTAAGTGGGATATAGAAAGTGACAAGTTTATATTTGACGGGGTTCTCAAGGACAACCCCACAACTCGGGAGAGGCATACTTTCCCTCGTAAGTTCCGTATATGATCCGCTTAGGTTCCTGGCGCCAGTTGTCCTACCTGCAAAGAAACTCCTTTAAGATTTATGTAGAGAGAAACTTGGATGGGATGATCCAATTGGTGAGGTCGAGAGAGAAAGATGGGAAAATTGGAAGGAAAAGTTGCCCAGTCTTGTCGGAATTGCAGTAAACAGATGTCTTAAACCGATCAACTTTGAAGAGCTGAAATATTCCGAGTTGCATAACTTCGCCGACGCTTCTCAATTTGCTTATAGAGCAGTTTCCTACCTCAGAATGGTGGATTCAAAGGACAAGATCCATTGCGCGTTTCTCATGGGAAAATCTCGCCTAGCCCACCTGAAGCCTATGACTGTTCCGAGATTGGAATTATTGGCCGCAGTGCTTGCCGTACAGGTGAATAAAACCCTTAAGGAAGACCTTGACATCGTGGTAACACGATCGATATTTTGGACGGATTCCACTTTTGTTCTCCAATACATACGCAACACATCGAAGAGGATCCACACATTTGTTGCCAACAGGCTGGCCATCATTCACGAGAATTCCACGTCCCACCAGTGGAGGCATGTTGGTTCCGAGCTGAACCCGGCAGACGATGCGAGTAGAGGTCTCTCAATTGATGAAATGAATGTAAATAGATGATGGTTTCATGGCCCTCAGTTCTTAACACAAAGAGAAAAATCGTGGCTTCTTGATCCTACTCTTCGTCAAAAAGAATTAACAGATGAAGATCCAGAAGTTAAACATGACCTGCAACATTGCTGTTTGGCGTTAACAAATCAAGAAGATCTTGACGTTTTTTCGAAGTTAATCCAGCGGTTTTCCTCATGGGAAAAACTACGAAAGGTTACAGCCTGGCTTCTGCGATTCAAATCGTGGATCGTTGTAAGATACCTGAAGAGTCCTGCCAATCCTTCAGAAACAACCACAGGGGTCTTGTCTGTTCAAGAAATGAAAACTGCAGAAAAGCAAATATTCAAGCACGTGCAAAGAAGTTCCTTCGCAGACGTTGTAAAGGCCTTGCAGCGATTAGGTCAGTCACACTCCCCACGCCAAATGACCTCTGAACTGAAGAATTTAAAGACACCAAAATCTATGCGTAAACTTCACCCGGTATTGGATAATGATGGAATTATCCGAGTTAGAGGGAGATTAGAAAATGCACCAGTTGAGTACGAGACCAAGCATCCAATTATTCTGCCTTACCACCATGTTACAGACTTGATCATTCTTCAGCATCACCAACGAGCTGGTCATCTTGGTCAAGAGTACGTCCTAGCCAGTCTACGCCAACTAAACTGGATTATCAAGGGACGCTCAGCAGTCCGCAGAGTCATCGGCGACTGCTTCATTTGCAAGAAACTTGGAGCTGCCAAAGGCGAACAGTTAATGATTAACTTACCAAAGGAGAGAGTGCTAAATGGGGACCCGCCTTTTACACACGTTGGTGTAGACTACTTTGGCCCCCTTTATGTCCGCCAAGGGCGTTCAAACGTGAAGCGCTACGGCTTTCACATTGAAATCACCAACTCCCTCGACACAGATGGCTTCATCAATGCTCTGCGCAGGTTTACCAATCTCAGAGGAAATCCAGAAACAATCCAAAGTGATAACGGCACCAATTTCAAAGCTGGAGAAAGAGAAATCTGCGAATCCCTAACGAGCTGGAATCAACCATCGATTCACGAATTCCTCCGACGGAAAAACATCGTTTGGAAATTTAATCCCCCAACTGCTTCACACATGGGCGGTGTTTGGGAACGCGTAATCAGATCAGTACGCAAGATCCTCCGAGCCTTGTTGGGCGAACAAATCGTGTCTGATGAATCCCTCAGGACCCTGATGACTGAAGTTCAAGGAATTCTTAACAGCAGGGCACTGACTCCTGTAAGCAGCGACCCGAGGGATCTGGAGCCGATCACACCAAATCATTTGCTGCTGCTACGATCTAACCCTAATTTGCTGCCGGGTGTCTTCTCAAAGGAAGACATGTACAGCAGACGTCGCTGGAACCAAGTCCAGTACTTATCTGATATATTTTGGAAACGATGGTTGAAGGAATATTTACCAACTCTGCACGAAAGGAGTAAGAGGTTAAAGCCTCGACGTTCCCTAGCCATCGGAGATCTGGTATTGATCGTGGACGAAAATGTTCATAGCGGAAAATGGCCCTTGGCAGGGTGGAAGAAGTTTTTAGGGGAAAAGACGGATTTGTCAGCAAGAGTTCGTACAAGCCTAACGACGTTGATACGGCCAGTCACAAAACTTTGCTTCCTTGAGAGCGACAAGGAATCTTCAAATTAAAAAATTAAAAATGATGTAAACTTTCATACACTTGTACCTTTTCAAAATTGAAAATTGGAGACGAACTTTGCTTGCTCCTCGATTTCGAAATTGCGCTCGTGGCAGAATTAGATAAGTCAAAAATGAACACCTTCATTAAGTTAGTTCATTGGGGCCGCTGTGTAGCCAAGAATGTCCGTGTACTTAGTTTTCATTTGTTTTCTCCTTTTTTAGTTGTTCCTATTATAACTTTCCTAGTCCGTAATTAAGCCTCGCTTGTTTTTTGTCTATCTTTGTCACACTACCTCGTTAACACCCTGTAAGGCTCGTATTGTTCTTTGTGTCAGTTTCGCTGGTATTGTTTAGTTTTCGTATATAAGTTTGTCCATGTTGTATGCAAAACCGTTTCTGTAATCCGGAGAGCCGCACAGATCTTGTAAGTGTCGTGTTTTTTCTGAATTCGCCTTCCTTTGATTTTCTATTTCTACCTTTCCTTATAATCTCATGTATGTGCTCCGTTTTCCCTTTAGTGAATCGTCAAGTAAACAGTACGATATTAAAGTGTGCGCAGAGTCGCTAACATAGTCTGTACAACAGGTAAGTCTGATAAGTAAGTTGGGGCCATCCCTATCAAACCTTGAAGGTGAGTAGAGCGATTAGACGATTTTGTTTCCATGGTAAGAAATTTTCGGATCTTATTTATCTTGTAAAGGGCGCCCAAAGCTTTACTACAGACTTTGCTAACGTGCTTATTCATTGTCATACATTCATCAACCCAGGCACCAAGGTCACGTAGCGAGGAGGCTGACTTAATCTCCGACAGACCAACATTGATAACGTCCATTCTAACTTTAGATAGTTGATGACGAGATCCTGTAATAATAAATTATGTCTTATTGTCATTTAACTTCAGCTGGTGATTGACCATCCATGCCCTTATATCAGCAATGCAGTCCTCTAATGCTATGAGAGCTTTTTCTTGTGATGATGTTGAGTCAGGTCGAAATGACAAATAAAGATGGGTGTCGTCTGCGTAGCCCTGTGCATCTGGGAGGTGCTTATCAATAACATGAAAAAGACGGGAAGTATACATTATGAAGAGAATTGGCCCCAGACAGCTCCCTTGTGGCACACCAGAAGAAAGATCAAACGGTTTAGATGTTGACTTGTGAATGACCACATGCTGCTTTCTATCAGTAAGAAAAGATATTATCCACTGAAGAGCAGTATCATGAATACCAAAGTCATTTTCATGTTCTTCATGATGACTTGGATGATGGTATCAAACGCAGCACTGAGGTCAAGGAGGACTAGCAGTGTTACCTTTTGTTTATCCATGTTTAATAAGATATCATTGTGGACTTTGAGAAGAGCGGTCTCAGTAGAATGATGTTGGCGGTAGGCTGACTGATGTGAACATAGAGAAGATGGAAGAGGACGGTAGAGAAAGTTGCGCGGAAAGAAGCGAACTGTTCACCGGTATCAACTATGCCAATTGACGGAAATAGACAGGGACAAATTAAATGGCCACGATTTGTAATCTAAAGTCTGGAAACAAACGGGTCCGATACTTTGAGTGCTAAGCGAGTACTGCTGAAGTAACGTACATAACCGCGATAGTCTAACATCTTAATGGAAAGTTCTATCCGTCAAATCTCTATTCAAAGTATATTCGAAAGGTGTCAGGCTAAAATTTAACATACTGGTGTAGGTGGTTTAAATTTCCTTACAGAAATTTACCCATTTTCCATAATACAACCCTGGTGATTTTCATTCCGCAAATATGACAGAAAATCGCAACTCTGGCGACAATCTTTGGAAACATTTCCTTCATTTAAATAGAACTTCCCGAGCCCTGAAATCAACATATAACGGTTTTAGATCCGACGGTCAGTAAAGGGCTCAGAGAGGCTGTCACCGGCGGTTTTTCTTTCTTTTTCTTTTCATTTATAAAAGTTTATTAATATGCCACGCTGCGCCTCGCGATATTCAAGACAAACAGCAGGTGACCCAAACCCGATTGGAGTATAAATCTCAATTCTATCTCGTCGCTAGTCCTATAGTCGCTGCGGAGCTACATGAGATGCGCTAACTAGTCAATTGCATGAGTGCTTTCTAGTCAATCGCCACGGATTTTGACCCTCCGCGAGTTTTGATAGATTTTTTTTTCTACAGCCATTTGTCTCACCTTTTGCTAAGCGTTTGGGAAGTTCCTAAGTGTGGTTTTGTTTTTACTAAACAACTTTTATATTCAGGCCAACATGGAAAACGATTTTTTGCAAAGCGAGGCCTCAGCCGACAGCACACAAATATGTCTGGAACAGATTCACAGAGCGCCAATACTAAGCTCGAGCTGGCTGTCGACCAGCTTAATGCCAATATACGCAAAATGTCTACTGTTTTAGGGCAGTTGTGCCAACGTATCTCCACCGGGGAAAGCTCTTGCAAAGCTGTAAGCCCTCGATGCTACAATCTTGGACAAAATTGTTGAGAAAACTCTGCCTTTGGACTAAACTCCGATCACGAATATGAAAAATAAGCTCTCTTTTTGCCCCCACCCCCCCTGATCAATGTTGCTAGACGAAACAAAGCATGTCGAACCTGGGCTTATCAACATTGGTTGTAGGGGGGAGGGGGATCGCTAATAATGTGCGATATTGAGGACGTAGTGCGCAAAATAACCCCAGTTTTTAATATTCTCAACCCTTTTTGTCCAAGATTGTCTGGGGATCATTTTGCCCAAGAACACAAAACGCGTGTATGTATGAGTTCTGTAAGTACAAAAAAGAAAATATATCAGTCGTAGGCACGTCGTCATGGTATTCGATTGACAATTAGAGTTAATTAACCCAAATAAAGAAAAACAATGTTACGTCATCATTGAGGTTCATTATCAAAACAACTGGAAATGGCACATAATAGTCATGTTGACGACGCTTTAGGAGCGTATATTTTATTACAGGTGCAAGATCATAACGACAAAGCTAAAGATGTTGCTGAGGAAGTAGGAGTTTCATTAGTAACAATCTTTAGGATACAGAAAGGTGTCCAAGGCCTTAAAAGGGAAGTTGTCACGCTGTTCGTTGGTAAAAGCCACAACAAAGGTGTGATCAGATGTGACCCATACGATAAACTATATGGACCCTTCTTTGAAAAATATGTCAGAGAACAGTTCCCTAAACGTTTTGGGAAAGCAAAGAAGAATGTGGTATAACAGGAGCAAAATGGTAATAGAGCAAATTACTTCCGGTTGCAAGAAACCCACTTCCTGTTTGTAAACCGTGCGTCTTCGAATACGAATTGTGACGAATTTTAAGTATAACTGCAAGGCATTATATTTATTTCCCCTACTGTTTTCTCAAGGCGTTGCTAATGAGTATAAACTATGCACAAAATCAATGAGATTTCTACATTTCTTACAAAAAGTGACGCATTTCAACGGTTAACACACCGGCTGGCTAAAAACAGACTGGTCATAAAAAATATTTCAAATCTGTTCAAATCACGTTAACCGACCAAAATTTCTCATTCCTTCGCCGTAAATCTATGTCAGTTAAAGAACACACAAAATTAACCGTTGTTAACCGTGAAATTTCCTTATTGCGTGTAATCTTACAGAAATATATCTGCGATAATTTCATATCTGTATAAATTATACATATTGATCAGAGTAAAGCAAAGTGGGCAAAAACAGCTAGGGCAAGGCCGACTGGTTTTGATATAACTCCTTCATATTGTCCTCGTTATAGCACTCAGTAGGTCTCTTACTTCTTAATCGTACTAATTAATGTATGAATTCCACGATGTAAAAGAACGGCAATTCGCAGTGCAGTAAAATAACGTAAACAGAACCCTATCTTATGTAAACAATTCACGTATATGGCTAATGCGCTAGTACTGCTGTAACAATGTTTGTTTCACGCAATATTATTGTATGACAAGTAATCCTCAACAACTTACTGTGTATCAGCTATGAGAAGACGAGTTTTACATACTATAAACATATGAGAGTGTTCACACTCTCATATAGACAGATATTTGATAGTTTATACCAAATACAATCTTGGACAAAATTGTTGAGAAAACTCTGCCTTTGGACTAAACTCCGATCACGAATATGAAAAATAAGCTCTCTTTTTGCCCCCACCCCCCCTGATCAATGTTGCTAGACGAAACAAAGCATGTCGAACCTGGGCTTATCAACATTGGTTGTAGGGGGGGGGGGGGGGGGGGGGATCGCTAATAATGTGCGATATTGAGGACGTAGTGCGCAAAATAACCCCAGTTTTTAATATTCTCAACCCTTTTTGTCCAAGATTGTAGCCAAGTGTACACTACCAAAAACGCACTCGAAATGCAAGTCTTTCTTCAGATGAAGATAGTCTTGTTCCGGGACTCCCTCTTACCCCTCCCTGAAAATATGGGCCTGGGACCCAGGCGGGAAAGAGAGAGTCCTGTATTACTTGCAGGCGCATGCTCAAAATGACGCCATTTTTTCCCCCAAAACTGGGGAAAAACTATATTTTTGGAAAAAAGATTCTTTATTAGGGCATAATTTATTCGAACTGCTTTTATACTGGAAACATGGAAATGCCACTTTAACTTTGTGTCCAACTTCGTGCCATTAACTTTGTGCCTATTCATGCAGTCGTTACCGTTAATGATGTTTTTGTTAAAACAGCCTCATCAGGATTTGGCAAGTCTGTTTGCTACATTGGTCCTTAAAGTTTGTGTATTTCTTTGATCCGAGTCCGATGTTAATTGTAAATTCGTGACTCCCTTCCCTTACGAAATATTAGATGGATGACATACGAAAGTATGGAATTTCATGGTGAACTCTCAGCTGAACAGTTGCATGAAGTTGGCGCAGAAAATATTTAACTTGCTTTCCCCAGAGTCTTTATGAAGAATCCGTGCAAAAGCAACGGCTGAAATTGCAAAAAAAGATTTGGTATGCATGGCTATTGACGAGGCTCACTGTGTTTTACAGTAGAAGTATGCATGTACTGTAGGTCGTTGATGTGAATCGCTCAACAATGACTAATAAATCTCCTGCAGGAACTCTTGTTTATTGTTCATTACTTCGCTCCATCTAGTTCAACCTCGTTCCCAGGGTCTCTCGAGCGAGGAGAGACCCTGGTAGGGTCTGGTCACGTGCTTCCGTGACAATTGAAAACACTAGGGAGGGGTCCTCTCTAAACAAGGAATTTGTCGCGTTGATGTGGCCTTGATTCATGGCGTTGTAAAGTTCCTCCAAACACAGCCTCGGCTAAGGCGAGCAATTCTTCAGTGGCCTTCTTGAACAGATTTTTACAATGTAAAACGTCTTTGACTGAACCGCACAATCTACAGCAACTTATGACAGACGATGTATGTGTTTTCTTCGGCGTTTGCAAATATTATCGCCAGACATAGCCGCAGAAGAACATATGTTCACATACCGCAGCACGTGAAACTTGGTTTGTTTTGGTGACAACACATTCCGCACTCCCGTAGTCTCAGTATAGTCAAAATTCTTACTAAGCCGCCCCTCCCTTTATTGGATAAATTGTCATCTCCCAGATTCTGGGAGACACGTGACCAGACCCTACCAGGGTCTCTCCTCGCTCGCCCTAGGCGTTAAGATGAGAGACCCTGGGAACGAAGTTGCATCTAGTTATATGATAATCGCACTGATCCAGTGAACATATATCGGACTTGCACAGTAATTAATAAAAATGTGATTGTCGTAGTAATTTAGACCTATCAATTTTGTTTTTCCGAATCGGGGACAAAATGTTTGGATACACAATGTAAAGCAGTTTGTGTCACGGTTGATAACGCAAATGCTCCTAATTTATGCATATATACGCACAATCAGACATTGATTATCCAAAAACATTAATGATCAGGACTTTTTTTTCTGGTAAAAATGTGTTCGTGAATATTAATTAATAAGGATGAAGATAATGTATCCTATGCGCTTACTAATATTGTAAAAAATATGGAATGACCTCTATTAGTGAGGGTTTTTTTACGACATTCTACGTAAAATTTTATCGATTATTACCATTGTGGCTGACTGTGATATCTATATAACGGCTTTCCTTACGTGTCTTGGTAAATATCTTAAATTTAATTTTGTCTTGCAAATTATCAGTTAAGGAAGCTTAAAATATCATTGCACTTCTAATTATAACCTTTATATTTTCCCGAAACAAGAACAGAAAAACAAGAAAACCTGTCCAAACCAGTACACATACAATATCTAACCGAGAAAATGTGACTTTATTTCTTAAAAAACGTTTCTTCAAAAGTTGGAGAGTAAGTTCTCCTGCCCCATCTACTTTGCCCGAAAGTTTTCTACTTTTGATACAATTGCTTGCAAGTTCTTCTTGCAACAGACACAGAGGTATTGCGATCCATTCTCAGTCATTACAGGAACCCATGACCCGGAGCCTACAACTCCACTGTGTTCGTGTTACGGCGTTTTCACAGACCGATTTA
>OX421457.1:16381565-16389065 GCA_949126865.1 Montipora capitata | reverse complement strand
GTTGTTTTCCCTCGCAATATAGAGCTCAACATTATAGCCCACGTCTAGTCCCTGCTATAAAACATCACAAATTGGGTAAAACTGTTTTTTTGGCATCTACTGCAGTAGAGATAAAATTTTCCCACCATCAAGTCACTCTCAAATCACTCTCTTTTAATGCACTAATGTGAATTCCATTATCCCTTAACCAGATCACAACCCGTTGCCAAAACTCCACAGATGCCCGGCAGGAAAAGAGTAAATGCCCAATTGATTCTGTGTCTTCCTGGCAAAAGGTACAACAAGGAGAGTTGGTTAAGCCTAGCCGAAATAGCTTTTCATTGGTGTAAACAATACAATTTAATATTTTGTATTGAAATTCCCTAAGTTTTGATTCCAACGTGACACTAAAAGCTAAGGAGTTAACTTTTTCCCAGTCAACAATCACATCTGAATATTTATCTTGTAGTCTTTGTTTAGCAGTGGGCGGAATCTGTTTTCTCTCAAGAAAAAGTTGATAAATCTGCTTCGGCGAGACATCAGCGATCGGCACACTGCCGCCGTCTGTTCTGACTATTGGAGTACTAAAAATGGGAGCACTTAATGATATACTAGTGCAAGCTTTAGCAAGGGAACGCCTTTCCGAAGGGATTGGGTTAAAAATACTCATAAGCAAAAATCTTTGTTCTAGGGATGTTAAAGATGTGAGAAAATCCAGTGAGAAAGAGCCGTTGGTGAATAGTAAGTCACCTATTGTAAGGAATCCAAGGTCAATTATATCTTTTCTATACATTGACCTTTTGTCTACACAAATAAATTTATGGTTCCAAATAATTTCTTTTAGGACGTCTTGAGGTGAAGTCGGTTTCTGCCCGTTTAAATCCGACCACGTATCGAGACACTCCTTACCTATACTGGTATAACTGAATCGTGAGCTTCGCAGTATCGAAATTGTAATGTAAGACAAAACATCCACCAATCGGTGATAACAAATTGTTTAAAATCATTTTCCAAGGGCTTGGGTACTCCTCTAGAATTTTTTTTAAGAGTGGCTACTCGCTGTGTCTTGATCATAGACTCGATATATATCATTTTCAGTCCTCCTTTCTTTAGATCTGATATTAGAGCCTGGCGTTTAACCTTATCCTTCCCGTTCCAGATCAAGCCATACAAAATCGAGTTCGCTTCCTTGACCAAGTCCCTCAGGACTGCTATTACGGAAGCCCTGTACATGATTTTAGGAATAGCAAAAGTTTTAACAATTTGAATTCTTCCTATTAAAGACAGGCTTCTCCATTTCCATAGGTTTATTGATATCTTTATATGCTTCAACGTTTCAGTAAAATTCAAATCATGCCAATGATTCAAGTCATAGCTAAAATATACTCCAAAGATTTTGATAATTCCAAAAACCTTATGCTTTTCAAAAGCCATATCCTGAATAATATTGTTACCAAGAGCTAGCATTTCTGTTTTTTCATGATTAACCTTCAAACCGGAGTAGTCACTAAAGCGCTCAAGTAACTGAAACAAAGTGTTATATGAATCTCTGTATCTCAGAAAACAAGTCATATCGTCGGGAAATAAAGACAACTTCACCATTTCTTCCCTAATCATTTTACTGTCACTTCTTATCCGTTCGGCAAGCACCTCAAGTGCGATTATAAAAAGGTACGGAGAGAGAGGGTCTCCCTGCCTGACCCCTCGACCCAACGTAAATGGTGCAGTGGTGAAACCATTATTCATTACACAACTGGACACATTGTTATAAAGAATTCAAATCCAGTGTATAAAAGAAGGACCAAAATTAAACTTGTGAAGTGCTCGAAACAAAACATTAAGATTTAATGTATCGAAGGCTTTCTCGAAATCTATTGCTATCAAAAGACCCGATAAGTTATTACGCTTTGTAAAACCAACCATATCATCAATTGTTCTGACTGCATCGAATACAGACCCACCTTTAACAAATGCATTCTGATCCGCATGAATTATAACGGGCAGTACTTTTTCCAAGCGTTTTGCCAAAACTTTAGAGATTATTTTTGCGTCAACATTAATTAGAGATATAGGTCGCCAATTCTTAATCATTCTTTTGTCTTTTCCTTTCTTTGCCATCAGTGTTATAATTGCTAGTTTTTGCGAGTTTGAGAGTTCGCCAAATTGGAATGAATAATTATACTGACCACAATATACTTCCCAAACAATGGCCAAAAAGCCGGATAAAACTCAATTGTCAAACCACCGTGCTCAGTTTTTCGGTTGACATCCGTTATTTTCCTTGCAGTTCTATTTAAAAGTTTCGTTCTATTTTGCTTCATCAATGGACTTACGGATTCGTCGCTAAAATGGTTGACCATTTGCTGTGAACTAATGTCAACAAGTTATTCAAGTGTAGTGTTCTAAGTTTTGCACTGATTTCTGAGGGACTTGACGGAAAACAAAGATGAATCCTTGAAGGAATAAGATATGAAGGCAGATACAGATGTTTGCTTATTTTTCCCCCTGTTTTAAGAACTTTCGTTTCACTTTCAACAAGACAGAGCATTTTAATACGTAGAAAATTAATCGCCTGTTTGTACGAAATTTTCAAACATCATTGTTTAGTTTGTTTAGCTCATTTCCCTGTGCTTGCCATGAAATATAAATGTCTCGTTTGTATTTTTATTCAAAGACATAAGCATAAGTTCATCTTTGTTGATGAAAATCGCAACTAGCCTGGAGAGAAGCCGAGTTCGGTTATGATGTGTCTGACGAACTAGACAATACTAATCATTGTAAATAAAGGCCTGGCCAAACGCTCGCAACATTTCAACGCAACATCTTGCAACATTGTTGGGCACAACATGTTGCATACGTTTGGCACCCTGTTGCGATATGTTGCAGCATGTTGGATAAAATTAGAAAACGGTCAAATTTTTGGCGAAATATTTTGGATGTCGCATGATGTTGTACTCGTTTGGCCAAGTTCACATTGTTGCACTAAGGCATGCGTGCTAGGTCCACTTGTTGCGCGCCATGGACCTGAGGCACATAAACATTGACAAGTTGCATTGAAAATGTTGAGAATGTTGCGTTTGGCCAGCCCGATCATCACTTGTCGCAACATCATGCAACAATGTTGCAAGATGTTGCGTTGAAATGTTGCGATCGTTTGGCCAGGCCTTAAGTGTTTTCTCTCTCGCTGTATTTCTCTCAGCTTTACGGTGCTCTCCATTGATTTTTTTTTTCTTCTCCTTTGGTTCTCGAAAACCTCCCTTCTGAATCATTTCCTGCTACAAATTTTCCGACGACTTGAGGCAACAAGAACGTCACAAAGCAACAATAAAAGGTGAAAAAAAAATTCTTGCTGCACCTATGGCATCCATTTTAGCAAATATTTTTGGCGATACATTTCATAACAAGAACGCAAAATGACAAAAAACGAAGAAGGCCTGAAAACGTTTGCAAATTCGGTTGTTGTAAGAAATTCTGGCACTTTTGAACTATCACACACAACGTCGCCATTCAAGCTTTACGACAGACATCATTGGCGAGTTTTCTTGTCATCATTTACTTTGAAACCGCTCGTGCCATTTTAGTTCTAGAATAGTTCGCCCACATTGTACAACGTGAATGAGAATAATAGATTTTCAAGGCCGTCTCTTGCTAACGTCAGCGTCGTTGATTTTACATAAAAACTCCCTATTTATGATTGGCAACACTGACACGATAACAATAACAAGATTAATAATAATATTATATAAGCTGATAAGCGAGATCTAGTAATCCAAACAGAAAGCAGGGACGCAATGCCCGAAGTTGAAAATTTAATATTTGATTTTGGTTACTACAGCATTACAAGAAGAATGTGATTTAAGAGGTGTCATCATTCCCTTTGATTTCTTATTTATTGTTTTTTCCAATTAGTACGAGTTTTGCGGATGAGTTACCAACAAAAACACTTATCTACAATATCGACCTTATTCATAGGAAGACAGCTTTGACAGCTTTGACAGCTTTGACAGCTTACAATAAATGCTAGAATATTACCTCAGTCGCTTCACAGTGGATCGGAGGTGTTATTTCAGTCAACTAATTGAAGGATCGTCTTCCTCGACTAACTCTCTATCAAACGGTGTAAGTTGTTGCCTGAAGTAACTTCCACCTTTCTTGCATCCTTGCTTATTTATACCGCATAGTTATTGTAGATGTTGAGGGGATGGTTTTAGAATCGATTTAACTCAGTGCATGGCATTACTAGATAGGGTTCAGTCCCAAATGGTTTAGTTTACACATACACAGTTCTTGTTTACGATGCTTCGTGTTAGGGAATTTATGTTAACGTTTTGATAATTCTTCTAGATTACCAGAGGGTTGCGAAGAAGTGTTTATGCTAATTTACTTTCACGCGCAAGTTTAGAAAAACTCGTGGTTCGAGCTGGCTTTAAACTGGCTATTTACGCGTAACAAACTGAAAAGGGACAATTTCAAATCTTTTCACAGTGTGAACTGAACAATACAGAAGGTCATATCTGAAGGCCATATCTGAGAGCAATTTGCTTACTTGAACGTAAACATGCAAAAACGTTTCAGCGTCCTCATAACGTCATTATGATTGTTTACGTTGAGATTTTGCATACTTTTTTAAGGGGCTAATTATAAAGCTCTTGCTTTCGAGTAACATTTACCCAACCTACTTGTTTTGACAATGTTAAGAGTTGTTGCCCCTTTTTTTCGCAAGGCTGTGTTACAAAAATGTGATAGCATATTACATGACGGGGAATAGCCCTTTGGCGGAAAAAATGAGGGGGACCCCGGAGAAATATGTGTTCGGGAGAGTCTAACTGTTCTAAGAATTTTGGTTGTACGTTGCCAAACAGCCATAGGTTTCTTTACTAAAACATCCCCTAAAAGAGTCGTAACCAGAGAAAAGTAGCTTCTTACGTTTTCGGAAGAGATATTCTTGCAACTTTTAAAACTGAAAAAGGTCACCTAACAGTTTCGGATGAGCAAATGGTTCGCTGTGAAGTTCTTAGAACGCAACGTTCAGCTAGCAATTTCTGAAATGAAGATATTCCCTAAAATTTTCGCAAACATAAATTTTCAGGCTAAGATATCCGAACAGATCAAATTGTTCTAGCTGATCAAAACATCTATTTAGACTATCTTTATAAATTATTACAAGGAGCCTAGAAATGTCCTTCAAAGGCTTTTCGCTTAATTTTCTTGTTGGTTGCCCTTGAAAGATCACCATCAGTCCTACAATAGAATTGCTGACAAACATAACTGGGTGCGCACTTAAACGTTGTAAGAGTCTTTAAGCGCACAAGAAAGATGACCTATGGGCTGACGACGGTAGACGCAACACCAAAATATATATTTGCCTTGAAGGCCATATAACAAAAACCACAAAGCTTGGAATAAGCCTACCAGATAATGCTAGGGAAATCTCGTACTTCATTTCCTTCTTCAAAGGCTCATCTTGTTCAGTGACACACATTGCTCTTCAAGATGCTGTTCGTAAAAATCGGAAAAGGGTGTCTTAGAAGCCATCAGCTTCTAATTCGATTTAAGTCAATGGGTTAATAGACAGGTGCCCGAATTGAAATCTTTGAAATGTTAGTTCTGTAACCGCCTATCATTGAGAGCGATTTTAATTTGGTATCTAGATATCTCCAATGGCGCATTCTAAAGAACAAGAAGCATTTCGATTCATTTCTTATGAGGAAGAGCTGCAAAGAGCCAAGTGGTTTAAAGAGGATTTGGATAAAGGTGATGGCTGGAGTGTGGCAGACAAGGGTTCCGGATATAAATACTGGATTAAGACCATCAGTGGCGATGATGTTCCCATTAAAATAGTGTACATGATAGATATGCCGTTTCCAGCCAAGATTTTCACTCAAATGTTGGATCCTCGAAATATGGAAGCGCGTTGTAATTGGGACAAAGCTTTTGTTGAAAACGAGATTTTGGAAGAATACCCTGATGATGGAGGCTACGTGGTATATATGCGAGCACTTTTATCCTGTCCTCTAAAAGATCGATCATTCGTTCTGTATCTTCCGCCACCAAAAGAGGTCGATTGGTATGGAAAACAAGCTCTTTTCTTGTTGATCAAAGACGCATTGCACCCCAAGAAACCTGAAGGAGAAGATGGGCTGGTGAGAGCGACGAATGGAGGGAATTTTTACGTCGTAATTCCAGACGAAGATGAACCCGATGCTGTCTGCAAGATATTTGGTTTGACAAACAACCTCTACAATGGATACATTCCAAAGACTAACATGGAGTGGATGCAGAAGAGAATTGTGCCGCGAAAATTCAACGAGTGGCGACGGAATATGGTGGAGGGGTATCACAAGTATTTTAAAAACTGACATCTATTTTCCGGTTGGGGACTGTCAGATGTAGTTTTTTTAGGCCTAATTTACCCATCGTTGCAGAACAACATTCAATATAGACGAATCTTCCATGGAATCCTCAGTGATTATGACAAGTATCTATCAGACCAGTTCGGTTTCATTTCTTTTCTTTTTTTAACGAGCACGTTGTTATGGTTATATTACCCTTATTGTTTCTTTTAACTTTAAAGGTATTTCACACGTATTGTCAAATAATTAGTGGACAACTCGAGTCCACAAATTTATTCAATTATAAGGCTACCATTCAGATATTGTTTGTCTTAACGTCACAGGGTGCGTTGCCTTCCTGCAAACTCCAAAAGAGTACCTCGATTTGCTACAAAATCACGATATTATATAGATTTAGCCAAGCCTAAACGCGGAGCTCCCTGGTTATTTATTCTTACTGACTGTATGGTTAGTGAAATTAAAGGTTTCGAATTGTCCGCCTTTTGATGTTTCCGGTTGCTGCTTAGCCGTTAATAATTATATTATTTTCTTTGCTTTCTTCTATAGAACAATTCATTGCCTAAATAGTGAATTCCACGGTAAATTTTACGCTAAAAACCGATATCGCATGAATCACGAAGCGATGAGTACGACATCGGTTTTTCGAGTGAAATTTACTTTGGAATTCACCACTTGGCAATGACATTCTCCTGAACCACATGGGTTAAAAAAAAAAAACAAGCACACCCTCAGCGAGCGAATGGAAAAGGAAAAAAACATACTCAACTCGTCAATGGCCAGCGAATAGGATTCACCCTAAAAAATTAACAGCCAATTTTTTTTTTTTTTCAGTTCAAGGTTAAAGAAGAGTTTTACTGAAGTACTTTATTCCACTTTATCTCTGAAAACGAGATCATCCACATTTTGATTTATTTCATGGAAACACGCCTACTTGACTTGAAACAAGAATCGGCAAAATACGGCAAAGCAACCAAGAAAGGACGAACTTTAAACAAGATCCGCTCCAACACTTAAATAACGTTTAGGTGCTTTAAACAAACTTCTGAAAACAGAAGCTAGTGAGATTTCCCCCTAATTTTACGACATTTGCGATTACATGTTTATAACATGAGGTGAAAATTTTCTTGTCACTGTCGAGGCACAACGAAAACCAGTTGGGTAAACGAAT
>OX421457.1:16354065-16371565 GCA_949126865.1 Montipora capitata | reverse complement strand
CCTGGTACAAATTTTCCGACTACTTCCAAGGCAACAGGAACACCACAAAGCAACAATTAAAGAGGGAAAAACTATTGTGCTGCATTTTAGCACATATTTTGGGGATACATTTCATAACTATAACATGAAATATCAAAATTGGAAGTTTTGATCATCGCGTGACCAGACAATGATTTTTTTTTCCATGTTTTTACTTTGAAACCGTGCCACGTTAGTTTTATGTTAGGATAATTTGCCCACATTGTACGTACAACGTGAACCAGAAGAATCGATTTTGAAGGCCTTTTATTCCTAACGTCAGCGTCGTTTATTTTAAACTCCAAATTTATGATTGGCAACACTGGCACGAACACAATAACTTGAACAACAGTAATATAATATAAGCTGATAAGCGAGATTTAGTAATCCAAACAGAAAGCAAGAACGCAATACCCGAAGTTGAAAATTTAATACTTATTTTGGTTGCTACAGTATTACAAGAAGAACGTGATTTAAGAGGTGTCATCATTCGCTTTGATTTCTCATTTATTGTTTTTCCAATTACTACGAGTTTTGTGGATGAGTTACCAACAAAAACACTTATCTATACAATATTGAACTTATTTATAGGAAGGCAGCTTTGACAGCTTATAATAAATGCTAGACTATTACCTCAGTCGCTTCACAGTGGATCGGAGGTGTTATTTTTCAAGCAATTGAAGGATCGTCTTCCTGGTCTAACTCTCTATCAAACGGTGTAAGTCGTTGGCTGAAGTAAGTTCCAACTTTCTTGCATCCTTGCTTATTACCGCATAGTTATTGTAGATGTTGAGGGGATGGCTTTAGAATCGATTTAACTCAGCGACATTACTGAGACAAGGTTCAGTCCCAGATGGTTTGGTTTACACATACACAGTTCTTGATTACGATGCTTTGTGTTAGGGAATTTATGTTAACGTTTTGATAAGTTCTTCTAGATTAACAGAGGGTTGCAAAAAAGTGTTCATGCTAAATTCCTTTCACGCGGAAGTTTAAAAAAATTCATGGTTTAAGCTGGCCTTAAACAAGCTATGTACGCGTCACCAACTGAAAAAGGACAATTTCAAATCTTCTCTTGTTTTACAGTATAAATTTAACAATGCAGAAGACCTTGTCTGTTCAGAAAGTATAACTAAGTCATACTGAACTGAAGTACTTCCTTACTAAACGTGATAATCAAGCAATGAGATCAGCCTGAGATCGATTTGCTGTTACAGAAACGTTTCAGCGTCCTCATAACCCCATTATGATTGTTTCTTAAACTTTTTATAGCCGTTTTGTTTCTTTTTCTAGTCTATCATACTAAATATAGAAATAAAAACAAATGAATAAATAAAGGAATGGAAAATTATGCGATAAGAGGAGAAAGTGTAACAGTTTTGGAATATTCACGGTGACTTAAATGTACTGCAATAGTAAAATTCTCTAGTACCAAATTCTTGAGCAATATACTTTAAATGGTGTTCCGTCCTAATATGTCCAATTGTAAAGAGACCATACAAAACCCATTACAGTTTTCCGATTACATGACAAATTTTATTAAGGCAACTTTTCTCTTTTATTTGTATTCTGAAAAGCACAAAGCGGTCCCAGTACCCTAAGCTAAGGGAAGTGGTCAAAACTACTACACTCGAACAGGACCCACCAAACCACAAAATAGATGGTGGTGTCTGCCTGCACCCTTCTTGCTTAACGTCAAACGACGTTGCATAGCCACTCCTCTATCAAGCAGTAAAAAGATATAGCGAGATTCAAACCTCACTTTTCTTGTTTGTCTAGTAATGCCCACTCTTGCCAGATGAATATTCCCGTGTCAAACTCAAATTTAAAAGCCATTAACATGTTGTCGGTAATGTTCATGTGATAAGTTCGAAGATAGGTGGTGCCTTTGAGAACCCCCCTACCCCAAAGGTGGGTCCTGTTCGAGTTTTGTAGTTTTGACCAGTTCCCTAAGTTAATGAAAGAAAGGAAACAGTTAAAAGGACCTAAAGCTCTAACTTCCTTTCGAGTGACATTTACCCAACCTACTTGTTATAACAATGTCAAGAGTTGCTGCCCCTATTTTCACAAGGCTGTGTTACAAAAATGTGACTAGCATATTACATGACGGGGAATAGCCCTTTGGAAGAAAAGATAAAGGGCACCCCCGGTGAAATATGTGTTCGGGAAAATCAAACCGTTCTAAGAATTTTGGTTCTACGTTGCCAAACAGCCATAGATTTCTTTGCTAAAACATCTCCAAAAAGATTCGTAACCACTAGGGAAAAGTAGTCTCTTACGTTTTCGGAAGCTCTTGGCAATGAAAAAAGTCAGTTTGGAATGAGCAAATTGTTCGTTGTGCAGTTCTTAGAACGCAACGTTCACCTAGCAATTTCTGAAATGAAGATATCATTCCCTAAAATTTTCGTACACATCAATTTTCAGGCTAAGATATCCGAACAGATCAAATTGTTCTAGGTGATCAAAACATCTCTTTAGACAGTCTTTATACATTATTACAAGGAGCCTAGAAATGTCCTTCAAAGGCTTTTGGCTCAATTTTCTCGTTGGTTGCCCTTGAAAGATCAACATCAGTCCTACAAAAGAATTGCTGACAAACATAACTGGGCGCGCACTTAAACGTTGTAAGAGTCTTTAAGCGCACGAGAAAGATGACCTATCGGCTGACGACGGTAGGCGCAACACCAAAATAATATTTGGGTTGAATGCCATATAACAGAAACCACAAAGCTTGGAATAAGCCTTCCAGACAATGCTAGGGAGGTCATGTACTTCATTTCCTTCTTCAACGGCTGATCTTGTTCAGTGACACACATTGGTCTTCAAGATGCTGTTCGTAAACATCGGAAAAGGTCGTCTTACTGAGCCTTCAGCTCCTAATTCAACTAAAGTCAATTGGTTAATAGAAAGGTGCCCGTATTGAAATTTCTCCGTTATGATGATCATAATGAATTTGAAATCTTTGAAATATTAATTCTGTAACCGATTTTCATTGAGAGCGATTTTAATTTCGTATCTAGATATTTCCAATGGCGCATTCTAAAAAACAAGAAGCACTTCGATTCATTTCTTATGAGGAAGAGCTGCAAAGAGCCAAGTGGTTTAAAGAGGATTTGGATAAAGGTAATGGCTGGAGTGTGGCAGACAAGGGTTCCGGATATAAATACTGGATTAAGACCTTTAGTGGCGATGATGTTCCCATTAAAATAGTGTACATGATAGATATGCCGTTTCCAGCCAAGATTTTCACTCAAATGTTGGATCCTCGAAATATGGAAGCGCGTTGTAATTGGGACAAAGCTTTTGTTGAAAAAGAGATTTTGGAAGAATACCCTGATGATGGAGGCTACGTGGTATATATGCGAGCACTTTTATCCTGTCCTCTAAAAGATCGATCATTCGTTCTGCATCTTCCGCCACCAAAAGAGGTCGACTGGTATGGAAAACAAGCACTTTTCATGTTGATCAAAGACGCATCGCATCCCAAGAAACCTGAAGGAGAAGATGGGCTGGTGAGAGCGACGAATGGAGGGAACTTTTACGTCGTAATTCCAGATGAAGATGAACCCGATGCTGCCTGCAAGATATTTGGTTTGACAAACAACCTCTACAATGGATACATTCCCAAGTTTAACATGGAGTGGTTGCAGAAGAGAATTGTGCCGCGAAAATTCAACGAGTGGCGAAAGAATATGGTGGAGGGGTATCACAAGTATTTTAAAAACTGACACCACCTTTCCGGTCGAAGACTTTCGGCTGTAATTTTTTGAGGCCTAATTTACCCATCGTTGCAGAACAACATTCAATATAGACGAATCTTCCATGGAATCCTCAGTGGTTATGACAAGTATCTATCAGACCATTTCGCTTTTATTCCGTTATATTATCATCTTTGTTTCTTATAACTTTAAAGTTCATTCACACCTACTGTCAAATGATTATTGGACAACTCGAGTCCACACATTTATTCAATTGCAAGGCTACCATTCAGATATTGTTTATGTTAACCTCACAGGGTTTCTTTGCCTTCCTGCAAAACTCCAAAAGAGTAACTCGATTTGCTAAAAAATCACGATATAATTAATATCCGTCCGTTCAATACTCTTCTTTTGTCAGGATTGTTACAATCTGAACTACTTTTCTCATTTGAGACTTTCAGGTCCGATAACTTTCTTCTACCAATTTTTAAGACGCCAAAATGTCTGATGTTGTTGACCTGGCTTCGTTCGTGGAAATCGGGTTTCTCAAAATAAACCTTAAGTAAATTCACCTTCATTTCTAGCATAGTGTTTTTCCTTTTTCCTTAACAATGAATATAGGAGGGCAGTAATTGGTGCAAACTGGTGGAGTCTACCTTTCTGTAAGGTATTTATTAGGCGTCGAATATGTTCTGTGTCACGTCATGTTTTGTATTTATCCCTGTTCGATTTTTGTTTCTTTTTCTAGTGTATCATACTAAATATAGAAGTAATAAACAAATGAATAAATAAAGGAATGGAAAAATATACGATAAGAGGAGAAAGTGTAACAGTTTTGGAAAATCACGGATGACTTAAATGTCCTCTTAAAGAAATAGTAATTGCCGAGGCTAGGAATGCGTTTGAATAACTTGAACTACTTGCAGAATAAGACATCACGTCTCGAGTATCACATTCGACGCACGTATAGAAAGTGTAAAAATAAAATAACAATGTTTAAGAATCTTAAACATTGTTATTTTATTTTTACACTTTCTATACGTGCGTCGAATGTGATACTCGAGACGTGATGTCTTATTCTGCAAGTAGTTCAACTTAAATGTCCTGCAATAGTGAAATTCCCTAGTACCAAATTCTTGAGCAATATACTTTAAGTGGTGTGCTGTCCTAATATGGCCAATTGTAAAGCCGACCATACAAAACGCACTACAGTTTTCCGATTACATGACAAATTTAATTAAGGCAACTTTTCTCTTTCATTTCAGTATTCTGAAAAGCACAAAGCGGTCCCAGTACCCTAAGCTACGTTAATGAAAGAAAGGAAACAGTTAAACTTCTACCACAAATACAAAACATCGTTGTTTATTAATTTCTCAAAGATGAATAACATTAATAGCTGGTTGTATACAAATATGTTCACGTCGAGAAAACGAGATTTTTCGTGCTTCATTCACTTTGCTAGCCAGATTTGAGAGCATCCAAATATCTCACAATGCTAATTTCGAAAATCAGATTCAATTTAACTTCCCAAGACGTGAGAGAAACGACATGTTTCACATTTTGGTACCTTCATCTACTTGTCGTCGTCTCAAAACACACAACGACATGAAATGGTTAAATTTAATGTTAAATTACTACGACGGTGAACAAGATGAAATGCTGGTAGTTGTTGGCTCAAGAGTTTGACCAGTTTCAAACTTCGTGCAAGAACTTCGAAACACTCCCCCAACAACATGAAACGGGGTGTGCAAAGGGATGCAGTAGGTAACACCAAGAGAAAATGAGGGGACAGAGAGGGAGGCTCAGGGCGTTGGCCGGGATATGTCATGTCCGCGAAAGTTATTTTTAGACGAGCGGAAGTCTTTGTTCTAGCGGAAGTCTGTCTTCCGAGACGTCTGCATGCAGACGTTAAGTCCACTTAGTCTGCTATTACATGAAATCTTTGCTTTTCTTTCAAACATCAGACCGAGGTTGGCCTGCATGCGGACGTCTCGGAAGACAGACGTCCGCTAGAACAAAGACTTTCGCTCGTCTAAAAATAACTTTCGTGGACATGACATATCCCAAGGGCTTGACCGGGAGCCCCCCTCTCTGTCCCCTCATTTTTTCTTGGTAACACCTAACAATGTTGGGAGTTATTGGCCAACAATGTTGCCACCGTTTGCATCGGGCTTTCGGTACGATAATCCAGAAGCTCGACAATCTCATCTCCATTGGTATGAATCACTAATTGTTGGGGCGATAAGCGTTAGCCCTACTAATGGAATTGAGCCCACACAAAGACGGAGGAAAAGCTCTGACCAGTGTGGGAATTGAACCCACGACCTTCAGGTTAGATCACCACTGTTCTACGGACTGAGCTACAAGGTCGTCCATCTAATAATAGGAACAAAAATACCTCGACTTCCACTTCACCCAAAAAAAAACCCCAAATATCGTTTTTATTTCTTACACGAGAAACATCGCGGCAGGGTATTCCAGCATTACCCATCTGTTCCAACCCATTCTCGTTCTTAGAGCTGCGATCCTCTTGGCCAGCGCCACGGATCGAGCCGTGGCCGCGATCGCAGCGCTGGGAACGAGAGTGGTTGCAACCAGCAACTTCCTTTCAACGAGATGCAAAAAAATAAAGAAGAAGCCGCCAATTTTGCTCTTTTCTAAAGCTTTGTGGCTGTTTCTTCATTGGTATTTTCATTTTTTTTTTGCTCTTTTGAAGGCTAATTCATGCTATGACCATGAAAAACAATTTGAACTTTATTTAACAAGTATGTGGACTTTTTCATCGCCTAATAAGGCGATTGCTTCTTTAGAGGTGCGAAACGAACGCCATCTCTTGTTCTTAATTAAAAAATACTTTCACTAGAAAAATGTGTAGGAAAAGGAGTTGTTTAATTGTATCACCTCTAAAAAAACCCTTTCAACTAAACAATTTTCTGCACTTGTTTAACACTAATCTTCTGGTTTGTTATGATCTCTTCTGCAAAGTCTCTGTTTTAGAGGCTCCCAAAAAGTGAAAAGACTAGTTGTAATTTGATCTACGATCGCACAAGGAAGAGAAAGGGTTTAATACCGGGTTGAAGTCACAGACTGCTTTGCGTTGTGATAGTTCTTTGAAAACAGAGTTGCAAAGTTATTTGGGACGCCAACCCGGTATCGAACCCATTCCCCTTAATTGCTCGGTCATGAATCAAACTATGACCACAGTTCCCGTCATTAAAAACGAATAAAAAGTGAGTTTTCAATAAAAAAATGTTCTGACAGCAATATAAAATATTTGCACCGATTTCGGAGAACAAATAAAGTGGAAACGTTTTTCGAGGTGATCCAACGTGAAGGGCTTCATGGAACCCAAAAAAGCACGTCAGCAAAGCTTTGTTCAATGGTTCTTCACCTGTAATTCATGCGTATCGGAGAAGATCTCTCATTGCAATTTAATCTGTAAATAACTTGAAAAAAAATTACATATCTCAAGGTACAGACCTTTTCCTTATTGCTTAATTTGCGAAGCCATTCAGGTGGATCCTTTTCAGTGGAGGCACAAGAGTCAAAATTTTGAATAATTATATCAACTCCAGAGCCCTACTGTTCGTCTGTGAGCTTTGTGTATTGCAGTTAGAAGAGTCAAATACAAGCTTAATTCTGTTGCTGTCATTTGTATCCATAAATGGTTTCCATGAAGAGTACAATGCTTCTGATGCCAGCTCGTCACTAGGAGAAAAACAGAGAATTAAAAACAGTGGAATACTTGGAAAGAATAGAATTGATAGATGTGTAAATCATCATTTATCATATAAGTATCGGACTCGAATTCTGTTGATTTCCGTGATGAAATAAATGTCGTATTACCACGGCAAACGATGTTTTCACAAGTTAAAAACTGTCGTCTCGGCCTTTCGAAGGGTCGGAAGATTTATTTTCACCAGTGGAGAATTGCCTTCCTTGCGTTTTGATTGGCTAGTAGTTTATTGAGCTTTGGCTTGCGCGGCCTTTGCAGCGACGGCGAAAGTCAAATTTGTAAACATGGCGGCCGACTGGCGTGTAGCTTACAAAGTTTTTGTTCTTTTATTGCTTATCTCCCCAATACTTCAAACAAGGTATGCAAGGTAAAGATTTCTTTTATTTCAAAAACATTGTTATTTGTTTGCAGTATTTGTTTAGTGGCTTGATAGCCTCACAACAAACACTTATCTCTTTAAAGTGGTACTATGATTTAAAAAAAAAATCACTTCATTTTTTCCTTCAGATTTCGAAAATGTGTTTGCTTAACAACTTCCTAGCAAATGTCTCAGCTTTAACTTTTATCCAAAGGGTGTTTACTTTGAGTGTAAGTTTTGTATTTCACGGTCCGGCATTATTCACGTTCAAAACCTCAGAGGGTTGGATCCAGGGAAAAGTGAGGTCATTCACTCAATAGATAAAGTGCCCCTAACCCCAAAGTATTTTTTTCGCTAAAATGAATCTTTGCACCTGTTGGAAACGCATTGCGGCCAGTTTTTCATTTTTCTGACAAATCCTGCCATTTTATAGGCTTCGAAAGTTGCGAAAATTCAAGCATCTTTTGCTCACGACCGAGTCAGAAGGGGAGTGGGTCTATTCCTGATTTGACGTCACAAACTGATTTACATTGCATTAACTCTTTGTAAAAATGCATGCAAAGTAGATTGTGACGTCAAATCAGGAATAGACCTACTCCCTTTCTAACTCGGTCGTGAAAAACAGATCCTTGGGTTTTCGCAACTTTCGAAGCCAATAAAATGGCAGGATTTGTTAGAAAAAGGAAAAAATGGCCGCAATGCGTCTCGAACATTAATTTAAGCGACAAAAACAATTTGAGGTTAGGGGCACTTTAAAACTTCAGCGTGTAAACGCAGTTTATTATGTATGCAAAACACGAAACTCCCGTGCTGCATATTAATTCAGTCGCGTACATACATTGCATTCTTAAACCAGTGAGTCTTTGACATCATTTTCTCCTCGATCCAGCTCTCTCAAGATTTTAAAGTTAGTAATGGCGGAGCATTTAAATAGGAAAATTCCAGTTAAAATAATTAAAACAAGTGTCTTTATTGAAAGTAAGGCTTAAAACTTGGGTCACGTAGTTTTTAGTTAACATAGTCTTGAAATAGTCTAGCAGCCGCTTTACGAACCAAGCAACTCGCAGCTTTTTATCATCCTCTCAGAAGTAAAGCCTAATCTTTGTGTTTTTCCGTGTAAAGCAAATGCAGTGCTTGTATTCCTCGGGGACAGGCTTGATGAATAGTGTATATTCAGCGTATTTTGTGATTACAAATGTTTCTAGAGCTTGATTGGAAAACGCGGGATGGATCGACTATAGGTATCCCTCCGCACTCTTCCTAGTCTCACCATCTGTGGCCGATATTTTATATTTACCTGTATTTTCATTTGCATGACGTTCATTTCATTGAAAAGGCAGTTGTTTATATTTGCAATCATAGCTCATTGCGACCATTTGACAACTATTGCATGTCCTTTACTACCTACCCTGGGTGCCAGGGGTTTTATTTTTCTTTCCTGAGGAGCGGTTAAAACGGAGAGGCGAAAAATAAGAACCTCTGGTCACGGCAGTTAAGAATCTCACTTCCATGCAATTTCGAAATAAGATATCTTGACAAAGCGTTTGTCTTCAGTGGTGTCAATGCTGTACCCAATTCAAGTCCTTTGGGGAAAGAACGTTTTGATTTTGGCATTTCCCATCGTGCAGAAACAAATCAAAAGCGACATGAAACCACGGTTTAGTTTACTCATACGTGAACAGCTGTCTACTCGAAAGAATATTTCTAGGTCCTTCTGCAGGTACCAAAAAGCATTGTGTTTCTGGTCACTTGGGATTAGTCTTAGTAGGGGATAAAGTCCCCGGTGTTGTGGCTGTCCTGTTCTCTCCAGCAGAAGTGGCCGGCTTGGCGGTGATGTCTCTAAAAAGGCTTGTGGTGTATGAGGCCACCTAAGCAGAAACAGGCACAAGTCAAAAAGGGACTTTGCCGAGTGCTGGAACATGTAGATGTAGATGTAAATGTTAATCTTTATTTGGAGTTGCTTTGTTTTCTGTCTTTTGTTTCTCTTGTTTTACGTAATTTCTGCTCCGGCTGCTGCCAAATTTCTAGTGTTCACGGTTTTCGGATTTTCTTTGAGCTCTAGGATATACGAATCAATCACGGCATTCAAGGGGGAAATAACGACTTCGATGGCAGCTTCTGGATATAACAGTCACAACGATCATGCAAATACGAACAAACTTTCGGCACAAGCTGGGCACAAGTTGAAATATCAAAGATATGCCACATCCAGTTGCCAGGACCGCAAACACATCCTCTCGCTTAATTAAGTAATGATCCGTGTAAGGTGGATAGCAATTTCCTTTGTTGTGCGGCAACGGGGCTTTCCCCACATAGGAATGTTATCATTTTTACACACAGAATGCATAAACCTACAGGAAGGCAGTTAACGCAATAAAATTCATTTACAGCCCACTTTGAAAGGGTGTTTTGTTGTGTTAAAAGATTTTGACAATCACAAGAGTTGAAAACAAAAGCCAAGAAACGTTTACAATTTTACATGTTCCCCACATACGATTTCTGTGGAATTCATTTAAACTGAGACCAGATAAAAGATGGAAGATGGTTGGAAAGTAAGGATGAATATAATACTGCTTTATGAAGTTTTGTTAACCGTTTGCTGTTTAAGCCAATCAGAAGTAAGTACAGACAATACAAAAGTTATCACCTTTTTGCATACCAATTGAATTCCAACATGTTCGTTGCCGTTGTTGCTATCGTTCTTATCTGGACCGTTTCTTAAATTCCTGAACAGGTTTCAATTCTAAAACCTTCGAAAATCCAGAACTTGCTGTGTATTGTGCTGTGCAGACCTCTAAATGCTCGCTCGAATTCATAGCCCTCTACCGCCAGTTTTGTTTTCGTAGCACTCCTTGTGCTCAAAACCGGTTTTGTGGCCACTGGGGTGCACTATCGCCGTTCGACCAGTGAAATTGAGTCTTAGAGTGTTTTACTTGGAAAGGACTGGCACTTACTACGAAAATCAATCAGCGACCGTGCTCATAATCACGAATCATGGAAGAGGGTTTTTTCCCCTCACCACAACGGCTTCGGGATTCGGTATTGCGGCTTTGCCTCTCGTAGAAATCTCGCCAAAGAGAAAAAAATCTTCTAGTACCCAGGGTACTTACTACCCGGGGTGCCAGAAGATTTTTTTTTTTTCCCAAGGTGCGGGAAAACACTCTTCGAAGCCAACAGTCAGAGAATGGAAAGAAACGCGCCAAGATTCTCGTTTCCAGGCGGTAAATTATAAATCTCAAGTGGGGCAGCGACGCCTAACAACATACTTAAAATATCAATATCCAGCTACAGTATTAACAGCATAGAAATAGCTCTTTTTCTGTCCTCCAACCGTTGGCTTTGAATCGTGTGGTAATTTCAAAGACTTTGGGAAAAATTGCCCTAGCACCTAGGGTAGTCCCACAGCAACTCTGTTCTACTCTGCGCCCCTTGCCACTTAACACCAACTGATCATTTATGCCCTGAAATACCCAGCAGACTGACCCTGTATCCCCTAGCCTACACCACCCCACACGAATTAAACGTATTACCCAAACATACAGCACTTCTAACAGACATGGTTTACTAGCCCCATACCACACAACACAGACAAGTGATTAAACGTTATGGCTGCTACGCGCTTATCTAGTTTCATGAGAATGGTTGGTGCAATACAATAGTATTTCAGAGTCGCAAAACAGCTTAAAGGCTACTTGAACAGTAGCAATCTTACTGTATACATATAGTTGCCATTTCTTCTTGGAATCCTTTCTTCATCTTTTTTATCCTAAAAGAAGGGGAAAATGGTCACTGTGAAAGTGTCAAAGCAATATCTGCTGTCTGGAAGAGTAATTATAAACCATTTCCTGTGGCGCTTTTGGCCTTTTTTGCCAATACCATGCGTCGGCCATCTCTGCCTAGAAGTTTCCTTTTCTGAGTTTCTACATTAAGAGGAGACAAGAGAAAAATAAGGGTTCAAGAGATAGAGACGCCCATCCAGGATATTGAGATATCCTCGCAAACTCTATTTATTATTATTTTTATTATTATTATTATTTTCTTTTTTATGGAAGGGATACTCTTAGCATCAGGATTAAAGCACTACATCTAGAAGTAAGGTAAATGAAATTCACCCATTCTTAGAACTAACTCGTCATGTTTTTTGGACCATTATTTTCTCTTTAAAATGGTAAATGTTCTTACCTCTTCCATCGCACAAAGTACACAGCGGCTCCGACGCCAACAGCTGACAGGCATACAGCCAGTACAATAATCACAGTCGGCCAAATGAAGTGATTTCCTTTATGATGCCTTTGTTGGAAGTTTCTCAAATTCGGTGTTTGTACTTTCAAAGTGTTTTCATTATCAGGCTTCGTTGCAGAGGTGCGATTTTTTATCTTGTCGTCAGTGGTTGGCTTAATGGACGGCTTGGCGCTTCTTATGACAGAGTACCCTTTTGTCCTGTTCAGTAAGGTTGTGGTCACGGTAGTTATTTGTTGTGGAACTGTAGAGTTGTTCCGTTGTCCATCATCTGCAAAATATGGAATATAGAGCGTTTTCACTCACGTGACTAAAATGGATGCCAATTCGATGAAAAAAAAAAAAGAAACTATTTGCATAAAAATAGAGTTCAATTCCCAGAGGATTAATTTCGAACATCAAAATGGCCGCCCTTTCTTTGTTTTGGAACACCAACATGGCTGCCATGACGTCATGTGAAAACGCTCTATTAGTAACATCAGCACCGCATTTCGAAAACGTAGAAATTGTGGTATTTCATAATGATGTATGTAGTGCTAACTCGTCTTCCATTACCTCAAAAGTATTCAAAGACAGGCAAATCTTAAAGAGATAGTTCTGTGCTAAGCTTTTTATTCAGTGTAAGAAATGAGACTCACGTTCCTTTTGATGTAATAGGTTATCCAATAAACTGTGTATTTTAGATCATGAATGGAGTTGGAGGGAAAATCGCCAGTACGTGTGAACGCTGGTAAACAAGGTAACAACAACAACAAATTGGTTAAATTGGCCATTTACTGCAAATATTCATCCTATTATCAAATTAGTGATACAGAACGACTTCATACACGAAAGAAATAAATTTTGCGTTCTCCTGATCCTCTTGAATCTGCTCAAAATGTTGAAAAATGTTGAAGTTGTTGTTGCTCAATAAATTTGCACTTATATGTCCAATTAGATCCTCTATAGTCTTGTCTTCAGGTTAACCGCCTTTTCTATTAATCAGCACAAACGTGAAAGGAAAATTCACTTTCTCTCCGCGCTTTTTATTGACCTCTTTTTTCTGCTTCTGCATGGGATTCTAAAATGTTTCGATGAAGAAAATACACTTAAAATTGAAATCTATAGTTTGAAATGACATTGCTAGCTAAGACTGCCGTTTCAGTTTGGCAGAATTCCACTATAAAAAATATTCACGTATACAATGTCGGTCATAAAAAGTTGCATCTCTTTCGGGTATTAACGCGGGGCCGGGGCCGAGGTCGGGGCCGGGGCCGGGGCCGGGGCCGGGGCTGGGGCCGGGGCCGGGGCCGGGGCCGGGGCCGGGGCCGGGACCGGGGTGTCTTGTTCCCCCAATTTTTTTGTTTCAATCTTTGTCGTTATTCTCCTGTACGGTTATTTTCGAATGACAGGCATCTGTCCTTCATTTATGGTGGAAATTAGTCAAAAAAACCAAGGAACCCACGGAAGCTATGAAAGTTCTTAGGGGACACATTAGTTTTTTTTTCTAAATCGGACTTGCGAGCATCTGGCTTTGTCTTTCCGAAAATCGGAGTTTAACTTTCGAAATTAACAGAATTTCCGAAATTGCTGAAATTGGAGTTTATATACGCCAACTGCCAGAGGCACCGAAGACTCGCTGAGCTCCATACGTTAAAATCGCATTGTAGTGTTTACTCGTTAAAAACAGAATCACAGGTCCACTGCCATCGTTCGTGGTGTTATCAATGTTGTTGTCTGACTACAAACGGTTTGTAGAAAAGTTTTAGAGTCACACGGGAACTTTTCAGCCAATTCTATTCGGACGTCGAATCCACGTTTACGATAAAAAACACAACAACATTGAGAACAATTTTGCGAAAACAAGCAAATGACAACGTTGTGTGACGACTATCGTGGAACTGTGGCTATGTTTTGTTTCGTTTTAATTGTATTGCGGAGAAGGTTTTACGAAGTGAATATAAAGATGTGGTTTTTAAATGTGCAGCTCAGCGAGTCTTCAGTGTCTCTAGGAGTTAGCTTATATTCCCCGCAAAAACTCCAATTTCAGTTGTAAAACAAACAAAAATGTCGTTTTCATAGCTACAGCTTTCGTATAAAAAATTTCCACCATAAATGAAAAAAAAAAACCCGAACATTCGAAAATAACAGTACAGCAGAATAACGAGAAAAATTGAAACAAAAAAAATAAGAAAAAAAAATGACAACTACCCTCTCTTTCCACATCGAAAATATAAAGGCCTCCTCCACCAAGGAAACCCACGACCTATGGAATAGATCAACGATGCTCTTGCGAATGAGTTACAAGGTCAGACGGGAGCCAGCACAATTTTAAGGGAAAAAATTCACATCCTCAAATGCAGCTAATTTGAAAGATCAATAATACCAGGAACTAATGGTCTGCCAGAGCAACAGCGATCCAATCAGAAGACAATACACCCAGTTGCCATCCTAGCTGGTCACTGAAAGATTTTGCGCTCCATTGCTGGGTCTTTTTTATATGACTAACAAAGAGAGGCTTTTCTGGTACTTTAACCCATGATAATTACTCATTCATAACATATATGAAAGAGCTTGGTTGGCACTATAGTGGGTATTAACTTTGCTGTGTACATAAGACTTAAAAGTCTTTAGCTTGGCACAACACTGACACCCCCCCCCCCCCTCCCCCTCCCCCACTGACCCTCCGGCACTGACCCCCTTAATGATCCCCTCTAAAATTAACGAGAACTAAAAATTAAGATTGAAAAATTATTCAGAGGCTGGCTTGAAGTAAAGAGCTAATTACACTCATCTTTAAACTTCAAAGATAGTGGAAGAGATTTACCAATCATTCAACCCCCTTATGTCAAATGGCAAACCTCTACTTGCAGCTTAATACTCAGGACTAGATGCAAGAATTTTCTAGGAGTTAACATGAATTGGAAGACAATCAGAACTTCCTTATTCGTCTTACGAATATGTCAACTGACGGCCGGTCAACCAACATAAAAGCTACCCTACTAGACCGAAGAACTGACCATTTAGAGGATACGAACTCACGTATATGGTCCACCTCTCACTTAATAGCAACCGGATTATCGCCGTTGTTGAGAGATTTTTGTGTTTTGAGGCCAAGGTACCTCGTGGATGCTTGGAATTTTCATTTCCGTCTTTGGTTGGTGGACGCCTTGGGACTAGAGCGTGACATGGCGTTACTGAGTTACTGACAGGACCACTTCCGGTTAGTTGCAGTTCTGTTTAAATATGTTTACAGCGTAATTAAGACATTTTGGTCCTTTTTCTCCTAAAAGTGGGCAATAAATTTTATATAGGGGATCATTGTTTTGTTCTTGCTCTCAGCGACGTGTTCCGCTCGTACTTTGATGAACATCACGAGAGCGCACTTTTTGGCGTTCCCTTGAATACTACAATCATAGACAAAAGTAGTTGGAAAGGTTATGTAAATGAACCACACCAGAGCTGTATTTCAACCCGCTTCTGTTAAAGCTCAAAAGAAATAGTTTCACTTTCTCTTATATAGCCCCCCTCCCCCCTATTCAATGTTGGAAGGTAACACAACAATTTCCCACTAAAACCATTCAGTTTTGCACAATATTGAATGAGGGGCGAGGGGAGAGAAGCAATGAAGACGTCAAAAGTGCTAACCTTCCCAACAGTTTTGTCTATGATTGTAGATCACTGTTTATACATGATATTACACATTCCTTTAGCTTCCAAGAGTCGTATTGTGTTGAAGATAACTGTTATATACCAGGCCCCAGTTGTTCAAACGATGGATAGCGCTATCCACCGGATAAATCACTATCCAGCGGATAAACACTAGCAAAACCGATTGAGTCATCCAGTGGATAGTGATTTATCCAGCGGATAGCATTATCCATCGTTTGAACAACTGGGGCCAGAAGTACTAATTCCCGGAAATACGTTGTTCGCGTCAGGGACTTATCGTGAGTGCCCACAAAAACGCGATATTGTTGAGTTCCTACAGCTTTTACCTCTTGTTGTTTGTCCCCTTCAATACATAACAATAACCTTTGACAACCTCCGATATACCGACTCTTGACGCAGGTAATTCGATGTATGCCTTTTATAATTTGCTCACCTGACGACTTAATACTCTGCATCCACCAAAGAATAAAAACTTCTCGTATTTCTTTTTATAAGTCTGCTTTTACTTTATATATATATATATATATATATAGAGAGAGAGAGAGAGAGAGAGAGAGAGAGAGAGAGAGAGAGAGAGGGGGGATGTTACATGGCCGCGCGGGGATACCAATTTTATCTTCGAGTGCTGCTGAAAGTATCTCTCACGAGTGAGCGAAGCGGTGAAGATATGATTTTTTAGTAAAAGGAGAAATCCTGGTATTTCATTAGTATCTATATAATAAATAAATAAATATCTCTGGTCTGCTTAATCGATCGGATATTTATGAAGTTAAATTGATGGCGTTTGTTTATATTGACACTGCAAAAAGAGAAAAAAATAAACAAGGTACAACTTTTTTTCGTCGTGGTCATATATCGTACTTTCCTTAACTTTTTTCAAATGGATTTTCCCTCAGCGGTAAAGGAAGGAAATTTTCTAAGTAGTACTAAGGCAAAATAGTTGCTATTTCAAAGGAGGTCATTCATTCATTCATTCATTCATTCATTCATTTCTTTACCATCGTACATATAATATAATTATAAAGTTATCCCCAGATTTCAAGAAATGTGGTGAAAAACGAAACACGGTAGAACAGAGTTAAATACAAAAAAAGGAACAAAAATGCGAAAATCAATTGCGTAATATTATTATGAAGTTTTCCCAATTTACAATAATGGTTATTGAAATACGACATACGATAAAATTGAGTCGGGAATTGAGTTAAATGCTAAAAAAAGTGAAACAATTGCGAAACTGATCTAAGAAAAATTAGTTGTGATTTGATAATGCCTGGCTATTCAATGACATGATGAGAACTTTCAGTTTTCTACAAGGCGCTTTTTACACAAAAGAAGCGTCCTGAAAGTGACGAAGGCAGAATGGCGGTCGGATTTACGAACGTAACAAAACACGCAGCGATCTTTTGATAATTGTCGTTGCTGAATAACAAATACTGTGCTTACACTTAAGTTAAGATACTAACACGTTTTAAAATTAGGGCTGAAAAATTAGTGATAGCCTCAACTAGTGCATGATTTAGAGCAGTTTGGAATTCAAATTATGAGAATAGTTTTCTTTGGGTATTCGGTATTACCAATCAATTTAATGTTGTCTTACCTTGCTTAGTTGTATTCACAAATGTCGTTTCCGATATTATTGTACTCCAGAAGCCCATGTATAAAAGAATCGTCGCTAAAACGTTTTTTGGAAGCAAGATTGTCATAGTTGCCTGCAAATCCACAGAGTTCGCACGAATTTATAAGTTCAAGTAATCCACGCTCAGATCGCTGTCTGATCGCGTCCCACACGAAACGAGTAGT
>OX421457.1:16336565-16344065 GCA_949126865.1 Montipora capitata | reverse complement strand
AGTCTGCAAGATCCAAGGAACAGAGTGTGTGGGAGGTGTCATGTGGGCATCTCTTGCATGAACAGCAAACGCATCAGCTTCACTCACTCGCGAATGGTTGACTGTTAGTTCACACGCAACAGGACAATCACCTTTTTTCAACGCAATTTCTAGCCATGACGGAGCTGCTCCAAAAATGGTCGACCAAAAGATGATGAGCCAACGCTTTGACTGGTTTTCAGAGGTTTGGGCGTCACTTCTCGACGTCAGTCCAGCAGTCTCAACTATGGAGTCTTCTTGTTTAATGTTGTTACTCTGCTTTACAACGAGCTTCAACGCCATTTTGATGTCACCTTGCCTCAAAACAATAGCCATAATCAGAAACACGAGTAAAGACAAAAATGCAAGTGATTTAATTGCCCTTCTATGGGAAGACTTCATCTCGACTGATTTTTTTCCTATAATACAAGAACATGCAAAGTCAATTAGCTTCAAGCTATGTAGTTATAGAAGATTGAGGATGCTCACACGCCATCACGGCTTCATTGATAATAAATAATAACTATACTTTGCTTATGTCTCAAGGTTATTTAGCCAAGCACGAGTGCTCTACGAATTGGGGAGACTACAAATCAAAGCAGAACAAATCAAATCAAATGTTGGGTTTCGAGGAGAGGGGAAAATCGGACTACCCAGGGAAAAACCTCTTGGAGCATAGTAGAGAACCAACAAACTCAACCCACATATGAAACCGAATCTGGGAATCGATCTCGGACCACATTCGTGGGAGGCAAGTGCTCTCACCACTGCGCCAGCCCTGCTCCCATAGCTTTCCCTAAAACGTGAGCAACGTGGTCAAACTGTGCTGCTCTTCATTTTAAATTCCACGTCACTTCAATAATTAAGTGCGACCTTGAGTAAAATATTGCTTGCTCGAAGGCATTCTAATATGTATTGCTATGATCGTAATGGGTGATGGACTGTTCTAAGCCTCGGCTTGTTCTTTCTAGCACAAGGTACAATAATTGTCTGGCGCTGTGGCGTAGAGAGACCGTCGAGGGATAATTTGGATCATTGGATTTACCTCTGATTGAAAAGGATAACTAATGCGATCTCTGTACGTGTTTTAGGAGGCCTCCATCTCAGACCATTCAGTTAGGTGTTGGGTGATTGCGCCGGCCTCGTAGTTGTAATAACCGGATGTTACAAGCGCACTGCACGCTGCTTCACTTTTTTTCCAGCTCCTGTGATAGATTTTGCGCTTTTTTTCCCGTGTTGTTCTCGTGTCACTAGTAGCATGATATTTTCCACACCACCATTTACTATCTCGATGAAGAACTGTAGTTTGCTCGGGCAATCGTGAGTGGAATCTAGCACAGACCGGCTCGCTAGTTGGAACACGGACGAGCTGCCTCAGATTAGATTACAAGGGAAGGCGACAAATGTTCAAACGATTGAAATAGCCTGTCAGTAACGTTCCATATCAAGGGTAAAAGCTTCCGATTTTTACGAGTGATGATGCTAAATAATCCAATTTCACCTCATTTCCAGCATTAACTGTATAACAGGGTAGACGGTATCAGGTATACCGTCTCAGATATTATGCAAGGAATACTCTGGATAGTCGAATAGGCCGTAGGTAGGCCCAAAGCACTTCGATCTCCTGGTGGTGTAAGGTTTGGTGTTGTCATTAATAAGCACTTCAACTCGTCTATTTTTAGCGCAACAGACGTCATGTTGGCTAGAGCGATTGATGAACGGTACTCCGTTTTAGGGCGTTCAACCACTAGCACTTGACAAATACTATTTAGGATGCCATTCTCGTCCCCAGAGTCCGCTTTTCGTTTGGTCCGACAGCACCAAGAACACCGACTTTGGCCACAACCAAAAATACGTGCAGTCGCGGTCAGTCTGCACAATACGTGCAGTCGCGGTCAATGATGCAACAGTTGACGATCGTTATTGTTTCAAACTTTCTGAAAATGCGCACAAGAGCTGGACGTCCGTGATTCGTGGACTTCCTGCTTTGGCTGTAGCCAAAGTCCGTGTTCTTGGCGCTGACCTAAAGAAAAGCGGACTCGGGGACCGAGAATGTTAGGATGTGCGACGATCACTTCGAGCGTGATAATTTTCTCTGCATCAGAGTAGGAGATCGTCTCAGTTAACAAGAAGAAGCGAAGAAAGCCTGAAAAAAATCTCGATTTGAACGGGGCTCGAACACATGACGTGCGCATGCGCTGCAATGTTCTACCAATGTTCTACCAACTGAGCTATTAAGCCAACTGGGAGCTGGTCACTGGATTCGAGCCCCGTTCAACCCTGAATTGTTTTCAAGCTTTCTTCGCTACTGCTTAATTAAGTTGCTGCTCAACTTCAACGATCTCCAACTCTCGTGTATTTCAATTTCCGCAGTTCAAGTATTTGAACATTTTATCACATCAAATGATATAGGTATCATTTATTCCTTCACCTCTTACAGGATACAAGTCGAAGTCACAATAGACAAGCTCCCAGTTGGCTTGCTACAAGTAGCTCAGTTGGTAGAACAGTGCAGCGTTTCGAGCCCCGTTCAGGTCTGGTTAATTTGCTGCTTATTAAATTCTGATGATCTCCAACTCTCGCGTATTTCAATTTCTGCAGTTCGAATGTATGAATATTTGGGTAGACTTTCATATACCGGACTAAAACGGTGAAGAACAAAAGAACTATTGTTATTCCCATTAGGCCTTGCTAATTCGGTATCGTTATGTTCGCTTTGTTTTTTTCTTTTTATGGACACTAATTGTTTCAGATCCCGTATATAAAAGACCAGCCGAATATTTCATATCTTCAATACCATTTTGCCCTGGGTGCCAGAGGAATTTTTTTTTTTTCAAGGTCGGAGAGAACGGTCAGTGATTCTAAATCAACGGTGAGGACGACAAAAAAATGCCTCTGGTCGCACGACTCCAGAACCCAGAATTCTTCTAAATTTGACTCAGTTACGAGTCAAATTTAGAATGATTTGTGTGGAGTCCTCAGAGCAAAACGGGTCTAGTATCTCCAAGACAATTTGCCCCAAAATGCTAATTTTTGGTAACTATATCCCAACAAATCCCAACAAATCTCATACTTGCAAAAATTTAATTTTTATGACATCATCACTTTAGAACTCTCTCTTTAGAACTCTATTGCTGGTGGACGAACAAAAGGAGCTAATGAGAGATCTTTTGTATTCGCCACCAACTGGCGGCGATCACATAACGTGAAAACAATCTATACGTAAAGCAACCCAAAACCTTAGGCCTAAACAATGAGGCATAAGTTTAGCATTAGTAAAGATTTTGTAACGAGTGACCTGTAGTTAAACCTGTCGAAGTTTATACAGCTTTATCAATGCACACACTTGGTTTTTTTCAAACCTGGCTAGTTCAAAAGCTTGCATGATGTAGTTTTGACGCTAAGAGCCTTGAGAGAAACTGAACCGTATTTGCGAGATATAGAGAGCCTGCATGGACATTCTACGGTGTATTATTTTACTGCTAGATCTGGCTACATTTAACGCGAGCTTTAGCTACAATAAACATTCACGTTTCATTTCGTACAAGCTTACATCTTCCACAAGCAGCCTTTAATTGGAATTGTAGATTTTACGCCTCAATTCATATGTAATCCATAGGGAGTGTTTTCCTAAAACCCTTTTGTATCAAATGGAGCTTGTTTATCAATTGTGTTTTTCATTATTTTTTCCCCCATAGATATTACATAGCTCCTATTATGGCGCATTTGTAGTGTCAAAATTCAAACATGCAATCGTTTTTTTTTTCAAACGTTTAATTCGGCAATTCAAACCTTCAGTCAGGAAATTCAGACCCTCTTCGGCAATTCAAACATTCAGTTCGGCAATTCAAACATTCAGGTCCTGAATTTGGCAATTCCAACTTTCAGTTTTTCAATTCAAACCCGGCTTCAAAATTCAAACATGCATGCCATGCCACAATTCAAACCAGTAATCATTTCAATTGAAGGTTGGAATTACCGAAACTAAATGAATGTTTGAGTTGTTGATGATTTCCACACTGAAGGTTTGAATAGCTAAATTGAATGTTTGAATTGCCGAGTACATGTTTGAATTTTGACACTAAAAACTCGCCATATCTCCTTTCATCCAACATAGTTCTTAATTTGTCTCTAAACTAATTACGCTATGCCATGGCTGTTTCTTGTAAGAATTGGTGGTTATCTACCAGTCTCGATCGTACTATGAGTGCCAACACGTCAACAACATATTTCAATGGTCGCGAATACTACTGGACCATTGGCAGTACCCAGACGAACTACCCTCCAAACGGCTACTTTCTCTGGCGAGCTAGTTACGCATAAAGGTTCTTAAGTTGGCAATAATCATAGTCGGTTCAGAGATCTATTGACTCAGTCCGAATCTATCACCAGTCTGCTCGTACAAGGTATTGTACGCTAAGCTTAATGCTACAACGGTCGAGTAAGACGCTTGTTAGCCATTACGCTGGAAATTATCAGGTTAAAAAAAATCTTCTCACCATAATCTCGCTTAGATCGCGGAAAATCTACAAAGTTTGATCAATTGAAATCATGGACCTTACCTTTGCATGTTAGCTTGGACTTAATCCTCGTCTAATTAAAACGGCAGCAGGGTTGGTTACCAATCCGAGCAAGAAGTGCCAGGAACCTGGTAACCAGGTTTACTAGATTTACCAGTTTCAGCACTTGGACTCCTTCAATTTGACTGCTGTCTGTTTTACTATTAAGTGTGGTCTCATCGATCAGTAGTCCATTCAGATGATAACGCCAAGCCGACCACATTGCTGACGGAAAGGCCACATCACAACACCGAGAACTCAATGCCCTACTCTTTTCGAATAAGGCGTAGGCTCCGTCGTGAGACGGGGACTACGGTTTTTAGTTCTTATCCGAGAAGACTTGAAAGTCTAACCATTTGCAGATGAAATTACAAAGGCAGCACTTTCTCCTCAGTTAATTTAAGACCCTAAGTGTTGGTCAGGCCGTAGTCGAAATCATAGACCTTATTCCAAAATGGCCGTCATTTAAATATTCTTTTGTTTTTATTCAAATTAGCCCTTGATGCCTCGTTCTTGAGCTGAAAATTCAAAAGAATATCTTGCCTTGAACGAGGCATCAAGGTCTAATTTCAATAAAAACAAAAGAATATCTAAATGGCGGCCATTTTGGAATAAGGTGTATGACCTCCCGCATGGCAGCAATTGAGCTACCGGTGCGAGGTCTTATTTCATTAAGTTGAAACTGTGGAGAAGCGGCACATAACTCGGGCTTCACGCAACACTCATGCGACTGGTTTAGCTTTGCCATTTGAGTTTTATGCAGTCGTTAGTCGGGAAAATCCTAGATGATCGGGAATTTCATAGTTTTCCGACCGTCTCAGATTTTGCCGACTAATGAAACCATAAATCGCTGACATTTCCGATAATCTGGGACGGTCAGGGACAAATCGGAAACATAGAGAGTGCATTGCGTGACAGGTTATATTTTATATATGGCGTGGCAAGTTTTATTGCAACAAGTTTATATATGGCGTGACAAGTTTTATATTTTCAAACAAGTTTTACATATGGCGTGACAAGTTTTATATTTTCAACATGTTTTATATATGGCGTGCCAAGTTTTATATTTTGTAGCAAGTTTTATGTATGAACTTATTTAAAGAGCAATAAGTTTTATGAGCGACTTCCTGTAAATACTACGGATAGGTGTGCAAAATGCGCGAAAGTTGGGGCAAGAGACTGAGGGAACCCCCTATTTTTGAAAAACGCCCACCTTTTCTTGACACGCGCTGATTGACATGGAATGCCGTTTGTATCAAAAATATGACTTATCATTAAATATATAAGAGCGACTTCCTGGAAATACTACGGATAGGTGTGCAAAATGCAAAAATCGAATTCCCTCAAACTTTTTCACAAGGAAGCCCTCTGGAAACTATTTAAGAAAATGCAACTTCTAGTTCGTTTGGATTTATATTTTTCAAGTAAAGCGATTTTGTAATTTTCACCCTTGGGAAGCCCTCGAACCACTGAAAAATGTGCTTCATATTTGCGACTCGTGTAGGGAAACTAAAACAAATATCAAGCTATTTCGATATTACACAATTCAATGACCCTTCCTTTACAAAGTACCGTTTTTAGAATTGGAAAAGACTCAAACTTGAATTTTTAAAAAAATTTCAAATTTACCCTCATAAACAGCATTATCAGAAAGCTCGATTTCGGCAAATTTCAACGGCAAAACTCCCAACCTGGTACATGGATTGCACTGTAAAAATGGTATTCTATAGAAAGAGTAAGGCTTCCACTATCGTTCTGTGAAATAAAATTTTGGGGCAACTCAAACTGCGAATTTTGACGAGGGAAAATATTTACGGTACTCGCTTGAAGTTTATGACCTTTGAACTTACAGTTGTCTTCATG
The DNA here is from genome assembly GCA_949126865.1 of Montipora capitata. NCBI lineage: Eukaryota > Metazoa > Cnidaria > Anthozoa > Scleractinia > Acroporidae > Montipora > Montipora capitata. The sequence continues at coordinate 16,337,625 of OX421457.1, read as the reverse complement.
AATACAAGAGCTAACCTAAACAACTGTTGAAATTTTAGCTTCAATGCGATGCTTTCCCCCATTTAAATGATTTGTAGTTATTCTTTATCTTCTGAGGGAAATTTTATCGAAAGTAACATTATCAAGTACAGGGTCTCAAAACATTATGATGTCAAAAGATATAATAAATATATTTTGATGACTGTTATCGTCACGCCATCTCACCGCTATCACACCCGGTGTAACGCTGATGAGTAAATCAAGCCATGCATGTGGACTGTAAAGAAAACCTTCTTCTTGGCAATACCATTTTGTTTTAATGGGAACACTAGACGCCTTGCAGCAAACGAAAAAGAACTTTTAATATTCACAAATTTCCGCTTCAGTAAACAAATACGCACGTACAAGTTAGCACTCCTTTTCAGCTTAAAAAAATGTTACTTTCGATAAAATTTCCCTCAGAAGATAAAGAATAACTACAAATCATTTAAATGGGGAAAAGCATCGCATTGAAGCTAAAATTTCAACAGTTGTTTAGGTTAGCTCTTGTATTCATGAAGACAACTGTAAGTTCAAAGGTCATAAACTTCAAGCGAGTACCGTAAATATTGAGTTGCCCCAAAATTTTATTTCACAGAACGATAGTGGAAGCCTTACTCTTTCTATAGAATACCATTTTTACAGTGCAATCCATGTACCAGGTTGGGAGTTTTGCCGTTGAATTTGCCGAAATCGAGCTTTCTGATAATGCTGTTTATGAGGGTAAATTTGAATTTTTTTTAAAAATTCAGGTTTTAATCTTTTCCAATTCTAAAAACGGTACTTTGTAAAGGAAGGGTCATTGAATTGTGTAATATCGAAATAGCTTTGATATTTGTTTTAGTTTCCTTACACGAGTCGCAAATATGAAGCACATTTTTTAGTGGTTCGAGGGCTTCCCAAGGGTGAAAATTACAAAATCGCTTTACTTGAAAAATATAAATCCAAACGAACTAGAAGTTGCATTTTCTTAAATAGTTTCCAGAGGGCTTCCTTGTGAAAAAGTTTGAGGGAATTCGATTTTTGCATTTTGCACACCTAT
>OX421457.1:16324065-16331565 GCA_949126865.1 Montipora capitata | reverse complement strand
TTAAAGTTAATAAATCTTGGTAGTTCAGAGCTAATGTGAGTTTGAAGTTCATCTACATATAGATAATAGGGAAGACATCTGTTGACAAGCATTGATGTGCAAACTACAGGAGAAAAAGACCCTTTGTTTCAACAGCCAGTGAGCCTCTGGTTGGCACATTAATGACAATAGGTAAACAATATCTTCCCTACAGTGTTTCAGTGGGCCATGTTGCAGAGGTTCCCCCTCCAAATAATATATAATTTAAACAAATTGCTATTTACAGGGTGTAAAGTGGGTAAAATGGTCAGAAAATGAGGTTTTTTATTACCTAAAAGTAGGAACAAAATTGCAGCATTTGCACAAGAATAGGTAAAGTAATGTAAATGCCTAATTGAAGTCATCATTGAGAGGTTCAAAACTATTGCGTTTAAATCAACATGAAGCACAAGCTTGCTACATTTTTCTCAAGCCATTAGCACAAAAATAGTCAATTTTTCCTTAAAAACCAGCTAATTTAAAAGGCTCAGAAAAATAGGAAATAACAATAGCTTCATCAATTACCTAAAGATTACTACAGTACCCTTATTATCTACCCTCCGATTTCACTCCATGGCTACTTAGTAAATCCTCCATTCACGTTGCTAATTGTAACTAGTAGTTAAAATATGGAAACTGGTAAAGAAGAAGAAGGCGTTAATAACGCTGGCATTTCTTGTAAGGTTTCTGTGGACAAGAAGGAAGGTAAAATACAGTAATTTTTTAAACAACATTTAATGGGCTGCGCTAGCTTATATTGGCTTGAGATTACATACAAAACGAAAGGAACTGCGAATCTTACCTTAGAAGACTTGACAGCACGGCCTCGGCTGAACAACCACCTCAACGATCTATGACAACATTCAGGAACATTTTAACTCGGGAATCTGCCCAAATCAATTGTGCATGAAGCCACGGACGAAAAATCGATCGCGCGAAAGTGAAAGACTTAAAAGAAAACAGCTTCTACCACTGAAATACCGCTATTCCGAAAGAAGAAAACGTGCATACGTCGCTGCATCCCTGCAGCAAGTAATCGAACAAGACATCTTTGGCCCCCATCTTGTTTGTTACTTCGGGCGCGCGCGTGTGAAGAAACCTGGGTACAAGAAAAACCATCAACCAATCAGACAAAAGTCTCCTTTGTTGCTTTGTACTGCTTTGTACGCTTTGCACTCTCATGAAGCACGCTGTTTAAACCAATGAGAGCGCGCGTTATGTAGAAACTTTATTATAAATGGAGGATAATACTTCATTTAATGACAATGAAGTATAATTCTGCATTTGAGGAAGAGATCGTGTTGTCGGGATAACAATGCTACTTTTTGTCCTCCGCCATTTTAGTACCGTAACGGTATGTGAAAGTCTACCCAAAATTTTAGAGCTTATAATTGATTACGATGTTTGTTTTTCAACTGAACATTGTAAGAAGAACAGCTCTTGTGTATTGTTTTCTAGAACGCCGCCGAGTGCTAGCAAAGTTGGCAGGGTAATTTAGTAATTACTTCGGAAATTTTCAAGTGTACCTAGCTGCCAAACATTAGAGAGAGGAGTGGACGAGGAAAAGTAGCACACGACAACTTAGGTAAATTTACTTTCAAGTGCTCTGCTACAGTCCTTTGAGAAACTGAGGGCGTTTAGATAACGGCTTGATATGTTGTTTTCACAGTACATGTATATATACTGTAACATTTTAAGCCACTAACTATGGTCGGTATAACAAATTATATACCGACTGTAACTATAAATACGCCGTTGATTACTGGCTTAAAATGTTACAGTATGTAATATACTGACCGAAAATTAAGCCATTAGATACTGGCTTAAAATGTTACAGTATTACAGTCGGTATATAGTTTGTTATACCGACGATAGTTTAAGTGGCTTAAAATGTTACAGTATATATACTGTGTTATTAACATAATATGTTATTACATTTTGTGCAAGAAACTGACCCTCTGGCGCTAAAACAACCAAAAATTTACAAACCATCTCTTTTCAATCATGTAATGATAGGTTAATGTTGGTAACCCATGAGGTTTGCTCTATTTAATTTAAAATGTTAACTCAAATACTTGAATGTGTATGTTTCACTCCTTTGCTCCTAATGCTTTGTTTGTCTGTTTGTAAATTGTGTCAGCTTTCTTCCAATGATCATTATTCCTCAGCTGTTAATCACATTTAAGTTCCTGTTGCAAATGTAGATCTTAAATTGGATTTAATTATCACTAGACTTTGTCATTCTAGTAGTCATGTTCTCAAAATTGCATGGCATCTGACAGGATGCGGCGATGCGGATCCGCATAATTCCCTAATACCCGCATCCTCCGCATAATTACGATATTTTCCGCATAAAACTGAAGAAATGCCTGATATTAGTGATAAAGCAGCTGCTTGCCATCCTCACAAACACAAAAGCCAAAGAGATTGACTATTTTGAAATGCTTATTTTCCTGATCATTGAAGAAAACACGCCATTTCGTTCGCAAGATGAAAGATCGTAAGCAGTTTCCACTCATTTTTCGGGGATGAGCCTGGACTCTAGTTAAACCGTTTTCATAACATACCCTAGGCTCGAAATTTTTAAAAAGGATGCAAAGTATGAAAATTTAGGCGCAAGTTATAGCAGCAAATTAAGTTGCATCATTTGTAACTCTGGTAAAGTAGGGAAAATCATTGCGATGAAGTTGTACAAAACAAAGAGCCTGCAATACGTATGTGTAAAAAACCGCTGAAAATGGTGAATGATCGAGGGAATGGATCGTGGTTCAACTACATCACAATTTTGCTCCATATCTCCAAATTGAAACAAAATTCATGACAAGAAACAAAATATTTTTTATCGCTTTATTTCTTTTAGCAAAAGTTTCAGCAAAATGCCGATTATTAACCCTTTTATTTTAACGGTGAATGCTGGTCGCAAATTGGCGACTCGGCCAGATATCTTAATCGCAAAGGGAAAAAGCGACAGTTTTGGTCGCAATTTCGAGTCATGAAATTTACCATATGCATGTAAATACATTGGACGGGCCTAATTATTAGTTCTATAAATGTTTAAATTTCAGCATAAACCGGTGTAATTTCCGCATAATCAACGCATGTTTATGCATAATATTGCCAAAAATTTCCGCATAATCTTTAATTTTTTTCCGCATCCTATCAGAAGCCCTGAAATTGATGTCCCCTTTAACCCATTGACTCCTAGTCCTGAGCGAGGCTTAAAGAACTTACTCTGTCTATAAACGCCAGACGATTTTACTTGTCAATGGGGAAGGGGTGGGGGGTTTAGGAGTCAATGAGTTATTCATTTACCCTTTAACAGTATTAGACTTCACCATTCAGTGTTAATTAGGCTCAGTGAGTGCTTTGTTATTTAATTATTTCAAAGTGGCATATGCTACTTTGGCCACCACACACATTATATTAGCACCATTTACAGTAATTATTCAATAGAACTTAACTTTCATAACTTTTTTTATCGTACACCTCTTTTTGCCAACGAGCAAGCCGAGCGAAGATGCGAGGCTTGCGAGGCGGCCAGCTTAATGCCGCGCGAAGTAGTTCAGCAAGCAGAAAAATTCTTAATCGTGCTGTAAAAAGTTTAATGTAAGGCTACGTAGTGTAATGTAAGGTTCCCTGGAGATTTTATTGGGGACCAATGTCAAAGAGCATGTTGTCATGTGTGATGATGTCATTAGACAAACTTGCATGACGCGTGTGACTATTGATGTTCTTGTGTTTGGAGGTGAGTGAAAGCACATTTTTTTCCCATTTCCCTGACCATTGTGTTGTGTACACTCGCTTTGAGTGTTCTTTAATATTTATTTTCGAACCATCGTGTTCTATATTGAGTGAACGAACTCAAAACTAAACCAGCGTACATTTTCTTATCGGCCGCTGTTGTCAATTTCGGATAGAGCAGTTTGTTTTTCGTTTTGTAACCAGTGAGTCGTGAACAATTTAATTTAATTTCATTTTCAAAGAAAAAATGTTGTCTGCAAAGTACAAAATTAAACGATCAATTTGACTTGTAATTCACGGCTGTATCTTGCAAAATATAAATTCTACAAGTGAAACAACTTTTGTGTGCGAGAGAGTTTGATTTCCTGTTACATGTTCCACACTGAAAAGTCTGAAAATCCTTTGGCGATCATCATTTTTCACATGGCACTGATTTTATTCAACTTTATCGTATATATTCCGGTTAAAATTATGGCCGTTAAAAAATTACAGCAGTGCTTTCCATATTATTGCAAAACAAGTTGACACCTACATTGTTGTTGGAGATACAAGGCGTGCAATTTCTATTATTGTATTATTGTTAACTAGATAAGTTGAGTTGCATAATACTTTCGAATAAGAAAACTACAACTACTGTTGGGTGTTTTGGAAATCTGATACAAATCTGCAAACTATGCATTATATTGACTGTTTCGTTGGCACTTCGCTTTATCTATTACTAGTTTTAAATAGTGTGAAATGAAAATGAATCGTGAACTGCACATTCTTTTTTCGCTAACATTGATAGCTCATCACACAACCGCTTTTGGTGGCCGACACAAAAGAAATCCAGTGCACACTGGTCTGGGGAGATTTGGGTTGTACATCTTGAGATTCTTGGCAATTAAAGGCAAAATATGTTCTCCTAAATTAACTTCTCCTAAGCCTAATCCTAATCTGAAATGTAGCCAGTGCTGTGATGAAAAGGAATTGCGAACATGTGTTGATTGGAAGGAACCCTCCTAACCCTTCCTAGCAAAAGCACTTTATTTTTGTGAAGTTAATGACAACAATTATAATTGAAACACCAGTTAATGATAAGAGAAAATAATGATTATTTTGATGGTGACTCTTGGATATTTGGAAATATTCAATGTTTACATATGACTGGGCGTATGGCATATACCCCCAGTCATACAAACATCTGTAAATTTGTCAAATTTCAACTTACATTTTCTCAGCTGATAATTTTTAATATCAAATATGCTGAAACTTTGTAGGGATACTAAAGTAGAGATGTTTTTTCTATTTCTGGCATCAGTTTTTCATTCAGTTCAGTTTTAACTAGTTCAAATGCGTTGCCACCATTTTGGAGAAAAGACTATTGTCACCGGAACTTAGTTTGATGGCCTAGCTCCAGTGAGTCTCCTATAACTCAGTGGCAGAGCACCTGAACTGGTAACTGGATGAGCCCAGGCTGATGATAAAATGCTTATTGACTGAGTTTAGGTCAGGCCGGACTGGCCCTCGGTCTTGGTGCTCGGTCTGTACGCCATGACCGTGGGCCAAATATTTTCCTGTCCCACACTTCCACTCAGTCAATAAGGACATATTATATCATTACTAGAGGTTTAAAGAACATACATTGTTTTTATTACTTACTGACTAACAAATAACTTTCAAATAAGAAAAATATTACTACCGGTAACAGTAGAAACATTAACATATAAAAATTCAGCATCAAGGTGTTATTAAGTACAATGTAGCTTTGACATTTCTTAACATTTCTTAGTTCTCTTGACCAGTAGGCCCTCCCCTACCCTATAGTACTTTAATTAGCCAGTATCAAAAAACCATAATACTCTTTGTTTGTCCCTCCAAAAGTTTGCATAAGCATTATTTCCAGTTCTGTTGGGACCATTGCAAGTCCCAAGAGAAAATAAAAACAGTGCTTCTGCAAAATTTTGGAGGGATAGACAAACAAAGAGTGTTATGGTATTTTTGATACTGGCTGATTATGAGTTACATTGCTTTCCTATTCTGGACTCAAGCCTCCTTCTGTTTATACATGTATAAGAACAGGCTGAATTGGTTCTTATATATATGGGGCTTTGTTGGCCAAATTTCATCCTGATGTTCTTAATCCATTGTTCTTATATGCAGGTGTTGACTTTACTAAGGGCCTGAACAATCGATGGAAATTGATGGTCGGAAAATCAATCGCTCAATCGATGGCAGTCTATTATGGGTAATTATCTATAATCACACAAAAGTAGTAGCAACCTTCATAGAGTGTTATCAATTGGGGTTCCTATTGGTAATCGATGAAAATCAATGTTATTTAATTCATCGATTCTCACCAAATTATAGATAGCAATCAATAATTACAAAAACTTGCATTATTGATTGTCCATCGATTATCAATATCAATTGGTTAATTACCATTGATTGTCATTGTTCATCGATTCCATCGATTGTTCAGGCTTTGCTACCAACCTACACTGTGTGAAACTAACAGACCTTTAAGAAACACAATATTATCTTTCTACTGAAAGTCAGTCACTTAATTGTAATGAGACATACAGCTGGCAAAATTTCAGGTTGTTGAATAAAACCACACTACAAGATTTTGTGAAGTAGAACCTAAAAGTGATTTTCAAACACTGAGTACTCCAGGGCATTAGTATTTTTTGTGCTTTTTGTATAGGCTTGGGCATATGACCAGGAGCCTGGGTACAGTAGAAAAAAGGCTTCTTCCAGGTGTTCGTGTGCGAATATATCTTGTACTTTAATCTTTGAAAGTGAATAAAAATGTGATATGTATTTTGTTAATTATTCTGAATTTAAAAAACCACCCTTGATTTCCTTAACGATTCATTGAGTCCTAATTACCTGTCTCCCATTGACGGGTAGAATTGACAGGCTTTAGGCAGAGTAAAATCTTCATGAGTCTCATTCCTAGGAATCAATGTGTTATCAAGAGGCCAAATTATAGTTTCTTTGTGGACGTAGGGATTGTTAGTCCTTATGACGCTTTTTTTTCCCCATTAAACTTTTCGTTTAAATATCCAGTGTCTTGAGTGTAGTACTTCAAAAAAATTTCCCCCCTATAGTGTATCCACGCATTTTAGCGTGCGTTTGATTTATGCGCAAAAAAATTATGGCTGAGCCAGTTTGGCCCTGGTAACTAATGACTTCAAAGAAGTAACTTGATCGCATCTCTTCAGAAAGAAATATGCCACAGTGTAAGAATAGAAGTATTGTTGAAAATCTATAGCTTTTTGTTAAGTCTTTATAGAAATGTCGGACGATAGTTACCCTTGGGGTGCCGTGAATGTTCTGACGATTCAGAATGGAATTACATTCTTGACTTCTTTGACGTCATTAGTTACCAGGACCCAACTGGATCAGCCAAAAATCAAAGGCTTGATAAAACGCGTAAATACACTATGAGGGAAAAAAATTTGAAGTACTATACTCCAGACACTATAAATATTTAGACAAAAAATTTAAAAACGGTGGAAAAAATAAGTGTCACAGGGACTTTAACCTGTCAATTCCTAAACCGCCCTCTCCCATTGATGAGTAAAATTGTTTGACATTAGACAGAGTAAAATCTATTAAGTCTCACCCATGGGTCAATAGATTGAGACAAATATGGACTCATCATGATCTACGTGTAGTTGCATACCAGTATCAAAAAAGTGACCATTCAAGAAATGCAATTTATTTCGTCTTCTTAAATAATTTAGATACCGGTAC
>OX421457.1:16314065-16316565 GCA_949126865.1 Montipora capitata | reverse complement strand
GGCTGCCATTGTGAGAAACTTTTACATTAAACACGCGGTTACAAAAAAAATCCCATTGGCTGAGACTGTTAAGTTGAAATCAGTTGGTGACCAATCAAAGCGTTGGGTTATCGTAATATGGTCGACGGTTTTTGGTGAAGTTCCGTCGTGGCTAGAAATTGCATTGAAAAAAGGTGATTGTCCTGTTGCGTGCGAACTAACAGTCAACCATTCGCGAATGAGTGAAGCTGATGCGTTTGTTGTTCATGCAAGAGATGCCCACATGACACCTCCCAAACACTCTGTTCCTTGGATCTTGCTGACTCAGGAGAATCCAGTTTACACGCCAGTTCTAAATGATCCTGGATTTATGTCCAAATTCAACTTGTTACAAAGCTATCGCTTGGATTCTGACTTTCCGTATCCCTATTATCCCTTACCAGAATCAAAACCCCCAGTTCCATTCAGTGAAAAGACTGGGCTGATTTTTGCTGCTTTCTCACATTGCGAACCAGTGCGCACTGAGTACATGAGGCAATTGATGAATTTTGTGCCAGTGGATTCTTATGGACGCTGCTTACGGAACAAAAATGATCTTGTGGACGTCCGTGGGAAGGACTTCAAAATTGCGAAGACTGAGTTGACCAGGAAGTACAAATTCACTTTGGTATTTTTTAACCAAGATTGTGACTATTTCGTGGATGACCAGTTGACCCATGCGCTGAACGCTGGTTCAGTGCCTGTTGTCATGGGAACGGATAAACTGGACGAGTTCCTGCCTGGGAATCTTCGAACTGCCGTCATTAAGGTCCGTGATTTCGAAAGTCCACACCATTTGGCCCATTACCTGTCGTACCTCAGCAGAAAGGAGACTGACTACAATAGATATCTGGATTGGAAATGGAGGGGAATGGGTAATATAACGGGAACTGTTATTGGAAGATATTGGAAACCAAAATATCCAGTCGAGTGCCAAATGTGTGTTGCTCTGTCCAAAGAACAAGTTCACAAAGAGGGACTCGAAGCAATACCATGCAAACCGAGGGCTTTTAAAGACTGGGGAATTATTGAAGGAGCATAAGACTACGTTTACATTAGGAAAATGTGTATGTCATGACCGCCCATGCACCGATTGGCTCTGTTGGTTGAGCATCGGACTACCTTACGGGCGGTCTTGAGTTCGACTCCGGAGGGGACTAACACTCAATGCAAGGTCCTGTAGTTACATCCGCAAATGGTCAAACTTTCAAGTCTTCTCAGATAAGGACTATTCTTGGTTTGCATCCATGTTATGAGGCGGTCGTGTTGGTGTACAAAACAGTAGAGTTTTGCACAAAAATAGAGTCAAATTACCAAAAGACATTTTACTGCATTGTTCTGTACATCAATATGGCCGCCGTGACGTCAGATGCCAAAAAAAATCAGCAAACCGTAGGCCCCATCTCACAACCTTTCAATGTTCATAAACTCTGTGGGACCTTGAAGATCCCACACACTATTCAATAAAAGCTAGGCACGGGGGGTCCCGGTGTTGTGGTCTTGCTTGAGTGTTTGTCCAATCAGCGGGATTGATTAATTAATTGATTGTAATTCGTTTTGGTACGTGATTCGTTTTGTTGGTTGCACACAACACAAAAACTCGTGTAGAAAGACATTACAGATTCATCACAAATAATAATAATAATAAACAATCATAGTAAAGTACTAATAATGTCGATAAGAATATGTATTTTTATAGTAATAATAATTATAACAAAAGCACTAATCAATAATTGTCAACAATAACAGGAATGGCACTTAGATTTTTCAATCTGGGTCCTGGGACCCGCACGTTTGGCCAAAATATTTTTGGGGTCCCATAATCTTGGTGACCCTCTGCGAGGAAAAACTATTTTTTTAGGTTACGAGAAAGAGAGAGTAATCAACTTTCTAATGTTTTTCTTTGGACAATAGCTTAATACAGCACTGAGTACTTTAAAGTGGTACTATGACGAAAATCGTATCTTTCCTATCTAAGCCATTTTGAAACATAAACAAGTAGTCTGCATGAGAAGAAAAATGTTGTTTACTTTTTTCAAATATCTCTTTTCGTTCCAGAGATATTTGAGTTTTTAAAATATGCAAATTATCCAATTGATGACGTCATACACTCAACCAAATTTTGTTCAAATATGATGAAAAGAGATATCTCAGCCAATTTGTATCAGAAATTTTTGATTTTTTGCAGTAAGATTCTACTAAATGTTCTCCACAATATGAGCTTAACAGTTCTGTTACCATGGCATCATACTGGGTTCCAGACCTCCCCCATATTATGAGCTTTTCTGGCCACCTTTGGCGTTCCATTTTGATATTTGCTAGCAGCACTGCATATGCACGATCCAGCAAGCATATAAATATGTTAGCACGACTTTGTGGCCTTGTTTAACATTTTTCAAGCTGAAAATCACTAACATATTGAAATCAAGTGGGTGGGTACTGGAAAAGAGTGAGTTGCCATGGGAACATAATTTTTTATAGC
>OX421457.1:16289065-16309065 GCA_949126865.1 Montipora capitata | reverse complement strand
GCCAACAACTCCCAACATTGCAACATTGTTGGCCAACAACTCCCAACATTGCAACATAGTTGGCCAACAACTCCCAACATTGCAACATAGTTGGCCAACAACTCCCAACATTGCAACATAGTTGGCCAACAACTCCCAACATTCCAACATTGTTAGCGAACAACTCCCAACATTGCAACATAGTTGGCCAACAACTCCCAACATTGCGACATAGTTGGCCAACAACTCCCAACATTGTAACATTGTTGGCCAACAACTCCCAACATTGCAACATTGTTAGCCAAAAACTCCCAACATTGCAACATAGTTGGCCAACAACTCCCAACATTGCAACATTGTTAGCCAACAACTCCCAACATTGCAACATAGTTGGCCAACAACTCTTAACATTGCAACATTGTTAGCCAACAACTCCCAACATTGCAACCTAGTTGGCCAACCACTCTTAACATTGCAACATGGTTGGCCAACAACTCCCAACATTGCAACATTGTTGGCCAACAACTCCCAACATTGCAACATTGTTGGCCAACAACTCCCAACATTGCAACATAGTTGGCCAACAACTCCCAACATTGCAACATAGTTGGCCAACAACTCTTAACATTGCAACATAGTTGGCCAACAACTCCCAACATTGCAACATAGTTGGCCAACAACTCCCATCATTGCAACATTGTTGGCCAACAACTCTCAACATTGCAACATAGTTGGCCAACAACTCCCAACATTGCAACATTGTTAGCCAACAACTCCCAACATTGCAACCTAGTTGGCCAACCACTCTTAACATTGCAACATTGTTGGCCAACAACTTCCAACATTGCAACATAGTTGGCCAACAACTCCCAACATTGCAACATAATTGGCCAACAACTCCCAACATTGCAACATTGTTAGCCAACAACTCCCAACATTGCAACATAGTTGGCCAACAACTCCTAACATTGCAACATTGTTAGCCGACAACTCCCAACATTGCAACATAGTTGGACAACGACCCCCAACATTGCAACTTTGTTAGCCAACAACACCCAACATTGTTGGGTGTTACATGTTGCGTCCGTTTGCACACCCTGTTGCATGTTGTTGGGAGTTGTTAGACGAAGTTTGGAACCGGTTAAACTTCCCAACATTTCTTTTGGTTCCGTGATCGCCGAAGCGTAGCGCAACAATGCTGGATCATTTTGCACAGCTCTTTCAACGTGTTTGGACCACGCATGTGCATTACCTGTGGTCTCCATGGAGATTTAACATGGAGATAGCAACGCATTGACATGCTGAAAACAAGATGCCACCCGAATGTTGTAAGTTTGCTAAGTCTTGTGGGTAGTATCCTTCCATAATACACTGCAAGCCCTTACATTGTTGGGAGTTGATTGTTGAGTCCGTTTGTACACAGCTGCCAACAACATATCTAAGAAATGCAGAGCCTTTAACACCTAACCCTAACCCTAATTACAATAATGTGAAGTTACTAGGCTGATTCATATTTAGGACATAAGGAGGATTTAAAGGGTACCTCCAATTTTACTACAGAATAAGTTTAAACCGAAGGAAATTATGTTTGCAAACAAATTTGTTCGAAATTTGCTTTTTAAAAAGGTGTTTACATCTGGAAAAGGGAATTTTAAAATCGCTTATTCTCGCTTTCAAATTTATCGGGCGCCGCCATCTTGAATAATTGTGACGTTTTACGATTGCCCTATTACTCTGACACAAAGAGCTTTTGTGTAATAATAATAGGGCAACTGTAACACGTCACAATTATTCAAGATGGCGGCGCCCACGAAATTTGAAAACAAACATAGGCGATTTTAAAACTTATTTCTTTCGGATACAAACCCTTTCTTTGAAAATATTTAGATTGACTTGACTGTAACATTTATTTCCTCTGATTTAAAGTTATTTTTTTGTTGAAATGGAGGTTCCCTTTAAGTACGCCCGAGTTCTTCTTTGATACTTTGAATGTGAACGAGGTTATTTTAGCGGAGGCTGTTAAGTGCAGGTTGCAGGTTAGGGTTGCAGGGTCATTGTTTTGCTGTTACTGAAACAACCCAAACCTTTACAAAAATGTTAACCTTAGACTAACATTGTTTTTGGGCCTAATGTTAGTATTAGTAAAGTTTTGGGTTGTTTCAGCTTTGGTGAAACAGTCGGCGGGTCTAATCTGCAGGTCGCAGGTCGCAGGTCACAGGTTGCAGGTCATTGTTCCACCGATACAGAAAGTGTCCTAAACATTCTTAAAAGCTAACCTTAGGCCTAAAAACTTTTGTTTAGGCCTAATTAGGCCTAAGGTTAGCTTTTGAGAATGTTTAGGATACTTTCTGTATTGGTGAAACAATCACCTGCAACCTGTGATCTGCGACCTGCAGATTAGACCCGCCGTGAAACAGTGACCTGCATTTCTGACCTGCAACCTGCAGTTTACACCCTCCATTATTTTAGTTGAGGTATAGAGGTACCTTACTTTGTAACCTTTGAAATGAACGAGGAGTCTTCACAGAAGCCGGAATATGATCTCAATCCGCGTCTGATTTTATTCCCCTCGAATGCGTACTTGAGCAGATCAAAACACGATAACTATGGCGACAAAGCGGGCGTCAAGTAGCTTAAGATTCTTTGGCACGTATGGCCTACTTAGACCCCAGTATGTACTCGCATATAATTGTGATATTGAAGGGCGTCACGTGGATATGATCTTCCCGGACTTTTTGAATGCCTTTGGCAGAGTGAGTTCGCCTTTCATTACAAAAGCTCTGCAGTTTTGGAATATCTGGTTTCCAACTACAGTGGTGCGAAAGCTACATGACAAATCGATACCAAAGAGGGGTGTTGGATGTAGTCTCATCACCTTGGTCTAATTTTTATGGAATTGCTCCAGCTACACATGTGGAACTTCGGAAATCCCAAAGAACTCCTTGTTCGGTCCTTGTTCGTTACATTTACTAGTTAAGCAAGTCACCGAGGCGGTTCTTTCTCGCAACACTATTGCTCTCTAAATGCTCATTATTATAAATGCTCCAGGATATTTGACGCTATCAGAGACCAAGATTTATTTAAACAGGATTTAGACAATCTTGGTCGATGGAGTATCCAACTGAATGCTATGGAATTCAACGTTAAAAAAGTGCAAACTCGTGAGAATAACAAAGAGGAAGTAACCTTTCACCTTGACTTTTCTTCTTTAAATGACTGATTTGGATCAGTGAAGTGAAAGGATTTAAAGACTCGGTTATCACAAGCTACTCAGTATTTAAATTGTAACTCTCACATTGACAACGTTGTGGCCAAGGCAAACAAGATGTTGGGATTAATTAAAAGGACTGAATGAATGACTACCCAAAGGTCAGTTGGAAAAGTAATAATTATTGTGATTGCCTCACTATTGTTTATGTTTCTTTTGCTAGAAGTAAGTAATGTGAAACACTTATTGAAGTGGTATTTTTGAAAGGCGTTAAAGGCATCAGGAAACAGCCGTTCTCTGGAACCATATATTTCTATTATTTTACTTTTTTATACTTACGTACGTTTATACTTTACCTTTTAGGGGAGCATAGATGACGCGGCTGTGGTGAGAGCACTCACCTCCAGGTGCGATTGGCCCGGGTTCGATTCCCAGACTCGGCGTCACATGTGGGTTGATTCTCTGCTCCGAGGGATTTTTCTCCGGGTACTCCATTTTTCCCTTCTCCTCAAAAACCAATGTTTGATTTGATTTGATTTCTATGTTCAGTATCCCCAATTTAGAGCAACAGCGGCATTATTATTATTATTATTATTATTATTATTATTATTATTATTATTATTATTATTATTATTATTATTATTATTATTATTATTATTATTAAAAATTCAGGACTTCAACGGGGTTTGAACCCGGGTTCAAACCCCGTTGAAGTCCTGAATTTTTCAGGCTTCTCTACGCAATTGCAAAAATTGTGTTCATAACTGCGAAGATCATAGCTTCACTTGATATTGTAATCACTTGGCTCAGGACACAGATTTCGTTTGAACTCTTAAGATCGGTACATGCATGCGTTAGAGGTTCGCGAACGCCGTTTCGTAGCAAGATAGAGCAATCATTAGACTGTAAAATAAATGTAGCTAGTGCGGATATTTGAGATACACGGTCTATATGTTTTTATACTCGGGGCGTTTTATGGACACTGGTTTAGCCGTCATTGGTATAATTCGATTGTATGATTTTAATATCACTGCATCATGGAATTCGTAATTTTATAGAATTTTGAATTTTGTAAGTGAAATAAATAAAGTTGTTTATTATTATTATTATTATTATTATTATTATTATTATTATTATTATTATTTACCTAATGTAAAACGCACGTGCCATTCTTGCCAAGATGTTGTTTCAGCTAGTCAAATGCATTCTTTTACGACTTGCTCGTTGACGTTGCCGTGGCAAAAAATAGGAAGTTGAAGCCGCGGCAACGAAGGCGACTACTTCAACAGCAACGCCACGAAACAAATGCTTCGTAATTCTTCGATCTCGTTTACGTCAAGCAAGCACCCTGAATATCGGGAGCTTATGCGAAGACGGCGACGCCGCCAGCGAGAACGTCGTCTAAAAATTTTATTTCACGTCATTGTAATAATTTCGTTATAACCCCAAGTCGCTCGGAATGGAAAGTGCGTAACAACATTGGAGGAATAAAATTGGCATGAACGATGTGGCTGTTTGGGAAATTATTTCAAATGTTTCGTAAGGTTCTCACGTCCTCTTACAATCTCAAATTGGTTGTCAGGACGAAGACGGCAAAGAAATATACCAAAATGCAAAACGCACGTGCAGGGCGTGCAGAGCTTTTTTGCTCATTAAAGCCATCGTTTTGTGGTGTTCTCGTAGCCGTCGTCGCCGTCCTTGCGTAAGCTCCCTAAAAAATTGGGTTCACGGTGGTTT
The DNA here is from genome assembly GCA_949126865.1 of Montipora capitata. NCBI lineage: Eukaryota > Metazoa > Cnidaria > Anthozoa > Scleractinia > Acroporidae > Montipora > Montipora capitata. The sequence goes on along the minus strand of OX421457.1, from coordinate 16,304,141 downwards.
CAGAGTAAAACAGTTTGCATTTGTATTCTCACGGCGTCATGCAAAACCTCAAATTTGGTGATTTCACGTAGTTCAGTCTCAGTTTTCAGTTCAGTTTTTATTATGTATTTTGCATAAAATATCACAAAACTATGCAATGCTCGCAGTTAGCAATAGCTAGTCGATGCGAGCATTGCTTACAAATATATTCCATATAAAATGGTTCCAAATACACAACTACACATTCACATAAAAAGAAATAAATAAATAAAATAAAATAAATTAGCTTTAGAATACAGTTAGTGTAGTGGAGAACAGCTTAAAACTTGTACAGTATAACATATATAAACATGAAAAAAGTAGTTTAAATTGAATAAATAAAATTTTAACTACATGACATACTAAACTAAGGAGTCAAAATTCGCCAATATTATCGAAACATCAATGTAATCATCATATTTTAGCAGTCTTTGGAAGAGGATATCATCAACATTATTTTTGAAGTTAGATTTTGACATCTGGCGGACTTCACAAGATATGCTATTCCAAATTTTAACGCCAATTATTGAGAAAGATCTTTTTTGAATATCTATTCTCGAACTTTTAAGAAAATAATCTCCTCTTTGCGATGATCTTGTCTCGTAAGGATGAATATCAGCTTGATGGGTGAATAGGTTAAATATATTAGGAGGTGTCAAGTTGTTTGATACATCATGCATCATCACAGCCACAGATTTAAAATAGAGCATATCTAAAGGAAGAAATGAAGAAAGGTATTGCATGAGATTTGTAATCAGCAAAATACATTAGGCGAAGAGCTCGTTTTTGAAGGGTCAAAAGTTAAGTTCCGTGAACTTTTGCAGTATTACACCACGCTACTATACCATACATTAAGTATGGTTGAATGAGTGACCTGTAGATATGGTGTAAAGTACTCAGCGGTACAAAGTGCCTTATCCTAGAGATAATACCAATTGATTTACTTATTTTTGATGCAACATGAGCAATGTGGTAACTCCATGGAAGATTGTCGTTGTCGTTGTTATGCAGAGCACCGCAAAACCGGTGCACGATTATTTTTCCTCTTTTTACCAATAATATTATTGTTTGGGAGCGTTATAGTTGCCGTCGTTGACGTCGTTTCTTAAATTCCCTATTATCAATGGTTAACAAGAAAAATTAATCGTGCTGCGCGTGCGGCACGCATTTGAGTACATTTCACTCACGTGCTCTGTGAAGTTGACAACAACGCGATCATACAAATATTTTAATTGTTTAGCAGCCATCCGTCGGAACCAATCCAGGATATTTAGTTCGTATTGTAGAACGTGAACGAGATGGAAAAAATTTCCCTATCAGTGCCTAATCATGCTTGAAGGAAGTCTCTGCAAATAGAATTTGATTGTTTTGAGGTCTAATGGTTTCATCCAATAAAGGGAAGATTACGGTTTCTTAGATACCCGGGGATCGATGAGAACATTTTGAGGAACGGAAGAATAAATTTCATGTCATCGCGTTCAAATCTTACTAATGGTGTGTGGCAAACACATAATCAGTGCTCGACAATTTCCCTTGAATAAGTTCTTTTTAACGAAAAGAGCCACATTTACGCTTAAAAAAGTGTTGAAGCACATTGAAAAATAGCTATCCGCCGAAATATTGGCATTGGAGGAAGGCAATGCGAGAGTAAGGAAGCAATACGCGATTAACATCTACTCCGGAGATCTGGTCAAAAAATTGTAAGTACATTTTATCAGGCTGAGTTTTATGTTGTAACATATTGATGTTTAAAACTACCAGCAAGTGGGCAAGAATTGAAAAGCGTTTTAAAGACCGTGTAAATGCTATTTTGTAACTATTAAAATTCGTCAAAGAAGATACAAAAAATACGGCAAAGTTTGTCTTTAGGTCCTGCGAACACAGACGTATTTCCGGCGGTAGTGTACGTCTGCGTTCGCAGCGAGCTAATGAAGTTGTAACTGGTGACTTTTTATGCCGTTGAATTCTTCAAATTGGTCCCTTCGATTCCTATGTCTATGAGATCCACTTTTGACATCTATTTTCTTTCCATTTGAAAATCTTTTTTTTTAAGCAAGAGTACAGTAAATTGTTGATGTTCTTGGCTCGCTCAATATCTTAATTAGGAGCAAACCCAAACCAAAATTGTAAACTCCTGCCTGCTATGTTCTTCTTTAATAACGACGCGGAATTTTTTTTCCATCAAAAATTTTTACTGTCCATTGGTTTTGTTTGTGAGAAGCACCCACTATACCGTTCACAGTTTCTGCATTGACAGGTATCCTTGCTAATCTTGTCATGATACTTAAGTCAAAAATAAAGCCGGAAAACCTTTGGTAAAAACATCAAGTGAAACCGAGCCTTGACCAAAGCACTCCTCTCAATAATTTTCTCAGAACATATATACTGAAGACGTTTTATTGCAATGAACATAAGGAGGTGACATGCTAATTTCTAGTTAAAACTTTCACTATCCTGTCTCCAGAAGCCTGTTGTTTGAAAATTCATTGTAGTGTCTCCTTTCACTAAGATTTTGCTTAGTATTCGTAGCAGATAGTTGGCCTTTGTCCAGGATTCTTTTGCTGGGAGTAGAAATAGTTCGCACATGCATTGACTGAATAAACGAGCTTTCCGCTTGTTGAGTTCTTAAGAGATGTCAGAGGTTTCCATAGGGACAAACACGGTGACATGTATTGAGCGAACGACCATCGAGAACTTTAGGGTTTGATAGTTTCCAAATGTCTCAGCTGTAATGACAGAACTTTTTGACATTTACGACTGGTCTTAACTCTATGCATTTTTTTATTTACTCGACGACATGTAAAAAATGTGAATAACTTTCACGTCGTATGCATTTTAGCTTTGAGTCTTCAAAGGATGCCATTGGACAAGGTAACCACTCATTATTCAATAACTTGACAACAGCGCCTTTGGGCTCGAGCAACTCAAACCTTTACTAAGAAAGATCAATAGTTGTGGCAAGTTTCGAGACCTTTGCTTATTGCGAGCTGGATTTATTCTATTTCTAACCATGTGAATGAATGGTACTGTTGTGCTGCGTCGGACGTGGGAGATTAAGAAATAAAATTCCTGTTTTATCATAGGAGTTAACTGAGTCAAATGAGTTGGTTTAACACAAGTGTTAACTCCCTAAATGGGACCTCAACCAGTATCATTAAAAGAGAGAAATAATTCTGCTATTCGTGCCGCATTTTGTGTCGTATTTTTGCCTTACTCTACATAACAGCGTGAAATAACGAAAGTTGAGCTTTTAACGGCCGTGTAAGCGTACAAGTGCGAGCCTAGGCCAAGACACATCTTGATCATGTGAAATCGCCTAAATATGTTTTCGTAGCCTGCATAGAAAGCGTTTCCTTGGGGCACAGAAGAGAAAGTTTCGGTGTTTTGACCGAGCAAAAAATGGGGCGAGAGCAAAAATGAAGAGAGTCCAGTCAGAAAACACCCGTAGTAGCCAAAACGCGGGGCCGGGGCCGGGACCGGGGCCGGGGCCGGGGCCGGGGCCTATAAAAAATTCTTAAGGGACATCTCAGTTTTTTTTTCTCGAAATCGGACTTTGTTTTTTTTGTGTTTTAAAATCGAAGTTGGTTTTTGCTAGCATCTGACTTAGTCTTTCCGAAAATCGGGGTTTGTTTTTCGAAATTAAGATAATTTCCGAAAATGCTGAAATTGGAGTTTATGAAATATACACCAACTGCCAGAAACACTGATGCGGGGAGACTCGCTGAGCGCCACACTCAAATGTTTACTTCTTGAGGAAAAAAAACGGAATGCTATGTTCTGTTTCGTTTTTAAGAAGTAAACAATAAAATGTGGTTTTAAAAGTGGAGCTCAGCGAGTCTTCAGTGTCTCTGGGAGTTAGCGTATATTCTTCACAAAAACTCCAATTTCAGTCTGAAATTCTCCTAATTCGAAAAGCAAACAAAGATGTCTCTTTCGTAGCTTCTGTATGTTCCATATTTTTTGATTAATTTCCACCATAAATGAAGGAAAGATGCCGGCGAACATTTGAATATAACATTAAAGGAGAATAAGGACAAAAATTGAAACAAAAAACACCCCGACCCCGACCCCGACCCCGACCCCGACCCCGACCCCGACCCCGACCCCGACCCCGACCCCGACCCCGACCCCGACCCCGACCCCGACCCCGGCCCCGGCCCCGGCCCCGGCCCCGGCCCCGGCCCCGGCCCCGGCCCCGCGTTTTGGCTACTACCGAAAACACCACGGAAACACTTGCTACGCAGGCTATGTTTTAAAACAATCCCATATTTTTTTCTAAATATCTCGAATTTATTGAATATTTTTCTAAATATCCCCAAAATTTCTGCCTTTATTTCCATAAATAATACAGCAATAAACTAACAAAGTATAAAGCAATACAGGAAATTCACGGGTGTCCTTGTAAGGCTTACAATAAAACCCTGAACAATTTTTTTTCAACATACATGCATAACATATATTAAATGGAGAATACTGCTGCATGTGATTACTGCAGACCCATATGGTAAGGAATTTGTTACTTTTCTTTGACGCTGCAAGTAGCATTTCAGTTAAAAGTTTGCTTTCTTTCGCCATTTTTCTTGGAAAAAACATGATTTCAATAGTCTTTCCCTAAAGAATTTTAAATATCTCGAGATTTTCTAAATATCGATCTCAAAGTCTTCTAAATCAGTCTAAAAAATATCCGGATATTTGTGTCTAGGCCTATGCGAACCATTCATTATATTTTTACACTGAAACCGTTCGAATAAATTTAGTTTTAATATATTTTGCGACGTGAACGAGATGGAATAATACCAAAAGACTAACGACCGTGCAAAGTTTTATTTTGAGCTGATGTTTTCGTCGACTTCACCGTCGTAGATCTTTCAATATACATCCCAGGCTGCTTGTAACTTTCGGCACCTTGTGTAATAATACGGCCGAGCGAATGAAATTAAGGATTTTTCATTACATTATCCACCCAGCTTATACCCAATTTACCAAACTAGCAGAATTTTATAAGAATTGGCTAAAACCAAAAAGTAGGTAAATTTACGGGAAACATGGAGTCAGTGTCTTTGTTTCTTTGAAAGTCTTTGTTTCTACTAAATTTTGTATGGTTAATCCATCCCGGGGATTTAGAAACGGTTTCAATTGAATCAGTTCAACTGCAGAGTCGAGAGTTCTAAAGAAAAGCTCAAACTTTGTAAAACCCCGACCCCGACCCCGACCCCGACCCCAACCCCGACCCCGACCCCGACCCCGGCCCCGGCCCCGGCCCCGGCCCCGGCCCCGCGTTTTGGCTACTACCGAAAACACCACGGAAACACTTGCTACGCAGGCTATGTTTTAAAACAATCCCATATTTTTTTCTAAATATCTCGAATTTATTGAATATTTTTCTAAATATCCCCAAAATTTCTGCCTTTATTTCCATAAATAATACAGCAATAAACTAACAAAGTATAAAGCAATACAGGAAATTCACGGGTGTCCTTGTAAGGCTTACAATAAAACCCTGAACAATTTTTTTTCAACATACATGCATAACATATATTAAATGGAGAATACTGCTGCATGTGATTACTGCAGACCCATATGGTAAGGAATTTGTTACTTTTCTTTGACGCTGCAAGTAGCATTTCAGTTAAAAGTTTGCTTTCTTTCGCCATTTTTCTTGGAAAAAACATGATTTCAATAGTCTTTCCCTAAAGAATTTTAAATATCTCGAGATTTTCTAAATATCGATCTCAAAGTCTTCTAAATCAGTCTAAAAAATATCCGGATATTTGTGTCTAGGCCTATGCGAACCATTCATTATATTTTTACACTGAAACCGTTCGAATAAATTTAGTTTTAATATATTTTGCGACGTGAACGAGATGGAATAATACCAAAAGACTAACGACCGTGCAAAGTTTTATTTTGAGCTGATGTTTTCGTCGACTTCGCCGTCGTAGATCTTTCAATATACATCCCAGGCTGCTTGTAACTTTCGGCACCTTGTGTAATAATACGGCCGAGCGAATGAAATTAAGGATTTTTCATTACATTATCCACCCAGCTTATACCCAATTTACCAAACTAGCAGAATTTTATAAGAATTGGCTAAAACCAAAAAGTAGGTAAATTTACGGGAAACATGGAGTCAGTGTCTTTGTTTCTTTGAAAGTCTTTGTTTCTACTAAATTTTGTATGGTTAATCCATCCCGGGGATTTAGAAACGGTTTCAATTGAATCAGTTCAACTGCAGAGTCGAGAGTTCTAAAGAAAAGCTCAAACTTTGTAAAACTGCTAAGGACATTGTGCAAATTTCAGAGGTGGATTTTGCGTCACGTGCCCTTAGTTTTTATAACACACAAAATCATGTAACTATGACAAAACCAAATTACCCTATCGTCAACAGTTCTCTCAGAAATGTTTCCAAAAAGCTACTATGGCAACCACGCGTGTTCGATTAAAATCACAACAAAAATGGTCGAAAGTCGTTTTGTTAATTTCAATGAAAACCGCGAGCAAATTATGTGACAAAAACCAAACTGGTTTCTACGAAACGCTGACCCCGGCCAGTTGCCCCCCTCACTATAAATTATTTATGAAGAAAAAGTGAATAAATGACTCAAAGATCGAATAAACAATGGGGTTCAAGAACCTCTGTTTCAATACGTATGCGTTTTGTGCAACACGTTCTCGCCCATCAATTTGCGATTATCCTAAGTTGTTAATTTGCTTTGAATTCACTATTATCGTTATTTTTGGACACTGTATCCCAGGACTTGTAGTAGCAGAGAAAATAAGGAGATCATCCGTGGATTATTTGAACCCGGAGTTTCTACTCTATAAAAATCGCTTCTTTTCGCTTTACCACTGAAGATCAAGAAACCGCCTTTCTTAAAAAAAAAAAACATTTATTTAAGGCTACCAGAGAATATCGCTTAAGCTTAGATTTTAAATGTTTGGCTTTGTCGTGAAGTTTGGAAACCGACCTTTTGTAGTGTTTAATGTTGTTTGTTGGCGAGTGATAATAGAACATTATCAAATAGTGTTTAAAATATTGTCCATGAGAAGCAAGCGATGTGGTGGTCAATCAACATTCACAGCTCGAGTCCTATGTCCACACACTTGGGTTGTCTTTTCAAACAAATATGAACATTTCCCATGATCCATATCAAGCTTTCAGTCTTCTAAATAGACCAATTTCGATACATTAAAATTCAGTCCTAAACAAAAGGCATTAATCATCTCGAGGCTCTGGGGAATAAATATAAGAATTTGTAAGAGTTTATTCCCTAGAGCCTCGAGATGATGCCTGTCAGTTATTAAGGACTGAATTTTAATATATCGAAAGTGGGCTATTCACGATAATAGTGAATGTCAAAGCAAATTAACAATTCAGAGGTAGTATGGGGCCAGGCTCTCTCTTCTCGGGGCAAGTGAGAAAGACAGTGAGGGAGGAGAGAGCCTGGTAAGCTGCAACAGAGGATAATGTTAAGCCAGATGACAGATAGTAACAACACGTTATTAACAATGTTACTCTGGGTTTATTTTTTTTCAGAATTTTCAAATCCACTAATACAGGATGGTCTCGCTGAGGGTGTACATGCGCTCATTCTTTGTGATGGTCATTGCAATCGCAACTTTCTCGATAACTATTTTGATTATTGGCTCACAACAAACAAAAACTAGAGACGTAGTGAAGTACGAAGAAACCCCCACGAAAAGTTTGCCAGTTCAAGAGCTTCTTTCCCTGACGGAGAAATATGGGGACTTCACAGAGAACTCGGATGCTGATCTCACTCCAACTGAGAATGACATAACAGAATCCTCACTTTCGTCAAAACGTCGATTAAGCTTGCTTATTTTCGGAGCGGACCGTTCGGGAACTACCTTTATCAGCCGAATGTTTAGCGAAGATCCTAATATATTTATGATTTACGAACCTCTCTGGATAACAAAAAGGTGGAGAAAGGACCAACCGAGCGAGGACTGGTCACGAAGCGAGCTGGAGGTGGTAAATGGCATTTTAAGTTGCAACTTCGCCGATTTTCCTTTTGCTAAGAAATTTCTAGCGCATACATCGAAAAACTGGGCAGCCGCTGCATTCAAGAATCCCTTTCAAACGAAGAACTTTTGTAATGTTTCAGAAACAGGAAAAAGATTGTGTCCAGATTTTTCATCTCATCCAGATTTCGCGTCGGAGGCTTGTGCGACGAGGTACAAACACAGCGTCACAAAAGTTGCTCAAGTTCGTTCTCCTTACAAATCAATATCAACCCTTATACCACAGGTCTTTGAAGAAAACCCGGAAACACATATCAAAGTTATTCAGATACTCCGAGATCCCCGTGGAAGTCTGAATTCTCGGATTCAGCTCGGGTGGATGCCTAAACATACCTCTCCGGCATTTATACCTTCGGCGAGATACGCTTGTACGAAAACAGCCGAGAACGTTAAATATGGAAGGAGCCTGCCGAAAAAATACCAAGAGAGGTATATGGAAGTGTATTATCGGGATATAGCCATGTTTCCAATTAAAACCGCTTTAAAAATTTACAGTTTCGCTGGGTTTGATATGCCTGAGGCATTACTAAAATGGATCGTGGTGAACACAAGCCCTAGCGAAGAAGCATTGGCTGCAGAGGCAAAGAAGAGATTTTCGTCTGTTCGCAATTCCACTGCTAACGTTGAAAAATGGCGAAGTGCGCCCACACAACAAAACCGTATAATAGAAGAAGAATGTAGCGAATTAATGAAGCTGATAGGAATCAAAAAGTAACTGTTGAAAGGATGATTTTTGCCAAAGTTATGTTCAAAGAATTAGACTTTCTGACAGCAAAATATCCGCCATTTTGAAAGCGATCCAAATAGTTCGCAAAATTTAAATAAAGCAGTCCAAGCATGTCTCTGTTATTAGCTGCGTGAACTTAGTGTAATCCCATACAGTCAAGTTAATGGAAACTTAAAAACGCGCCGATTAGCCCCTTTTTTGTTCTGCAGTATTTCTCAACAGCTGGCAGAAAAATATTTGAATGATATTGCCCGAAGCGGAAAATACAATAGTAATCTTTGTTTGTCCACCTAAATTTTGGGTCGTGTCGACATCGTACCTCATCTAACGGGCTTCAGGATTGGCCAAAAGAACAACAGAAAGAACAAAAATAACAATGGATTTAGCACAGAAAACAATAGGAAGTACGTCACTATACAGCCAATGAAATATAGTGTTCAACAAGAGGTACGAACCTACCCCAAATTTTGAATAAGCATTGTTTTTATTTTCTCTTGGGACCATTGCGCAGTGGTAAGAGAACTCTCCTCCCACCAAAGTGGCCCGGGTTCGATTTGTACGGGTCCGCAAATGATCCCCATGCATGTTGGACCACAAATGTTTCCGAAAAAAGGTAAGGAATGGCATGGAAGATGGAATGGTTTGGATAGAGAATAAATGTGAAGAGCCCTTATTTTTATTAAAATTACTTTAAATCATGACTCTCAACAGGTTTCTGCCTCATTACAGTTTTCCAGAAAGACTAAATTTTGTTTTTTACCACGCTGTTATAAATTTGCCACATGTAATTATCAAATACAATTATCAAAAACTAACTTGGACGCAATGCTAAACTGACTGTGGCCAGGCCTTCACGGGACTCTGCTCACAGGGTTCGAGAAACGGGCCTCTGGTCACAATCAGTTTAGAATTGCGTCCAAGTTAGTTTTTGATGATTGTATCTGATAATTAAATGTGGAAAATTAAAAACAGCATGGTAAGAAACAAGAAGAGACTCTCAGGGGTGAGCAAGGGAGAAATGTGTATCTTTGACCGTCGAACTGCATCACGCAAGACGAAGTCAAATAACGACAGACAGCATAGCTCATCATTGCCCAGTCACAGTGAAAGCTTATCTCACAGAGTCGTGGGTTCAAATCCGAGCTGGAACTCGGATTTCCTCCCGAAGTTTTCAATGTATGCAATTTCACAGCGTACAGAAAAATGTTTGGAACCTTTAAATCGGCCGTTTTAAATGCCCATAAAGGTCTCGCGCTCATATTTTATCTATTACTTACAACTCCATACGATCAATTTATTTCTTCCGTGAAAAGGTATATTATAAATGACCTACTACGATAGATTTAAAACAAAAATGACAAAGCATGGTGGAGTTTGATCTTTCACGTGTGTCGAAGTCCTGAGAAAGACAACAAAATCACTGAAAGTCACGTGTCTCTGAAGATGACTTCCGCTCAGGTTCTCGAAAGGTCAATCGAACCCCGTCAAGGAATTTAGGATCCGAAACGTCTTATTTTATACGATGACTTACGCCTTGTTAAGTTGTTTGGCACTCCAATATTCAATATTCATATTTACTTTTTTCCCTACTGTTAAACTTATGTAATAATTAAAGTCATATTCAATCAATGAGTAAGATCGGACAAGATTTTTTGAAAGGTACTCCAATGACGGTAGCAAGCAACATCAGGCTTCTCTCGTGAAAATATTTAAATTATCAGAAAATGACAAGAAGCAATATAGGGAAGAGCTTTAGTGGTTGCTGCATCTTAAATTACCAAGTTTTTCGTTGGATAAACAATATTAATAAAGTTATTAAAAGTAATCGTACAGTTTGGAATATAATCCACTAATTTTGTGGAGTTATGGAAGCGGTCAGTTGTGGCGCTAAACTGCCGATGTGTACATCAAACAATAACCTAACCCTACCACGAGCTAACACCGAGGTAAACCCAAAAATTCATTCCATGCAGAACTACTTATAATATGGTCGAACGAGTCCAATATAGTTAATCTTAAAGTGCCCCTGTGATAAAAAAATCACTTCCTTATTTTCTTCAGATTTTGAAAGTAATGTGTTTGCTTAACACCTGACCATAGGCATCCCAAGCTCGCGTCACTACAGACAGCCGTTGAGAATTTAAACGCGTTGTAAGACTTTGTATGGGAAATCAAATACCGTCGATCATCGATTATAAAGCCTAAAAAATGCTCAATTTAACGTTCATTCAATAAAATGAATCAAAATGACTCACCTCTGGTGTATTCTTGTGCCTTTTGGAGTTCATTTCACAGTTTCGCGAAGTCCGTGTTTTCAATGTCCTAAGACGAAGTCAAGGCTGCACACTACGATTCCGACCGTTGTCAGCTCAGAGGCGGTTTGCGTTTTCTCGTAACCATGGAGCTGTTACGAGAAGCCGCTGTGGGGATGGTGTAAGTGTTGTAATGACTGTACCTCCATCGGGTGGATTTAATTTGACCTCGGACCCAAGCTCCGTGTCCTCGTCGGCGATCATAAGCGGTTAAATTCATCAGCTATCGTGGAAATCGAAGCAGAAAATGCTCATTTCCAGCCAAGTGCGTGGGGTTTTTTGACGATGAAACATTCACGGAGGTTCGCAAATGATGTGGCTTTAGCTTTGCGTGAAAAAATCTTGGCTGGGATGGATTTTCGAGTCGCAAACCGCCTCTGAGCTGACAACGGTCGGAATCGTAGTGTGCAGCCTTGACTTCGTCTTAGAACATTGAAAACACGGACTTCGCGAAACTGTGAAATGAACTCCAAAAGGCACAAGAATACACCAGAGGTGAGTCATTTTGATTCATTTTATTGAATGAACGTTAAATTGAGCATTTTTTAGGCTTTATAATCGATAATCGACGGTATTTGATTTCCCATACAAAGTCTTAGAACGCGTTTAAATTCTCAACGGCTGTCTGTAGTGACGCGAGCTTGGGATGCCTATGACCTGACTGGCAAAATTTTGACTTTCATTCAAGGGCCGTTTACTTGGAGTGAAATTTTTGAAATTTCACGGTACGCCATAACTCTCGTTCAAAACTGACTGATTGGACCTCAGAGGGTTAAAATTTCAGCGTGGGAATGCAGTTCATTATATATGCAAAACGAGAGTTTAAAGCCTGAAAGCTCAAAACTCTCGTGCTGCATATTTAATTCTGTGGCTTGCACACGCATTGCATTCTTAAACTAGTGAGCCTTTGAAGTCATTTTCTCCTCGATCCAGCTCTCTCAAGATCTGAAAGTTAGTAATGGCGGGCACCTAAAATAAACAGTTGTCTTTTTGAAATCGAGGCTTAAAACTTTGGCCGCTTATTAGTGTTTCGTTAACATAGTTTGGAAATCCAAAGAAAAATAAGAATTTATTTTTTGGTCACAGTCAGTGACAGTTGCACTTTAAAGGTTTAAATTAAAGAAAAGCATATCAATTCCTCGTTCACAAGACGCATCGAAAAGTAACAATATGTGCAAACTTTCATGTCAATTACCACCCGATATAGAAATATCTGTAAATGCCACAATTTTTCAAATAGTTCAATCCATTTTAAACTCGTATTTGCAACATTTTTCCCATGTAATAAGTTTTGTCATATTGTGTTTTTGATTGTCTTTTGGTTAATTAATGATAATTTTGACATTACATTAGTCTTGATTAAGGTCAGCACTGCTGAGGGAACTACTCACTGTACAGGTATTTATTCGGTGAGACCAGCAGCCCGTTTTTCGAAATTCCCGAAACTATTTGGGTGCCACCCTCCGTATCTTGAGAACGAAAAGCACATAAGTCATAAGACTTCACAATCGTTTTGCTTTTTGGTTACTGCTCAAAAACATGTTAAAACACCAGGTTTTTCAAAACTTCCCAAATGGCTTTTCGGTCCCGAAGCGTTTTCGGAACGTTTGGGATAAGGGCACCGGTCCCGCGGACCACGTCCTCTCGTGTGTGCGAACTTTCAACGGGAATAAATGGTAGATCGCTTACTCGGGTCACTTCCATCTCAGGAGTCAGGACCTATCCATGTAAGACAGCTCCTGGTCAAAAATGGCATATTAAATGAGCTTCCGAATCGTGAGACGTACGATAAGCGTTTTACTAGGTGTGGTTGAGGTTTTTCTCGTTTCACTTGTCATTTTTGAGCCATATACCTTATTCATAAATGGCGGAAGCGCGGTTGAGACCTGAGCCGAGTTCACCTAAAAAATGCTTAGGTGGCATCGCTTAACATGGCGGCGAAGTCAAACATTCACAGTTGTGTACCATTGTGCACACAAAGAGGGCGTGTTGGACCAAAAGGAAAACAAGTTGGATTCTTTCACTTACCAGACGAAGAGGAATGAAGAAACGATGGATACTATATGTAGAGATGTTGGTAGATTTTGTCGCATCTCCAGGGCATCAAAAGTGTGTTCGTTACATTTCAAGCTTAGTGACATATCAAAGGATCTTGGTGGACGAATGTTCTGAAGACAAGTGCAGTTCCGTCGAAATTTGCGTGGAAACAAACTTCACCACGAAAGCGACCGCTCCCTACCGAAAGGCCTCATCAACGAAGGCGAATGGAGAGGAAATCTATCCCAGAAAAAGAGTCTTTTTCAGCGTCATCGGAGCCCAGCAAAACACCTGGAGCAGCAAACGATATTCCTGAAACAGGTACTAACGAAACCACTATTTTAGGAGCCGCCAGTACCAGTCTTAATGAAATGCCTTCCACTGAAAAGGATCTTAATGGGACCCTCAACCAATTAAGTCAAATTGAAAAAAATGCGCAGATTTCGAAGAGACAGTGTCAGATTTGGAACCCACAAATCAAGTTCTTCAGTCAAACGTCTTCTCACTTAGTCGCTTTACCTCAGATGAGGCAATGTTGTTTTATACAGGCTTTCCTAACTACAAAGCGTTCTTGGCATCCTCCGGGAGATAATAGAGAAAATGTCACATACTGGTTGTCAGGTGATAATGAGATACCGTCAGAGCACTATATGTCTCCACCGCAGTTAGCTGTAAAATGAATCCTCCAGGATTCATTCTTGTAAGATTCGTAGCGCAGCCGCCCTTTTCATCGATAGCGCTGAAATTTGGCGTGTTTACTGGGGAGATATAGCCCCAGTTTCCCTAAAAATTTCGGCTTTCTAGCTTTCAAGACGCCTACATGACGGCCTTTCTAATTCAGGCAATTTGAGCCGATGCGATGACCAAATTTTCAATCGATCGCGGAGCTCTCGCGAAGCGGTTTTTCTAAAGTTTTTCAGCCGAAAAATTACACTACATGCTTCGGAATAGATAAAGAAAAGGATTTGTGGTTCATTGGATGGGATTTCAAGCGTTAAAATCGCTGAAAAGGTAAGATTAATTATTTAGCGATACAATAGACTTCTTTAGCTTCATACGTCATCAGCTGATCACGTGACTCGAATGGGTAAACAAACACGCTTTCCAGAGACGTAAAGTATTTCGTGCGACTCCGGTTTCGATAATGGTGCATTACTGCTGTGTGTATAATTGCTACAATAACTCCACTAACGAAGGGTTATCTTTTCTTGGTTTTCCCAGTGATAAACAACTCGTCAAGGTAAGCGAAATTTGATAGCTTTTAAAAATACAGACGATCCGATGTCAGTTTCGTGACATCTTTGATGAACTTGATCAGCTGTTAAAGCTTGTTACCGTTTCGTTTCAAGGTATGGATTTCAAGAATTAAAAGAGATCCTAAAAAAGATTTCAAGGTTTCGGCATATACCAAAGTTTGTTCGGAGAATTTCCGACGAGAAGATTTTATGTGCTTTTACACAAAATCGAGAAGACTGAAAGCTGGAGCTTGCCCATCATTGTTCAGTTGGTCGAAAACAAATCCCAAGCGATCGCTTCCAGAGAAGAAAAAAGAGATTGAAGAGCTTACTGCTATCCTAGAATCAGAGCTTACTAACACTGCTTCAGAGGGAGAGGGGAAATTCGATTTAACAGATAAAAACGATTTCGTTTCCAGAGCTACTCAAGTTAAAGTTGAGATTCCGTGCGATCACAGATTTTCAGTGAGAGTTCTGTTGGATCTAGCCGACACACAAGCACGAGAAGAGAATTATTTCAGTCATCTAACTGGATTTAATAGCTATACGAAATTTCAAGTGGTTTTAAAATTTGTACTTCCAGGGGGAGAGAGAGAATATCGTATACTGGAATACGAAAGCTAGCAAAAACAAACGCATTGATACCTCCTTGTTATTTGATTCAGATGAAGAATCTGCACATAGTGATGGCAGTGATTCAGACT